>JAHBCN010000666.1:0-159684 GCA_019359885.1 Listronotus oregonensis
TTTAACGAGTACTTGTACTTGTACAGTACCAGTTAAAAAGAAAAAACTTGCTACTTGTACTTAAAGTACTATTTGAGAGTACTTTGACAGCTCTGCTTAGTTGCATTAAATAATAATAGAAAGTATTAATGCGCATCTATATTATTTCAGAAGATGCGCAAGTCATTTGTATAATATTTAACTTGGCAAAAATTGCTATTACAACAACAAGTTACCAAAGATTTAAGGCACAAAAGTTAACTGGATCTCAGTACCCTTGGATAAAGAAAAATAAAATTTTACGATCATCACTTAGATGGTCCCCTAGCGAAAGTGTTGTAATAAGAAAATCCCAAGGAAACCCATCTCGGTAAGTATGCAAAGAGAAAATAAACTTGTATATAGGTACCTTTTATTCTGTATTAATCAGTGTGGACAAAGTTGTGTAATGGGGCTCCAAAAAGATATTTATTAAGTAATACGATTTTAATGCCCTTTGAACATTGCCTAACTTGACCTGATGTGCAATAAATCTTGGGAGGAAACAAAGTGGGGATGTATAAAGATAAGTGGACTGGTGGCTTAAAAACTTTCCGAGTTTCTTTTAGAGTGTTAACTAAGCTAGCCAGAACCAGAGCTTATTAATATAAAGGCCAGAACTAAGCAGAACCTGAGCCAGAAAATGTTCTGTTTAGTTTCATTAATTATTCTTGTAAGTAGGTTTTGTTTTTTTATTTTATTTTGTTTTTTTTTTGTAGATAATGTAGCCTTAGATAACTTTAATAAACTTATAATATATTATAAAATAGGCGCGACTAGGATTCATAAAATATTTATAAAATTAATTAAATACATTTTTGAACCGAGCAGGTCAGATTTAGGTTTGGGCCGAGGTGGAAAAAATTTGATCCCTCAGCAACGACTATATACTAAACTAAAAGATAGCTCAGTTTGCTGAATTTGTCTGCTAAGGTAAAACTCGCTGCGAGGTCACCACCGGTGCTGGCAGAAAACACGTCTATGCGTTACGAATTTAGAAAAAGTTTCTAAATGCAAAATTAATTGTAAGCAAAATTTGGATCCTATACATTTAACAATATTGTCTTTATCTTCAAGAGAAGAAAAATATAATCTTATATTTGTAAGAAATTAAATTTAAAGCGAAAAAATAACATTATACATTCAGTTTTATTATTCTAACTGCCCTAAAGCATTTTATAAAATTAACTCGAGATAATTAAAAAACGAGTATATAGACATGAAAGATTTACACACAAATTAATTTAGAAACAATTAATTGCAATGAGCATAAGACAAATATAAATATTTTTAATTAGGTTTTACGGATATATAAACACAAATTTAAAACTAAAATATTAAACGAGAATAAATCACCTGCCCTTACAGATGATATATTATTTTATTTAAAAAAAATAATAATTTACAATTTTTTTTATTTTTCGAACTCTACTGCGTTTACTGTCATCACTATTTTTCGAATCCGTCATACCAAAAATCCCCGGATACCAATTTTTACTCCAATATTTACATTATCACAGATTTAGTTTACAAAATAGAAAAATTAAATAAAAACTTTAACACCCTGTATTTCGGAAACGAAGACTTTGCGGACCCATATTTGTATAGACTTCTATGTTTATTTTTGGACCCTGACTACGTATCCTGAAGTATTGACATTTCCTCAGGAACTACCCTGATTATACATAAATATGTATGTAATAAAAAAGGGAAAATAAAGTTATTTGTTTTATTTTTCCACGTTAAAATGCATCATAAGGTAACGGACAACTCAATCCAATGTTTGATTTTTTAGACTAGTAATTGAAAATCCAAAAGAAGGTTTAAACGAGATATCCCAACTATATAACATTGAACCCTCAGTATTAATGGAACGCAGAAGGAGCAGTGATATTTATCTGGAACCGGGACCTGTCCATGATGATCAGTTAAACTTAACTAGCGATAGTTTAGAAGAAACTGTTGCTTCCAGCTCTGGAAACAATATTGCAGGGCAAAATCAAGGTACTGCATTATGTATATCCTAAAAAGTTCTTTACATAAAAAAAAATATCTTTTCTACTTTTGTTTGTGGCTCACGTTATCCACTTTTTTGGTACTGTATAATAATTTGACTAGAACCCTTTTATTACAAGTTTTATAAAACATATTTATCTTGCTAACTTGTATCACAATCAATACTTAGCTAAGTGACGTCATTCTTAATATACATTTGCCTGATCTTGATAAGGCAAAATGTTACCAGATTGAATATTAATTTCATCACGCGGTAAACAATCAATTCGTTATTATGGACCATAAGGTTTTACCCTAACTTTTAATAACTTTAAAAAGGGGCGAATTATGGGTTTGCGTCAAATAAATAAATTGAAAGAAGTAAGCTGAACTTACATACGATTTTGGATGTTATCTGATGTTATCAGGCATAAATCCAAGAAGGCCAAGGCAAGGACACCAAGGAAGTTTAAAGGTGTATGGAAGCCCAATGCTATGGCCCATTCGATCAAAAAATGTCCAGCCCAGTATGAAAATAACTGTCAGAGTTGGCCCCGCCGATTTTGCGCAATAACGAAATTCCCCGAAATAATTTAATGTGTTGCCTACTTACACATTGATAAATCAGCGAAGTTAGCCAATACATTATAATTTTATAGAGAGCCGGATAATTTTTGGATTGAACAAAACCTTCTTATTTTAGTGCATTAGTGTTTACAAATTTTGACTATAATTTTTGTGTTTATTGTTTGTTACTTATAATATCGTAACAAAATGACCAGAGGTTGTATGATTTTGTCTTGCAAATCCAAGTGGTAACATATCCGTCTTTTTAACTTTAGGTAAGTATTTTTATATTAAAATTAGGTGCTTCTTATAAGACGTAACGTTAGGTAAACGAATAAATAATAATATATCAATTAAGAATAATTGAAAATGAAAATTTCATAGAAATATTAGTTCGAAAAGTAAGGCAATCTTAACTATCATTTTAGATGATTTCCGTCAATGTTTGTATTTCGTGTGGATTATTAAAAAGAAATAAGGTTTACATTTAAAGTACTTTTATTTCATTTAATAATTTAATGCACTCTTTTAAAGCAGGGGTCCCAAACTTTCCAGCCTAGAGGGCCATACTGATTACTCAGTAAGTTCCGAGGGCCAAAACCATATTATCATTGTTGTTTGTGGTAAGAAATTACTTAATAGTCCACTGATGAAAAAAAAAGTCCGAGAAAGTACACAACGTTTAAAAAAGGCTGCAAATCGGGACTAAAGTCCGCAAACTGACAACACTGCATATTATTAATTTTCTTCGTCATTATCTGTAATTTCTAGATTAGTCGTAGAGTACAAGCCATGAGGAGTAACGTGACACGACATCTGGTGAACACAAGCGGAAATAGGTAGTAAATCATCGCTAACAGATGGCGCTATTAGCACGTACAGAATAATCTCGTTGGTTCGAGAAAGTTCTGGTGTCTTCCACTCACTTTACGGCAGTAATTGGAATATATAAGAAGGCTATGGCGCAACCACGAGTCAGTTCCTATGACACTGTTGTTAAATAAAATATTGCATACCTCCTTAAAACGTGTTTGTGCGTGTTTAAGTTTAAGACATCTTTATAACAGTACTTTTGATTTAAATTGTTGCTTTTTGTGTGTGAATTAGTAGTATGGAAAAGAAGCGAAAAAATTGATAGTGAATGCAGAAAATTCGCAAAAAGATCAGTGGAACATTCAGTATTTCGTAAGTGAGTCAGTACAAGGCGCTTATGTTTGATTTTGCAAAGAAAGCATAGCCGTTCTCAAGACTATAACATTAAACGTCATTATGAAACAATCTTCATTTACAAAACTCAAAACTTAAAAAGAGGCTGCAACTCGTAAAGCTTTCGTGTGGCTGAAATTGTAAAGCTTGAAAACCATCTCACCGATGGAGAAATGATCAAAGAATGCATAATTGCAGTAGCCGAAGAAGTGTGCCCTGCAAAAGGTAAATTTATTAAAAACTGTCTGTCAGCAAACACTGCGGCTCGAAGGTAGGTAGAAAATATCGCTGAAAATATATCCTCTCCAACTGCGCGACAAAAATGGACATTTTGAGTGGTTTTCTTTTGATAGATATGAGTCAACGGATGTGTCAGATAATGCTCAGGTGTTGATTTATATTCGAGAAAGTAGATAAAAGCTATGAAGTGCACGAAGAACTTCTTGGTAATGTATAGTATTCATGGCAATTTTCACTGGTATCAGATGCTTTAAGGAGTTGAAATGGCCATTAATCAAAAGAACCTTCGATGGAAAAACTTGAAATGTATTACAACTGATGGAGGCAAAAACATGAGTGGGAAAGATAGCGGAGTGGTCGCTCTTGTGTCAAAGGCTGTAGAAAAAACGTGACTCAGAAACCATTAGTCTTACATTGTATCATTCATCAACAGTCTTTGTGCGGGAAAATGTTTGGATATGTCTGACGATTCTGAAACCAGTCATATCAATGTTAATTTTTATCAGATCTTTTGGGCTGAATCACGACAATTCCGACAATTCATATTGAAGAGATTGGAGAAACTGACTTACCTTATCATACTGCCGTACGCTGGCTTAGTTGTGGAAAGTCCTTTCAGCGCTTTTGAACTTCGGTTAAGTGATCGAAAATTTTTTGAATGAAAAGCATCGCCCTCTTACTTAATTACAAAACAACGCATTGGCTCGTGGAAAATAGCATTCTATGTTGATTTGACAAAACATGTGAACGAACTGAATTTGGGATTGCAGGAAAACCAGCATCTTCCTGATTTAACTAATATCAAATCATTCCGGAAGAAATTGAGACTGTTTCAATCACAACTAGTTAGTAAAAGTTTTTCACATTTTAAAACATATATGAAATATTCAGCCACACTACTGAGACTGAGAGTTTCCTATCGATTTTGCAATCGAAACTTTGAGTGCTTTGAAGATAAATTTTGATACTTCGTTTCTCGGACTTTGATGCCATTGCGAATCAAATTAAAGATTTTTCAGAATCCTTTTGATACTGACATTGAAACCCTAGCCCGGAACTTCAAATGGAAATGATTGATCTACAATCAGTGATATAATTAAGAACAAATATCAAAACTCATCTTTGTTGGAATTTTATAAGAGTCTTCCACTGGCACAATTTGATAATTTTGCATAAAATTGCTCGTGGTCTGTTTTCTCTTTTTTTTACTAGTGATTATTGTAGAAAAACCTTATCAAAATGGAAGTACACAAAAATGTTTACAGATCGAAATTAACTGATGAGTAATCTTAAATCTCTTTTTAATAATTGGTACAAGTAAAACAATCCACAACTACAAACTATTGTCTAGTGGAAAATCTCAATTACATAAATCTCATTAGTATTTCATATGTCATTGTTTGTTATAAGTTTGTATTTTAAAGTATATGTTAGTGATTCATTTCAATAATTTACATTATTACAAATTATTTTTCGCATATTCATTTCTTACCATAATTCCTGTGTTTAGTATCCACCTTATACAATGGAACATGGCTTCACAAGAACTGTTTTCAAAGAATATAATGCCCCATGTGGCTGGGCCTAGAGGGGGCGGTACAGAAAAATAGCTGATGACAATTACTGGAAGCTGCTTCATATTTTAGATTCACTGTAAATAAATACCACACAAATCCATTTATTATTTCATATATTTTTATTCTTTATTTATTGTTTAAATATAATTAAAAAATATTAAAATTTAATATTTTTAATGAAAGCTATTTTTATATCTTAGACTTAGAGTACCTAATATTAGTGAGTAATTAGAAGGTTCAATTATAATTCAGCGAACAAATATTGTACCATTTATCTGTATTTTAGTCCGTCAACGTTCGTCTGTGTTTGAGGAGTGCAGGTTAATACACATCGCGACCGTTCTGATGTGACAGTTGAGTCGTTCGCGAACGATTCGTTCAAAAAACGAACGAATTACTTTCGAATAAAATAATTCCCTGGTTTCAATGGAAATCGTTTTTGAGCCACTGTTCGATTATAAACGAACGTATAAAGGCTACCAAGTCGTTTGGACCCCGAACTCGAAGATTTGGCAATTCGGTATTTTATAATGCCAATCTCGCCGTTTTTGTGCTACGGCCAAGTGGCGACGGTTTGTTATATTTCGATTTTGCCTACATTTCGCGTATGTAGGTTCGAGTCGACGGCTATATACCTATTTAGCAATAGATCTTTTTTTTTGTTTAACTATTCTTTTTGAACAAAGACCTGAAAAGCCTGTTTTTAAAGGATCAAAATAAAATAAATGTAAAAATTATTGATTACTGGGCAGACTGGCATCATAATAAAGGAAGGCAAATTTGAATATCAAATGAATCGATTTAGGTCCCTCTAATTGAATGAATTCGCTAAAAGTACAATTTTTGGTACGGACTAATATGTTTTGGGGTGCTGATTACAAATCTAAAAAAAAAATTCAGGCAATGTTTCGTTTTCGAGATATTCATTTCTTCTCATCAAAATCGAAAATCAAACTTACCTTATTTACACTATTCCTCCTTGGCACACAATGTCTTATTTCAAACTTACCTTAAACACACAATATTTACAAACACCTTTTTTTTTATGTTTATTTTACACCTTTTTTACACTTTTATTTTTTAAGCAAATATGGCTGCTGCCTTTGAACTTAAAAGTTCGCAATTTAATGTGAAAAAAGATGTAAAATAAATAAAAATACAAGGTTTTAAAAGGTGTTTATAAAATATCATGTGCCACTTTAGTGTAAAAATCAAGAATTGTGTACAAAAAGAAGGGAGAATATAGTGAAAATGAGGTTAGTTTAATTTTCAACTTTGATGATGAAGATCTCGGAAACGAAACTTTGCCGAAAAGATATTTTTCAGATTTGTAATCAGCGCCCCAAAAAACCCCTGTGTACCAAATTTGATCAAAATCGGAGAGGAGGCAACTTTCGAGACAATACCATTTGTTTAAAAATAAATTAGATTTTTGGTTTCTTAATCTTGCATTATCAACTTTTTAAGCTCGACATACTGTACACACATAATATTTACAATTATTACAATGGATACTCAGGTACCAAAGGTTACTAAACATTTTTAACCACTGTTATTCTGTCTTATGAATGTTTGTTATTAGTGAAAAGTATATGCCTAAAAAGCAGTTATAAAAATTTTTCAACTTTTAATGTACAACCAGAATCTTAGGATTAGATTAAACTCATTTACACTATCTTGCCCTTCTTTTATCACAAAATTGGTGATAAGTACATAATACTATCATACAATGTTTGAAATTTATTTTAAAAAAATCGTGTTTTTATTTATTTACAAAGATTTTTTGTAAAAAATACAAAACTTCCAAAAATATCGACCATTTTAAATAGAAGGCAGTAAAGTGGCGCCATCTATTCTTTCCATATTATATCAGATGATATAAAATCTAATATTACACAATAATTTTAAATATTCTTTAGTAGTATCCTTTAACAACCAACAATTTTGTGCAAAAAATAAAAAAAAAACAGTGAATGTTGGAATTTGACATTTAATGATGCCAATTTTATAGATAGTAACAAAGAATTATGGAAATCCGGCCCTGACCTACTATTCATTGCGCAAATTCCGCGGGGCCAACCCCCTATTCCCGCTGCCCTGCACGCCTGGACAATTTTGTTCTACAGTATTGGGCTTCCATACACCTTTAAACTTCCTTGAAGGACACAGGCTAGGTTCACTGTATGGTTGATAGAGAGATAAGGATCACCCTCTTTTATGGCTGTTTGGCTCAAAGTGGCCCCAGACTTGCACTAATAAGAGACGCTGGTGTAGCAAAGTGAACCAATGAGAACCAATGTCCTTGACCGCAATATACAGGGTGATTCCTAAGATGACGCTTTTGTTTAACTATATATGGAACTTATTAAAATAAACCACTTTTTTAAATAATTTTATTCAAAATACTAGAAAATAGGGAATTTACATTACATTTAGTATGTCGAATTCGGTCCTGTCTTAAGTAAATTATCACCGCCCAAGAAGTCTTCGGGCTATAGTGCTTGGACACGTTGAACGTGATTTGTCCGCAATGTTGTTCACACTTTTTTTTACTTAAACCGACCTGACTACCAATCACCCGAGTACTTGGATCCAGAATGAGGCCGCAAGGGAAACCGTCGCGCGTACAATCTCGAAACAACGGTCGCAGATTAACAACACTCTCCATAAATGAGGAACATATTCACGAATTCATTGTTTTCGGATTGTGCCATTTTTGCGATTTGACAATGATTTAAAATTAAAATTAAGCCTCGCCTCGTCCGGTAAAAGCAATGAGACTAAATCATAATGCGTGTTTAACAAGACAAAAAACAAACTTCAATAAGAAATAAACTACCTTTTATGCCCAGGCCCGCACACTTTCAAATAAATTTATGTAGCTTTGTCATTTTTGGGTTTTTGAAAAAATGTTATTTAAAAAAGTTGTTTATGTTAACGAGTTTTATACACAGTTGAAAAAAAGCCTCAACTTAGGAATCACCCTGTATAAAGTGAAGTTTAAAACAACGAGGATATTGGTTTAAAAACTGTTCTTTGAGATACCAGCGTCATCTTTAGTGCAATTTGAGGGCCATTTGTGTAACACAGAGATGATGATCCTTACCTCTACTATCCATAGTTCACTGGGTGTCGTAGGAAACCACAGGGAGCGGCTGTGACGTCACCACCGGTGCTGAATAGTTTTGTTTACATTTATTTGGCCATTTGATCGTGTGTAATTTAAAGGGATTTTTTGGTTTGTGTTGTGATTTTGTTAAACAATTGGCGTTTATTAAAGTCCTTTTAGTATAGTTTGAACTAGAGAAGATAAATAAACATTCGTTTCGTTTTGTTAATTGTGTGTAACAATTTAATTTAAGACAAAAAAGGTAAATGGCCACAATTCTTTGAGCAATTAGGCTTCTTGTTTAATATAAGATCTGTTTGTTATTCATAAATATTTTACAACTTTTTCTACCTACGTATTAAGAAGGCTGATGCCTAAGTACTAACGTTCCGTGGGTGTCTTATGAGTAGTAAGAGGAAGTTTTTTCACACGGGACTTAAATATTTGGAGATTGGGAGAAGAAGGAAAAACTTCTGCGGGTAGCAGGTTCCAAAGTCTGGACACTCTGTGAATGAAGAATCGAAGATAGCGGGAAGTTCGGAGCCTCTCTAGTTGAACTGTAAAAGGATGCATAAAAGTTGCACTACGTGTTGCTCTGTTGGAAGCTGCCTGATGGGGAATTATACTGGCCAATTCCTCTGAGCAAAAGCCATGAAAATACATATAGAAGAGCGACAGATCCCCCACAGCTCGACGGTGGGCTAGAGAAGGAAGCCTTTATGTAAGCGTCGGATCATTAATAAGACGAACGGCTCTTTTTTGAATGGAGTCCAGAATGCTAACTGTTGTAGGAGACGCCATTACCCAGGCATGAAAACAATATTCTAAAGAGGGTCTGATTTGGGATACATACGGAGTATACAGTTTGGAAGAAGAGAAATACTTTTTGGCTCGAAAGAGGAATCCAAGCTTTCTTGAAGCTGCCGAAGCTATGGATGTAATGTATTTGTGCCAGTCGATGTTATTCTCAAAAGTAACGCCGACAAGATTAAACGACTCTTTGTTTTGCAGAACTCGACCGCTTATATGTAACGAATGAGCATTTGGAGACTTTTTCGCGACAGCGAACATGACTGTGTTTTGGAGGCATTAAACTGAACAAGATTTTTGGCGCCCCAATCCAAGATAAGTTTAAGGTCTTGTGAGAGAGATATACACATTGCCCTAAGCTTGGTTTCCAAATCAGGCTTATTGACTGGCTTGAGAAATTGAATGTTAGAGTGGAGGGTGCTGTCAGCAAAACTATGAATGGGATTGATTGTGGAAGACAGAAGATCGTTAATGTGAAGAAGAAACAGCGTGGGTGCCAGCACTGAGCCCTGGGGCACTCCAGCATTAATTTGATAGAAGCTGGAAGAATGACCATCTATAGTAACTCATATACGTCGATTAGAAAGGAAACTGGAGAGCCAAGAGCAAAGCTTAGGTACAGGTAGACCGTAAGAAGGAAGTTTTTTAAGAAGCCCATCATGCGAAAGCTTTGGATATATGCCAAGAGCCAAGAGCAACAATCTGGGACCCACCAAGAAACTCAAGGGATTTGTTCCAGTTGTATGAGAGCAAAGGAAAGAAGATCAGCTGTGGATCTTATGGGACGGAATCCATACTGTCTATCGTGTAAGATCTTGTGTTTTTCAGATACTTTAAGATTTGGGAATTAATGCATTTTTCCATTACTTTGCAAACAATAGAAAGAAGAGATATGGGTCTATAGTTAGAAGGGAGAGTTTTGCATCCTTTTTTGGGGACAGGTTGCACACGTGCAGCTTTCCAGCTCTCCGGAAAAATGCCCGTATCGTAAGAGATTCGAAAGAGGCGAGTTAGGATGGGTGCAAGCTCGGGAGCACATTTTTTTTAAGACGATTGCTGGTATGCCATCCAGCCCAGAAGATTTTTTAGTATTAAGAAAAGAACGAATACGTTTTATCTGTTTGACTTTAAAAATAATATCGGGCATTTTATGAGGAACAGCTGCAACTGTTGGAAGAGGAAGATTAATAGGAGGATCAAGGGTAGAATTGGCAGAAAATTGTTTGGCAAATAGTTAGGCTTTTTCTTGGAGGTGCAAACAATTTCGTTGTCACAGATTAGGGGTGAAGAAGAATGTGTGCAAAAGTTTTGACTAATATTTTTGGCCAAGGACCAGAAGGCTTTACTCCCATTCGAGCAAGAGAGAACTTTATCTTTTATCCGATAATTAACACGATCTTTTTCTTCTGAGATGCTAGATGCTAGCCTGTCGATTTTTAAGTTTAGGGTTTTGAAGAAACTTTTTGTGGGCTGGAATTTTTAAAAGTCTGGCTTTGTCACAGGATTTAGAAAACCACGGTTTGTGATTTGAAGATATGGAGTTCTTTTGGGTATGGGGAATTTAGGTCTTAGTGCCAAGTTGAATTGTTTCGGTACATTGTTTACATATTTTACATATAATATGATCAATTTGACCAATTAAACAAAGAAACTCAAGGTGGTTACACACACACTTTGGCATAAATCCATAGCATAGACACATAAGAAATTCTAACAACCACAGGTCACAAAGAGGCACCATGTTAATTTGTTTGCATAATGTAAAAAAAATACTTAAAAGTTGTAAATTATGTTATGCGCTGCAAATCAGAGTAGTGTTTGTTACTTTTACGGTGTTTCCAATATAAAGAAACTTAAGGGATACGGTGGCACCTATAAACGGATCCATAATATTTGCCACACAATAGATCGCCATCAAGAAAAATTTTATAGTTTAATTCAAAAAACTGGCCTCTATCCTCTATCCTATTAGTAGACATTTAAACAAAATGTCAATTTTTATGCGCTGTGTGTCTTTAAACAGTTCCATAAAGAACGTATAAAAAT
The DNA here is from genome assembly GCA_019359885.1 of Listronotus oregonensis. NCBI lineage: Eukaryota > Metazoa > Arthropoda > Insecta > Coleoptera > Curculionidae > Listronotus > Listronotus oregonensis. The sequence goes on from JAHBCN010000666.1 coordinate 11,569, forward strand.
TTATGTCTTAAGCTTAAGATATGCAAAAGTGTTTGTAATGGTCTTAAACTGAGCCTAGCTGCTTTTCTATTCTAAATATTCTGACTTTTAATTTGGTAACAATAAATTTTAACTAAGAGCTCCCACCAATAGTTGAAATTGGTTTTAAGCCTTAACTCTCCAACTAGGTTAAAAAAATATTAACAAATACATGTTAATGTCAAACACGTTTAAGGATAAAGCATAAATGCGTGTATTTTTTTTTTGAGATTGTAGCTATATATATTATTTATTTTTTAAATCATATGAACAAAGTTATGACTTCATCGAATTATTTTTTAGGTATCAAAGGTGTAATGGATAATTTAAATAAAAGAATTTCATTTAACAATTTTATTTCATCTAAATCAACGAACAGAACTACTACGATCTCCAACCAGTCTAGTCAAAATTTTAACATTACACGTATAAAATATGTTAAAGGATTACACGAGGATGATTTAGCAGGAAAACTAATTGCTTTTTTATGGTGGTTTACATTTTTGCTTTGTAGAGTACTAGCAATATCTGTTTTTGCATATTTTTTTCTTAATGCTTGTGTTTGGTTGCTTATTTCTCATTTTATTTTAGTTATGCTTGCTTTACTGTATGACATAAAATCCAACACTGTTAAAAGAGATAAGGCGGTATTTTTTATTTTTATCGGCTTAGTTTATATTTTTTGTATTATAGAATTTAAAATTAAATTTAAAAGAGCCTATGTCATATACTTTTCATACTTTGGAGTAATGTTTTTAGAAAATTTTATTATGTGTTTAATTTGGTACAATAAAAACTTAGATTCATTAGAAAATGACTATTGGTATCGATATACATTTTTTATGACTGTTATTTCTGGAATGTTAAGTTTCTCATCAATGATTTTTTATCTCATTCTTGTTAAACCTAAATCCGTTTTATTACAGCCTAAATAAATTTTAAAAAAATATTTATTGCCTAATTATTAGGTACCCATAATTTATTAATATAATATTATCATAGCTGGGCATTAACTCGTTAATCCCTTAATCGTTAATTAACGAAGTTAAAATTTCCAGTAACGGATTAACTTTTAAGTTAACTTTAAAAAATGTTAACGGGCTCATTAAGTTCCGTTAAATTTCTCCAAGTCCGTTAATCGTTAATCCAATACCTACTATTTACCAAGCACCGCTCCGGCCGCCGTGAAAAACATGTTTTGACATGTTTGTTCTGGCCGGTTGACAAGAGCGGCGCGGCGCGGCGCATGCCGCGTATGAAAAGGCTTTTCACCCGAAGTTCCGGTTGATATGGCTGGAATCGTATGACAAAAGGACAGAGATAGTTTAAGTGGCTGAGGCAGCAACGCGAGTAAAGCTGGAGTCTCATGCGTCCGATTCCCGACGATACGATGTACGAATTTTTTTAAATTTTGTATCAGAAAACTTGCAAGACTCTTTGATCCGAATGTCGGATCATCTGGTCAAAAGTAAAGAAAAAAGAGCATTTTGAAGTTTAACCTGTAAAACTGCCACGAAAAGAAAAGGAAATAATAACCGAACTACAACTTTTTTAATAATTTTAATTTTGCCATTTGCCACAATTGTTATAAAAACAGATATTTTTGGTAATTCTTAGCAAACTTAAATATTATTTAATGGAAGAAGAGAAAGTGGTTGTTGAGTATAAGGTAAATTTAAGTTAAGGTTAAAAGTTTTTAAAGATTTTAAATTATAATTGTTCATTTTATGGAATTACCCCAACAAAGTATATAAAGTAAGGTTAAATTACTTTAACTCCATCCGACGTCGGATGAAATCTAAAAATATTCGGATGAAAAATGGCGCCAAAATGCTCTGACCAATCAAAATAATTTCGAATGATAGGATCTTCGGATATCGGACGCATAAGACTCCGGCTTAACAACTACGATGATGAGCAAGACTTTTTCAATTCTGTCCCTCAGTATAAAGAAGGACCTAAGAGCCATAAGAGTAAAGCTCAAAATCTCGCTAAAATGTCGCTAGACATTAAATCAAAAGACTCGTTCAACGATGCGGCATTTCTCGGGGAAGAGATATTCATAAATATGATTATTAAATATAATACTACCGTATCCTCAAGTGCTGCAGTTGAACGTTTTTTTCCACGGGCAAAGATATTTTAACGCCTAAACAAACTTTGCTTTCAGACGAGAACTTCAACAACTTCATGGCAATATCCACATTATACCAGATGACTAAATTATACATACTCTAATTATAGACGTCCTTTTTTTTTCCTAACTTGGTAACTTCCAGATCTCAAACCAACAGTTTTTATAAGTAAATTTTTATCGCAATGAAGCACTTTTTATCACTTGTTAACGGATTAATGATTAACGTTAACTTGCGTTAAATCATACCAAAGCTAGCGCTTTAACGTTTAACGAAGTTTACTAACGGATTAGCGATTAACGAAGTTAATTATTCGATTAACGGTGGGAGGATGTTAGGACAAGAATATTATTTTAAAAATTAATATTTTATTTGCTTTTTCTCGCTTAGTTACGAGCCGCCCCTGACGGCTTAAAAAAATACTCCCGTTTCCTAGCGATGTAAAAAAATCGTTTTGTTAAAAAAAAAATTAGTTGAGTTGTCAGTAATTGTCAAATTTAAAAAAGATACGTCGCCTTGCATTTTTTATATTATTTTAAGTTTCAGGCGACGTTCGACGATTTTTAACAATTTTATTTTCTTTAAGTCTGTTAGTTTATATTTTGATGTATTGTTTATAGTTAGTGACCGCCGAATATAGTGTTTTGCTTCTGTCGGCTCATATTTTGTGATAATTCCAACGTTTATCCAATCACTTTTTGGAATAAATACCTTTGTTTTTAACGGGTGTTTTATTTTTAAACATTCGAACCTTCGTGGCAGCTACAAGCGGGTAGCTTATAGTGTGCGCGACACCTACTATTTACCAAGCACCGCCCGGCCGCCGTGAAAAACATGTTTGTTCTGGCCGGTTGACAAGTGTGGCGCGGCGCGGCGCATGCTGCGTATGAAAAGGCTTTTCACCCGAAGTTCCGGTTGATATGGCTGAAATCGTATGACAAAAGGATAGAGATAGTTTAAGTGGCTGAGGCAGCAACGCGAGTAAAGCTGGAGTCTCATGCGTCCGATTCCCGACGATACGAGGTACGAAATTTTTTTAAATTTTGTATCAGAAAACTTGCAAGACTCTTTGATCCGAATGTCGGATCATCTGGTCAAAAGTAAAGAAAAAAGAGCATTTTGAAGCTTAACCTGTAAAACTGCCACGAAAAGAAAAGGAAATAATAACCCAACTACAACTTTTTTAATAATTTTAATTTTGCGATTTGCCACAATTGTTATAAAAACAGATATTTTTGCAATTCTTAGCAAACTTAAATATTATTTAATGGAAGAAGAGAAAGTGGTTGTTGAGTATAAGGTAAATTTAAGTTAAGGTTAAAAGTTTTTAAAGATTTTAAATTATAATTGTTCATTTTATGGAATTACCAACAAAGTATATAAAGTAAGGTTAAATTACTTTAACTCCATCCGACGTCGGATGAAATCTAAAAAATATTCGATGAAAATGGCGCTAAAATGCTCTGACCAATCAAAATAATTTCGAATGATCGGATCTTCGGATATCGGACGCATAAGACTCCGGCTTAACAACTACGATGATGAGCAAGACTTTTTCAATTCTGTCACTCAGTGTAAAGAAAGACTTAAAAGTCAAAAAAATATAGCTTAAAACCTCGTCAAAATGTTGCCAGACATGAAATCAAAAGACTCGTTCAACGATGCGGCATTTCTCGGGGAAGAGATATTCATAAATCTGATTATTAAATATAATACTGCCGTAGCCTCAAGTGCTGCAGTTGAACGTTTTTTTCCACGGGCAAAGATATTTTAACGCCAAAACAAGCTTTGCTTTCAGACGAGAACTTCAACAACTTCATGGCAATATCCACATTATACCAGATGACTAAATTATACACACTCTAATTATAGACGTCTTTTTTTCCTAACTTGGTAACTTCCAGATCTCAAACCAACAGTTTTTATAAGTAAATTTTTACCGCAATGAAGCATTTTTTATCACTTGTTAACGGATTAATGATTAACGTTAACTTGCGTTAAATCATACCAAAGCTAGCGCTTTAACGTTTACCGAAGTTAACTTTTTTACTAACGGATTAGCGATTAACGAAGTTAATTATTCGATTAACGGTGCCCAACTATGAATATTATTTACAATTATAAAAAAATAATCTCGAAAGAGTTCTTAGAATATTTTTCTAAAACATGTAGTATCTAAATTAAGACAGAGAGCTTTTAAGACTGTTTTTATAGTTAGGTTGATTAAAAATATATCAGTTGTTAGAGAAATATTGCACAGCTAAATAAGGTCAGGCACTAATAATTTCGGGCTGATTTTAACGTCTGAGTTTGCGCAGATGCATTGTAAGATAAGGTCTTCCTTAATAGGGATAGGTTTTAGGACGTGCCTTATTTTGGTCTTTACAGCGTCTTATTTTAAGTTCAAAACTTTCGTGTAATCGAACGAAGGCCGAATATAATCGTGAAATTTCTAGGTAGGTAGAGACTTCGAGCATATACTAACCTATAGGGATTAAGAAAAGCGCTGAAAAACTCACACATTTAAACCACTAATAGGTTCACAATGAGTAAAACAAAAATGTCTTTCTCTTACTTTATGGTTAAAACTAGAATCAAAAAGATGTGTGCAATAACTTTAAACTATGAGCCATTTTAGTACAGGCACTATTTAAATAAGTTCGGTATAAATAGTATATGACCCTAATAAGACAACTTGCAATAATTCTCTATTATTCTTTAACCCGCTTACCAACATTTTTATAGCTGCCAGTAGTTAAATTAATTTTAAATATTTTTGTAAATATCTATTTACTAAAACCTTTTTGCTAATTTAAGTGTAGAATGTCTTAAATAAAATAGATTTTTTAATTACATATTTGTTTTATTTGGCAACAAAGCAGATTATACCAACAAGAATATTTCTTTTAAAGGAGATCATTTTGAATGTAGATATTAATTATAGAAATACAGCACCTTTAAAACGGGCAAGATAATATAAAGTCATTTTTTTACGATACGTAGACAAAATTATTAAGCCAGCACTTCCTTAATAAATAATTTGTAAACCATCAAGTTGCTAAAAAAATAATTTGTCAAGCGCAGAATCGTGGCCTCTTATTTTCCTTTAAACAGTTGCGGCTCGTGGTCAATTCGGGGAGGTCATTAGTTAAAATTTCAAATGCATATGGCTTAACTGATTTTTGGTTAAAAAATACATGAATGAAGGATTCAATTTTAGGCATTTTATTTCACACAGACGTTTACTCCAAAGAAAAACAAGAAAGAAAATTTAAAAATAAATGAATAACAAACAAACATCTCAAAAAATACGTAATTTTCCTCTTCGCGGCTGTTGACCCAGATCATGCGATTACACTGCTTCGGAAAGCAGCCGAAATCACCCAATCGTAAATTAGATCGGGAATACTCGACTCGGCTCCGTTTAACACAATACGGTCAATGTAGGCTGGCACCCCAGCAGACGTCCCGGTCGGAATAGAGTAAAGCAAATAATGTAACGTAAATCCGTTCCTATCCCAAAGCTGAAAATAACAAAAGAATACAGGGTGTCAAACATTTAATTTTTTCGTTTTTTTCTACTAATTTCTTAACCAAATGAAAGGCGGCAAAAGAAAACAAAGCAATATGGCGCCAATTCCGCTTTTTGGCCTAATTATTGACCCGTTTTTTAAAATAAATGAATAACAAACAAACATCTCGTTTTAAACTTTGCAAATAATATACGTAATTTTCCTCTTCGCGGCTGTTGACCCAGATCATGCGATTACAGAGGGAATTATAACTTTTTTTAAAAAACAGGCTGGCACCCCGGCAGCATCCGGACTTTGATACCGATATGCCTACGAACGAAACGAAAACCAAATTAAAAGTTTGACACCCTGTATCTTAATTCTATGATAGTTTACGGGGTTATTATATATATCCATATATATATATATATATATATATATATATATATATATATATATATATATATATATATATATATATATATATATATATATATATATATATATATATATATATATATATATATATATATATATATATATATATATATATATATATATATATATATATATATATATATATATATATATATATATATATATATATATATATGTATATAAGGACAGTTCACACTGGCTGTCGGAATAGAAAAAAACTAAGGTAATTTATTTTAAATAAATTATTGTCCTAAATTAAATCATGCTAACTTCCTTCATTTCTATAAATTGAACACATATTTTTAAAGTCCGCAACATTGCCCTCTCCCAAGTTTTGATCATCTCGATCAAGTATCATCTCGGTCTTGATAGCGGCACAGCCGTTTTAGATGTACTTTCATCTTTGCCTGTGGGCTATCCTAAATTCGGTACACCAGATCCCTCAGTCGGGTAACTACTCTATATATGATCCCTTTCATGACTTCTGAAGTTTCGGTAGATGTCCCTTGGTTCTTTTTGGATTGTATAACCAAACTTTTTTTGCGACCATAAATCTCTGATAATTAGCTTTTAAATCATAGCAGGACTTGTTACGGTCACTTTCTTTTTGTACCTTATTAAGAACTCCTTCATGTATTTCTTGTAGCTGTTTGCTGAGCTGACCAACATATTTTTCTGCTGAATCTTTATTTGGAGAAAGTCGAAAGGGTTAAATGGTAAAAAATGGCTGTATACAGTTGTCCCAGTTACTTTGTTGGTCATTTACTTTAACTTTCAGATGGTGATTAAAAGTTCTGTTGGCTGGGCTGGCTCTTGACCATTCCATCTGACTGGGAATTGGGAATGAAGGTTATGATTATGTGTATTCCCAAAAGATTACAGAGGTTCTGACTTAAGGTGTCTGCCTTGGTCAGTACGTATTTCTCTTGGTACTCCATGTCGACAAATACATTGTTGAAATAGTGCGAAGGAAAAAAGGATTACTTCTTCTTGATTTAGTATTGCGTAGACTTCCGACCATTTGTTAAAGGCATCCATCGCTATTAAAATACAGTAATTTCCGAATTTACTTACTGGAAATTGTCTCGCTATATCTACGGCAATTCTTTTAAAAGGTGCCCCCACATTGTATTGCTTTATCTTGCCACGGCTTCGTGTTTAATCTTTCCAGCCAGTTGAACCTTTTCAAGAGTCTTTTTGACTTTAAAATGGCCACCTCCTTAACCATTGTGCAAGGCTTGCAATACTTCTGGGACCCTTTTACTTGCTAGTATTGTTTGATAAGTATGACTTTTGCAGTCAGAAGTATGCTAGACTCTTTTTTAATCAAAGAGTCCCATATGGCCCAGTAACCTTTATATCTCGGAGACTTTGAAGCTACTTCTTGATATGGGGGTCGTTCTAAATTTTCTGTTTCTCTAAATCTTCCGGGCAACGTCTTGATAGAACGTCCGCATTTTGCTTTCTTGAATATGTTGTAACCATTGCTCTATTTAACCATCAGGATTCTTGAACTGAAACAACCATTTGAGTAATCCATGTCTGATTGCTGCTGCAGTATGTGGTAGAGATTTACGAAATATCAGTCAAAGGGATTATTAATTTAACAATTTTTATTAAATAATTAATCGTAGTTTATAATTAATACTAGAATCACAACCTTCTCCTTCTGATGATTTTCAATAAAAGTAGTCACTCTCTATTAGAACTAAGTTTTACTCTGTGACATACCTTTTTATACTCTGTGCATGTAAAAAATTATAATTGGTTATATAAACTTACGTCTGTACGTATCTTCAACCAGAACCATCCTTGTTTTTAATGTGTGTAACTTAACTGGATAACCTGTTATTTTTAAAAAATCCTGTAATTAAAATAACCTGAAAAGAAAAACCAGTTGTAAGTCATAAGCTATTGTCAAAATTTGTAAAGAAAAAATTACAAGTAATAATTTTCGTTTATTTTTAAATACTGATATTTTAAATATAGGCGGGAAAGATCTGACAGCCGATTTCCGGAATTCTCTACGGAAACTGTACTCCGCATTAAATTTATTTTATAATTTTATAAAATTACGTTTTTAGGTATACCACAAATTTATTTTAATAGAAAACTTAATTTTAAGGTTTTCTAAATAATTTTTATTTTTTATTACACCATTGTTATTGCCTAAATTTTAACATTTCTTCCAGCTGTCATCGCGTAGGAATATTAGTTCTTGAAGTCGACATCGAAAGTCTTTTACTTAGCAAAAACGCAAAGTGAATCATGTCTGGGTCCGAACGAAGGTAAGTGATAGTTAATTTAAAGCTATATTTATTAAATTTGAAAACATTTTATTGTTTACATGACATGGATGGGGTTTTTATTCGTATAGACATAATAATATATCTAGAAAAGTACTTTTTAGCATCACCGTTCTATGCCGCATGGTCACTACTTTCTGCCAACATGGCGTTTATATTAGAGAAATATTCACTTGGTTAGTCGAAAATAAGCGGTATAAGTTCTAAATATATCTCTAATGTAAAAAAGATTTAATTGTTTTTCCAACCAAACTCAACAATACTTAACCTAAAAACTCTACTATGGTTAAGTACTAATTAACTTTAAAATACTTTAAATGCCTATACTATTATATAATTTTTTTGTTTTATTCTGTGATAACTTTTTTCCTATTAATAATAATGATAAAATTTTGCCTAGTTTTTTACATGCTTTTATACATACAATAATGTTGGTAATGAGATTTAATTGAAGTTTTTTTTAGAAATGAAGAGTGGGAGAAAAATGGCCCATCTTCAGATGAAAAACCTCAAGGATATGATGGACCCCATGGTATGGACCCTGATGGCGTTATTGAGTCAAACTGGGAAGAGGTAGTTGATAACTTTGATGACATGAATTTAAAAGAAGAATTGCTAAGAGGAATTTATGCTTATGGTTTTGAGAAACCCTCAGCTATTCAGCAGAGAGCCATTATACCATGTGTTAAAGGACATGATGTCATTGCACAGGCCCAATCTGGAACTGGAAAAACTGCAACATTTTCTATATCTATTCTCCAACAAATTGACACATCAGTACGAGAGTGCCAAGCACTTATACTGGCACCAACTCGTGAATTAGCTCAGCAAATTCAAAAAGTAGTCATAGCTTTGGGTGACTTTATGTCCGCTCAATGCCATGCATGTATTGGTGGTACAAATGTTAGAGAAGATATGAGAAAATTAGAGACAGGTGTACATGTGGTTGTGGGTAAGTAATAAAATATTTTTTCCAAAACCTATTCAATAAAAAATAAAGCAATTGTGTAGAATCGTGGCTCCTTTTTTTTGGGGTGTGAAATCAACATAATTAATTTTTTTTGGCTGTCAAATGTTTTTATTTTTAAAGTTCATCAAAATGGAATAATTAAAAAAATAATAAAATGTCAATTTGATTATTATTTTTTTTTTTTTTTTGAAAAAAAAATTGAAAAATCCTAAAATTGATATTTAAAAAAAATAATAAAATCTACACATAGAATATGAAACAAATCACTAGAAATTGCTTAACTTAAATGGATGCTTTTTATTGACCAAAAACCTGAAAAATACCCAATTTTTTTTTCCAAATTAAATTTGTTTTTTTCCGAAATAAAATTAAAAGGTTTGTAAATGTAAAATATAACACAATAAATAAAAACAAGTCAATATCTGTTTTTTGATTTTTTATGGCTTAAAATAGTTCGATCCCCACTAATGCACAATTACCAAAAATAACAGTGTTTTATATAGTTTTTCATCATTTGTGTGATTTTTTAAAATCTGTATTGTTATGTTTGATACTGTAAATAATTACTAACATGTAGTTTATAATTGTGCATGATACGATGATGATAAATAGGAAGTGATTGTCTAAAACACTACTTTTTTAATTTATTAATAACACATTTGTAATTCAGAGACAATTCATGTAATAAAGTTTATTACAAACCCTAAAATTTTGCCAGAGTGAATCCTGTGTGTTTTTTTTAGGTTTCTCAAAATGTTAAAAATTTGATTTTTATGACAACCAAATTGTTAATTAGCCCACCATGTAAGAAATCTGCAAAAACAAGTTTTCATATATAAAAAGTTACATTGACATTATGTACACATACTGTCTTATAGTTTTATTGTAGTTAGATATAAAGAATTGGTCTCTGGATATTTTGTCTAAAATAAATATAACAAAGATAATCAAAACACTTTTAAATCGTATAAATACCTCTAAGACAGTCTACAGGGTAAGAGACCCATATTGTAAGGATTTACTGGCCCATTTATTTCAATTAATTCATTCATGTGCTTTGGTGTATACCCATAATATATTTAAAAGAAAAAGTATCACATAATTAAAAAATCTGAATTTGCTTATTTTAAATTTAAGAAGCATTTAACTGTGTTCAAAATAATTACCTATTTAAAAAATACTCATTTTAGAACATCAATAGTTCACAATTCAAAAGTTATTAAAACTGTACTGTGCATATTGTGCCTCTTTTGGATCAATACTGTCTCGGGCCCTGATAACCTGGGTCTTTGCCTAGTTGATCCACAGTAAAAGGGCTTTGGTTCTACAAAGAAAATAAATTGAAATAAAGTCACAGTACCATGAAGATTATAGGGGGACTTTTGTCTTTGTAAGGACTCTTCGTTTCTATTCTTGCACAGCTTATAGTGTTTTATGTTTATAAATATGACCCATTTATCTGTATCATAAATCATAACTTGCACAATTATAATACTAATAAACAGAACTAGTCAGGAAAATTTCAAGATTTACATTTTTTGCACAACAGGCATCAAATCGAGATCCAAGTTTTTTGAACAGTAAGAGCAGCTAAAAATCCAAACTTCTAAACTACATATACTTTGGTAGCTATATATTTTTTTAAATTTAAAGTACAGATAATATATTTGCACTGCAGCACATTCCTTATCTTTTTTCCTGTGATTTGAAATATAGGTAATTGTAATAATCAAAAATGTAATATCCTCTTACAGTCAGTTTTTTAAAGTTATGTAATACTTTTACTATGTAAATTTAAAGTAAGATAACTTGATATATTATAAAGTATATGATTGTTATACATTGATATAATACAAATTATTATGGTGTCATGGAATATGATCCTGTAATTTAAAAATGGCTATTTTAAAAAATATAAACCCTATGCTCTACCCATGAAATCCTATTACTTAAATTTTCTCTTTAAGTTATTAGAATATTAGAAACCAAAATGGTTTTAGAAGTCATTCTATTTTTTTAAAAATAATGTAAAATTACACACAAAAAAAAATCAATTCATATTAAAAATTGGGGCTAGACTAGGTTAATTTTACGTAAATCAATTGCACAAAATGTAAACTAACCAGAAAATATGATTAGATTAGATTAGATTATTTGAGCGGAGATGGCAAAAATCATCTCCACCATTGCAACCTTACCAGATTTATAGTGGTTTCTCCTATCGTTCTTTAGAGTACCTTGTCCAGGCCCGTCTTCTTAACTAGACTCCATAGTCTTGACACTGGCCACTCCATATATCTTGCCGGTTTTGGCTTTTCCTCACCAAGCTTAAACCTAAGCCTACATAGTGCTTCGCAGTGGCACCACACATGTACGGCTGTTTCTTCAGCCTCCTGGCAGAACCTACACAGGCTATCCTCCACCAGGCCTATTCTTTTCAGGTGCTTGTTGAGTTTGCAATGTCCTGTTAGTTGACCTACCATTATCCTTATGACTTTATGACTGTGGCTCAGTAGGTCTGAGGTAAACTTGGCCGAGCAGGTCTTAATGAACTGTTTTGCCTGTCGTCCTGGTGTTTGTACCCACCAGCTTTGAAACTCTCTGTCTACCTAGCATCTTAATAGATGCTTTATAGAGGCCTGCGGAGATTCCACAGAATGGCTCAGGGCCTATCATTTCCATGGCTGATCCTTTTTTGGCGAGGTCGTCGGCCTCTTCGTTACCTGGGTGGCCCTTGTGGCCTGGTACCAGGCTACCGTAAGTTTGTTTGCCAAGCCGACTTTTTCCAGGGCCTGTATACAATCCCCCACTAGTTTGGAATTAACTTTTGGAGAACTGATGGCCTTCAGGGTCGCTTGGAAAATATGATTGTAATATGTTTTCTGGTATTTTAAAAATGGAAATATTTTTAGACATATTAACTGCTACTTTTATTCACCGTATTTTTTTATAAATTTAAAGGTTTTTGGAATCCCATTACTATTGTTTATCTTTTATTTAGTAACAAAAACCAATTTTAAAAATTATTGTGTTTTTCAGAACAAGTTTCTAATTACATAAGGAAACATTTTTTTTTCAGTTTATATAAATAATTACCAAAATAACTAAAATTTTTGCATTTTCTCAAGTAACAACCTTTATTCAGATTTAATTGCATACTGATTTAGTTACTCTTACCATCCAAATAAGTCATGCAAGTAAATGAATTACTGTAAAACCTATACTCTAATTTGTTTTATGCAAATAAAGAAAAAAATTCTCTTATAACAGATTTTTTAAATTGTGTAATACTTTTGCTTACTATATTTCTGAATAGGATTACAACTCATCAATTTCACACCACCACTTGATATTTTATACAACAATAAAATATTTATCTATATTTTTTTTTCTAAGTGTATTTTTACTGTTTTATTAAAATAATTATGTTTATTTAAATGAAACATTTAATTTTGTAACAAATATAAATTAAAAATGTTTATTTCTAACAGGAGATATAAAGTGGGTATTCGGGGAACCCAGGACTTTTAAATATATTAGGAAATATCTGAAAATTCCACAGAATCTCATGAAAAATTGTAAATGACACTGGAAAACAAAGTGGCCTATTTAGAACCTTTATTATTATTATTTTTTTTTTTTAAGAAAAAAAGGCTACAAGATTTCTACTTGATTTTTTTTGGGTCATGGAAAATTACCTTTTTTGCCAGAAAAAACTTGGATGTCAGGAAATTTAAAATACAAAACTTGGTGGCAACCCTGGTGTTGTTAAGTCCAAAACTTAAATAACTTCTAAAATAATTGTCTTTTTGAATTAAGATGCAGTTGCTTAAATAGCTATTTTTAAAAAATATTCAGTAATATAACAATTTTGAGTTGTTAAAAAAAAATCTTACATTTTTATTCATTGTTTAAATTTAATAAAAATATCAATGCTTATAAAGTAATGTATCTTGGTGTTGTAAAGTAAATCTACTTAGAAGATATACTTTTTCTTTAAGGGACCATCATCATTATGAAATGCAGTTTAGTACAAAAACATGAAAATGGATTTACTTTTTTTAGGAACCCCTGGACGAGTGTATGATATGATCACACGTAGAGCCTTAAGACCTCATCATATAAAAATGTTTGTTTTGGATGAAGCTGATGAAATGTTATCCCGTGGTTTTAAGGATCAAATTCATGATGTATTTAAGACTTTAAATGCTGACGTCCAAGTTATCCTTCTGTCAGCCACCATGCCCCCTGATGTGCTTGATGTCACAAAATCCTTTATGCGTAACCCTATAAGAATATTGGTAAAAAAAGAAGAACTGACATTAGAAGGTATTAAACAATTTTTCGTCTATGTTGAAAGGGAAGATTGGAAACTTGAGACATTATGTGATTTATATGATACATTGTCGATCACTCAGGCAGTTATCTTTTGTAATACTCGCCGCAAAGTTGACTGGTTAACTGAGAATATGCATAAAAGAGATTTCACCGTATCTGCTATGCACGGTGATATGGAACAAAAGGAAAGAGATGTTATTATGAGACAATTCAGAACAGGATCTTCAAGAGTTTTAATTACCACTGACTTGTTGGCAAGAGGTATCGATGTTCAACAGGTTTCCTTAGTTATTAACTATGATTTACCTTCAAATAGGGAAAATTACATTCATAGGTAAGCAAGTTAAAATGTTGTTTGCACTTAATAATTTACCAAAAACTACATATTATCTTAAAATTCGGTCATATATTAAGCAGCTTTTTTTCCCAACATCACAAGAGACAACCACTTTTTTAACTGACTTCAAAGAAAACTTACTTAAATAAGTTTATATAATGATTAGTTAATACAGAAAAAAAATTGGTACATTGGCGGCAAATTTTTTTGACATTTAATTACTTTTGCGAGAAGGTATGTGGATTTTCTGTTTAACCAGCAACAATTGGTAACATTATGTAGTCCTTTTGTTAAATAGATAATTGGAATGTTTATAAAAATAATAGAAACAAGTCAGTTAAAAAACGAAGCCACTAGTTTTAGAATAATTTATTTAAACAATCAGGTCACCTCTGGTTACAAATTAAGTAATTTTGAAAATAATACTGCTTAATTTTTTTTTTAATCTTTGTGACAGCTCACGAAGGAATTCTCATATACATATATAATATATGCTAGACATATACATATATGCTCCTAAGTACCAGAGTACCGTGAGTGCCGGGTTTTCCGATGTTTAACCCATCTTTTTTTCCCAGTTCCGTCAACGCTGTCCAAGCACTGAAACATGCAAATATTGCATTTCACAGCACCTTTAGTTCTTCACCTATTGGTTCCAAAAGCAAAGTTGTTTGAAATAATCCAATTAAGAGAAATCGCAAAAAATATTTTTACAGCATTGCCACTTTTTGCAGCAAATTCAAAAAAAGGTATTTTTTAAATGGCAACACCGCATTTTTTTGTTGGAGTAGCCATTTTTGAATAATTAGGCAAAAAAGACTGAAAAGAATTGAGTTACTAACAGAGAACACAATATAAATTAGTTACATCACAATAGTAGGCTTGGGAAAAAAAATGAGTAAATCCATTATTTGAAAAGAACTGTCATATTGTTCGTTAGTTGTTGTTAAAAAGTTTTCTTTTTTGTCAAAATGAATAGAATTACTCCACAAGAACGAGTTGAACTGATTTTTTTGACATGTGGGGGTTTAAGTTTAAGAGATGCCTGTGTCCAATTTCATGTAACACATCCAGATAAACTGCTTCTAAATTTGGAGTTTTTAAGGTCAAGCCAAAACCAAATTATTTTCGCCTGATTATTCAAATATGGCTACTCCAACAAAAAAATGGTATATGAAGTTTTTTGTAGAGAACTTTAAAATCTATTAAACGGTAATGAAAAAATGCGGTGCTGCCATTTAAAAAAATAACCTTTTTGAATTTGCTGCAAAATGTGGCTATGCTGTAAAAATATTTTTTTGCGTTTTTTCTTAAGTGGGTTATTTCAAACAACTTTGCTTTTGGAACTAATGCTATAACTGTCCATATAAAAGAAATAGCCTATGTCAGGTTTTAAAAACTCCTCTGTATAAATAGACTATACAGGGTGTCCCAGAAGTAATGGGACACAGAGCAACAGCAGATTCCTTAGGGCGAAATAATGCAGTTAACGTAAACTTGCCTTATCCCAAAGTTGATAATTACTAAGATACAGGGTGTTAAACTTTTAATTTTGTTTTCGTTTTTTGTAATAATTTCTTAACAAAATTAGGGATTTGGGGGTTCTATGAGGCAAGAAATTAAAATTTATCCATACTTTTGATGTTGCTGGTAGAGGGCGCTAGCTACGGCCTACCCCACTTGTTTAGATGGCATAACTTTTTTAAAGCTTAGTATATTGACCTGTTTATTAAAAAAGAAGTTACTATAATTCCTTATGCCTCAAAAACGTATACTTCATTTAGGTCTCTGGAAGCTACTGTTTTCAAGATAAATGTATTTTAAAGGGACCCGCAATTTTCCTATGAAAAATGTTTTTCGGCCAATTGTTTTCAAACTTTGTAAAGTAATAGTTTGCAACACGCTGATCAAAGGTCTCCACGGGCACAAAACCCAAAAACCCTTTTAACCCCTCCCAAAATCAGACTTAAAGGTCACTAGGGATTCGGAGACTTTTGAGGGTGATTTTGGGGGTTAGAGGGGTTTTTGGGTTTTGTGTCCGTCGAGACTTTTGATTAGCGTGTTGAAAACTATTACTTTGCAAAGTTTGAAAACAATTGTCAAAACCATTTTCCATAGGAAAATGGCGGGGTCCTTTAAAATGCATTTATCGCGAAAACAGTTGCTCCTAGAGACCTAAATAAAGTATACGTTTTTGACGCATAAGAAATTATAGTAACTTCTTTTTTAATAAACAGGTCAATATACTAAGCTTAAAAAAGTTATGCCATCTAAACAAGTGGGGTAGGACGTAGCCAGCGCCCTCTACCAGCAACATCAAAAGTATGGACAAATTTTAATTTCTCGCCTCATAGAACCCCCAAATCCCTAATTTTGTTAAGAAATTATTACGAAAAACGAAAACAAAATTAAAAGTTTAACACCCTGTATCTTAGTTATTATCAACTTTGGGATAAGGCAAGTTTACGTTAAGTTTATTATTTTGACTTAAGGAATCAGCTGTTGCTCTGTGTCCCATTACTTCTGGGACACCCTGTAGATGAATAATGCCTGTCTTTGTGATGCTGAACATTTTGACTAACTGTAAAAATAGTTTTATAGAAATGCTAACGAAATATACCCATTATTTAAAGAGTTATCCAAACTAAGACAGTTATTTTATGCTGTTTTTTTACTCATATGAGTAAAAAACAGCATTTAAATAATGATAGTATTCTCATCATTTAAAGTTTCTACTAATTTAAAACTGACTAGTCCATGGGAATAAAAACGCTGTCAGGATACTCATTAATTGTTACTCTGATTGTATATTTTATGTGGATTTTCTTCCAAATTATTATTATTATTATTAGTGGATTAAGTTAGGCGGCTATAGCCGTTCAAACTTGTATTCTAATTGAGACTGTCATACATGTTTTTAAATGCGTTCACTGTCTCCGCACAAACACAACTGTTCGGTAAATTGTTCCACTTCCTGACTATTCTATTTGATAGAAAGTGTTGACGACAGAGCTTATAAAAACGCTCTTGTTTTAACTTGTATGTATGCCCTCTTAATCTGTCGTTTCTGTTTAACTGGAAAAAGTTTAAGCTGACAGAATAATGCCCATGCAATATTTTAAAGGTCTCCCCGAGTTCGACGCTCTGACAAAGTTGTTAAGTTTAAAACTTTCATTCTTTCCTCATAAGATAAATTACGGATAATTGGACACATTTTGGTGATTCTTCGTTGGGTTTGTTCCAAGGCATGTATATCTTTAACGAAATATGGGTTCCATACTGAGGCTCCGTATTCAAGTATTGGGCGTATATATGTCTTATAAATTCTTTCTAAAAATTCTGGCGAGATGTTCTTAAATGCCCTCTGTACCATGTATGAAATAGTGTTGGCTTTTTTAACTATCTTTCCTATATGAAGCTCCCATTTAAGATCATTAGAGATCAGAATCCCTAAATCTTCTTGAGTGGATACTGTTTTTAAGGTGACTTCTCCAAGAGTGTACTCTAAACAAGGATTGTTAGAGCCTATGTGCAATACTGAACACTTTTCTTTATTGAGTTGCAAAGACCATGTAGAACACCATTCTTCTATTGTTTTTAAGTCATTTACTAGTACATTGTAGTTTGTTATTGGGTTATTATACAACTTGGAGTCATCAGCATACATGGAGAGAGATGTTATTCCTTTTGCAAGATCACAAATAAAAACATTGAACAGGATTGGTCCCAGAACAGAACCCTGTGGCACTCCGCTAGTAACTCTGTATGGACGGGAAAGTTCGCCATTTATTCTGACACGACATGTCCTGTCTGATAAAAGGTCCTGGATCCAATTAAGTAAATTTCCCCTTATACCATAATTTTCCCAAATTTTTTGAAGCAGCCTTTTGTGAGGTACTTGATCGAAAGCTCGACTAAAATCTAAATAAATAATGTCAACTGGCTGGCTTTGATCTTGCAGTTTTGTCCAATCATTTACACATTTTAACAGATTAGACACCGTTGATCTACCTGGTAAAAACCCATGTTGGTTGTCAGTTAAAACGCCATTGTTTAATAAAAAGGTGGTTAATTCATCAGCAACTAGTTTTTCCATTAACTTGCATGAAATGGATGTAAGACTTACTTGCCTATAATTCTTTGCTTCGAATTTATCGCCTTTTTTATAAATAGGAATCACTAAAGACTCTTTCCATTCTTGGGGAATTCTTCCCTCATTAAGAGACGTTTGCATAAGCTTTTGTAACACATCCACGATGGAAGACACATTTTTCAGAAACAGAGGATGTATGTTGTCAGGCCCAGGACTACAATCTGCCTTTAGGTTGTTTATTGCTGTAATGATCTTTTCTTTGTTGATGGTTATGGATGTTAGTGAATTTTGAACTTGGTCTAACGGTTCTAAGATAGGAAAGCCATTTGTGGGTTCAGGCGTATATGTGCTCTCAAAATAATCTGCAAACAAATTTGCTACTTCTGCAGGGATTGCTGTTAAGGTGTTGTTCCTGTTTCTAAGTATGGGAGTAGAGACTTTCGAGCTTAATATGCTTTTGATATTCTTGTAAAATCGTTTGGTGCTTTTACTTTCTATAAGATTACGTTCATAATTTTCTTTGGCGTTTCGGATTTGATATGAGACAGTATTACAGGTGTTTCTATAAATTTGATAATCATCACTGCCATTGGATCTCTTGTAAATATGCCAGCATTTTCTTTTCCTGTTTATTTGTTTCTGAAGCTCAGTAGTAATCCACGGTTTACTTCTTGAAGTTTTCGCTTTGTATTCAGGAATAATTGAATCGACACATTTGCCAACTTCCCTTGAGAATTGCTTCCATAATTGATTTACTTCAGCAGAAGACCACAGTACATTTTGCAAGTGCCGGTTAATATCATCATATTTGGCGTTTTTGAAATTTTTTTTCATTATTGATTTTGAATCTGTTGTATTACAGAACAATTGGGATGTGGCTATGATAACCAGGTGGTCACTAAGGCCTATGGGTGTCTCAAAAGATATTTCAGAAACGAGGTCAGCATCGGAGGTAAACACCAGGTCAAGTGTAGATGGTCTGTTATTGTTGCGAAATCTAGTAGGTTGTTGGATATGTTGAATTAAGCTTGTTGATAAGAATGTGTTCATGAAAACATCTCCAGCAGATTTATTCTCTGAGTAAGAGGGTTTTTTCCAATTTAATCCAGGATAATTAAAGTCACCAAAAATAAAAAGATTTTCCAAGTTTGAACTGATCTGTGTTATTGTGTTCAATAGTGGTTCATCATGTTCGCTTCTCAAATTTGGGGGTCGATAAATACATGCAATATTTAGGTGTAAATCTCTTACTTGTACCTCCAGCCATGTTGATTCAATTGGGTCTAGATTTATCTTGTTATTAATTTTTACTATAGTTGGCATGTCTTCTACATCTTTTTTTACATAAATACAGGTCCCACCTCCTCTACCTGAAGCCCTGTCACTTCTAAAAAGGTTAAATTCTGGGATACTCACTAAGTTGTCTGGTATTGAAGAAGATAACCAAGTTTCGGAAATTAATATCACTGTGGGTTTAACAGAGTGTATAACCAGAAGTAACTCATTAAATTTTGACATCAACGAGGCCAAGTTTGTATAAAGGAACTTTAGTTCTATAGCTTTTTGGGTACTATTTGTTTGTGCATTTGGAGGTCTGCATTGTGAAGATCCGCAAGTTGGAAGTGGTGCCTGTATTGCTGAACTTAGACTAAAAAACTCTGTTTTTGAGCACTGAATAATTTATGTGTTGTCTGTATCTATTTAGTCTATTGATAAAAACTGGGCATTTTTGGTCACGGGCTGAGTGAGCTCTTACAGCTAAACCAACCTTCTTACAGTTTGGGCAGTCTAAGGTAAAAGCTTTACAATGTTGACTTTTATGATCTTCTCCACATTTGTGACAACAATTATTGTTTTTACAATATTTAGCCACATGGCCAAAATTACAACATTTAAAACACATTGCTACATTGTTGTATTCCTGGCAATATACAGTCGTTAGGTCAAATCCAATTTTCTTCCAAATTTGCCGTACGTAGTTCGCGACGACCCGACTTATCGCCTTCTTCAAAATCGACTTATAAATTAGTATGTTAGGTTTGCCAGATTTATTAAATTTTAAAATTGATTTTCATCACTATTTAGTTTGATAAAATATCAACTGATTTACGATCACTTAGAAGCATTTCATTGGCATTACATTTTTTTTTCTTTTAAAGACTTGTTTAAATAAAAAAGCGAAATAAATCTTTTAATTTTTAGGATCGGTAGAGGTGGACGTTTTGGTCGTAAAGGAGTGGCAATTAACTTTGTGACTGAAGATGACAAACGTACGCTGAATGATATTGAGCAGTTTTATAATACAAAAATTGACGAAATGCCTATGAATGTAGCCGATTTAATTTAATTTGAGCGAATGTGCGAGGCGTTGCCTGAGGGTTCATTTGGTGTGAGTATATTCTGCAGACCTTAAATTATTGTGCGCCATCTTTTCTCTTTGGGCTAGCGACGCGTTTTACGCTCAAAACAAAGAACTTTTAAGTGTATTTTATATATATATTTTTTCTATAATTAATTTTATGTGTAATCATAGTGAATAATTTTATTTAAATACAACAGTTTTATGGAATCCGCCAGATATTTTCCCCCTGTGGGATTCTGGGGATTTCCACCGAAACCTCTTTGCCTCAGAAAAGATTTAGTTGGATTTTGGAAAGGATTTTTTATTCATAAAAGATGTAAAAGGAAAATTTTCCATGTTTAATGTTAAATATTTTGTATCATATTATTTAAATAAAACTACCAGTCCTATGTTGCATTTTTTATTTTATATTCCTTAATTAGGTACATCTGCTATTCCAAAACTTGGTATCCTCCATCATTATAGCAATTATACAATGTTTAAAGAAATGGTTAAGCAATAATTTGTATATTTTAGTATGTCTTAGTGACTATATCACACCCTAAAGAACCCTAGTATTTGTAACCTACCTGCTCTGTAATTGATCTCTCTATTGAGCATGTTTTTTTTTAAATTTATAAGTTTTTTGTAAATTTATGAAATAAACAGATTTTTTTCTAAAGTAACTGGAGTAAAATACCGCTGTGTTTTTGTTTTATTACCCTAAAAAAGAAACTCTTAGGGACTACAAGCATCTATTGTTAGCTGTTCCAGACATAGCTTGATAGCAGAGCTGGATAGGAATCGAATTTCTGGGATTCCTGATTGGAATTCGTTTATAATTTTAAAATGATCCGGAATCGATTCCTTTTTGAAAGGATCCGATTCCAAAACGAATCGATTCCTTATATTTCTAATTTGAGACAGATCAGTCTATAAATGCCACAATACGTCATTTCAAATTACCAAATTTTGACCTAGTGCCCTCAAGAACCCTTATTTCTTAAATCTAAAACAAATAGGTTTATAAATGCCAAAATAGGCCATTTTAAATTTTCAAGAATATTTACCAAAAACTAATTTGGCTAATAGTTACAGTACTCCAAAATGAGGCTAAAATTATTCTGTCCGTTTTTTCCTTAAAAAAGGAATCGTGATTCAATTCCTTTACGAGGATCCAGATCCGTAAATCGATTCCATTTTAAAGGATCAGTCCCAGCTCTGCTTGATAGTAACTCATTAATTGATATTACCTGTTTAATGCCGAGTGTGCGGCTGGAACATGTGTCCTACCTCTTGGAATAAGCTACTGTTTCAATTTTTAAGGGAATGGTTAGATTATTACAATGTTGATATAAAAGCGCTTTGTTTAAATCTATTAAAAATGCTTATAAACTAAACAATGTAAGCCAGTGCTTATTTTGAAATATACAAATATCAACATCTTTTGGTACATAAGTATCCATGACAAAGGTCAATTAATATTCACATACTTCTAAAAGATGGACACTGCATTTGAGAGGTCTGCACAATATAGCCGCTTTCCAGCCTGCCGTTTTATGCACGCAACGAAGCACCTGTGCGCCTATATTCTCCAAGCAGACGTTCCAGCCAAGTTTTTTGAGGTTAGGTAAAAGTAAATTCGTTTCGTCACGTTCCATGTGGCGTTTAAAGCCACGAAGGCTAAAACCATTAAGCTCATGCGCTTCAAACGCAGAACAGATGGCACCTGGAAAGCGACTCATGGAAGAGTGAAGGGAATGTGGTGTAATGCCACATTATTGCACTATGACTTTTAATAATCATTGTATTATTTAATGTAGACTAGTACTGAGTTTCATGCTTTAAAATTTTAAGGATCACTATACATTTAACCTAATGTGTTTCTAAATTATTAATATTTTGAAATTTGTTAAATAAAATGGGGTATATAAGTAATAAAAGAATGTAAGTTTTTATGTTGTGAAATTTCGGATGCAACTTGTTTTTAAATGTAAACAATTTCAAACTAGAGACCTAATTGACTAACAACGATAATGTTCACTATGTTAAAATTACCAGAGATAAACTAAGGTAAACAATATCACTATACAAAAATTTAAAACATATAAATCATAAAATGATATTATGATATATACATATAATAACTAAAAAACAAGAAAATAACCACCAGACATAGTGCAAAGCTTCAAACATAGTTAAAAATTTAAAACAAATTAAGTTATCCTGTGTTTTATCTACTGAGTAATAAGTAGGACCCGGATTTCGGAACGAGCTTGTTCCCTATACGTTTTTTATGCCTGGTAAATTCATTGGCATGCCTATTAAGGATATATTAATAATAAATAAATTTTAAAAAATGTGAAATAAAAACATAACAGAAGTGTTTTACAATTTATTTGCATTACATGATATAACTAACGTCTTTTTAAAGTTGGTTTCGGAAAAAATTGGTTCTTTTATAATTTAAAATATCTCTAAGTCTAAAAAAGCTCCTTTCGACATCACAGCTTGTAACTGGAGTAAATCGAAAATTATTTTACAAGTCAGTTCCTTTAATTTGTAGTGCCTCAAAAATATGTTTTATTTCTAAAAACCCTTGATTTCTTTCCAAGATTTTTTGTACATACAATTTTAATTTGTCACCAATTTTATTGGGAACAGATTTAAGATTGTCTATAGTAATTTGAAATACATGAAATGAAGGCACTAGGTGGGCATTTTGTTTTTATAACTGTTCAATCACATCCGGAAGATATCCAAAATTTTCAAAAATAAATATTAAATCAGATTTAACATTTGATGCATTTATAACTTCTTTACTTTTTTCACACTTAAAGCATCATCTTGTAAACTGTCGATAATATTTTTTACCACACTAATTTATATGGTAATATGCTAACTGCCGATAGCCATATTCCCTATCTTGTATTAGCAGATTTTGGCGATAATGCGACATTAATACACATATCTTTAAATTTCGTAATATGCGCAGGTGACTTAAGAAAAACTTTTTTATCTCTACTAAAGTATCAATAAGTGAATAAAAGTTACGTACCATTTCGCATATTCTATGTAAGGCATGAGCTAAACAATTTGGGAAAATGTTCTTTTAACTGTCGTCCTGCATTCAGCATATATGCAGCACTATCCGAAAGGAACAAAACGCCACTTTCCTGAATATTAGTGACTGGCAGTAGTAAAGTAATACTTTCTAATACAGATTTTGTTATTGTCTCACTATTGATTTTAGAAAGAAATTTACTGTTAATTAAATATGAGCTTTCAGGTTCGTGATAACTTAAAGGTGGACCGATAATTTATTTTATAAAGAAGAATATCAGCTGCAATAAAATCTTTACACAAATCTATGCAGAAGTCTGCGTTTGATACATAATGTTCTTGTTCTGTAGATTTGGATGCCCCCGAAAAATTTTGCATATTTTCTAAATGTTTGATATGGTTTCGTACAAATAAATTCAGAATTACAAATTCTGCACCAAACTCCAACTGCACCATTTTCTTAAGCCAGTCAATAAGCCTGATTTGAAAACCAAGCATAGGCAAGGAAGTTTAAAGAGCATAGGTCAATGCGGATGTCTCTCTCACAAAACCTTAAACTTATTTTGGATTGTGGCGCCAAAAATCTTGTAGAGTTTAATGCCTCCAAAACACAGGCAGATATACCAGACGAATCAACTGTGCATAAAACTGTGTTGATAAGGTCTATTTAAAAACTATGGATAAAAAACCACACAATCTGGAAGAAAAAGAGTTATGGTTTAGTGTCGATGAAACCACTGATATCAAGGGAAGATATGTTGCTAATATTATAGTTACATTTTTAAGTTATCACGAACCTGAAATCTCATATTAACAATAAATTTCTTTCTAAAATCAATAGTGAGACAATAACAAAATCTGTAGTAGAAAGTATTACTTTACTTACTGTCAGTCACTAATATTCAGAAAAATGGCGTTTTGTTTCTTTCGGATAGTGCTGCATATATGCTGAATGCAGAACAACAGTTAAAAAAACATTTTCCCAAATTGCTTAATTTGACATGTTTAGCTCATGCCCTACATAAGGTTTGTTCCAGCACGTCGAAAAACCGTCACCGAACGATCACGCTCATGCGCAGTGATTAAAGTGCGTTCCAACAGAGACGTGATGGTTATCGGACGATCCTGTTTGTGTACCAACAAAACTTGGGATCGTTTAGTTACGGTTTCAGAACGGTAATTCGCGAAATTCACGATACTTACGCCATCTATGATTGTATAACGCAGTTACTCATTGAAGGAAAACATTGGAATCGCCATTAAATCACGTTGTTTTTAATCGATATTTATTCTAAAAACTTTTACCTTTTTCTTTCGTGTGTTGTGCTTTTACCCATTTCTTTAACTTTTTAATTGTTTTAATAATGTCGAAGGGAAGACGAAAGCTTTTTTTGTTCAGTGCCCCAGTGCCGAAATTACGGGGTGAAGGTGTTTCAATTGTTTTCTTCCCAAAGGACAATAAGTTAAAAACTGTTTGGCAAAATGTTTTAAAAATTGGAAAACCATATATAAATTAAAGTTGCAATAACATGTTTACAGTACCCAAAATAAGCCAGCCTTGCAGCTGCAAAATCTTCCACTTCTTTACATCTTTATCATCTAAATTTAATGTCAATTCATGAGGGGGACTTTTTATAGCAGACGTCTGAAAACAAAAGGATAATACTTTTCTGGAAGTAACACTTTCCAACAAACATGAAACTATATGATTAGCTTTATAAACGGGTTCACCTTCGATGAGCGGCCGCGATCTAGTACCCACATATTCTAAAATATCTGCTAAAAGATACCCCTATCTTAGGCATTTTAAAATGGCAAAATGTAAAAAAATGCTAAAGAAACTGAAATAATAGATAAATGCCATAAAACCAATTAAACAAATAAAATAAACTAGCAAACACGCACTTGTTCCATAAACTGTTAAGTAAAATTTGAAATGTTTTCCTTCTTTGTGAATCAGCTGATGAAGCTACAGCGCCATCTATTGGTTAATGAATTTCGCGAATTCTGATACATGGCCTAAATTGAAAACTGTTTGGGTTGACTTGCGCATTGAACATCTTGGCACTGGATTTTTGATTTTTAACAGCTGTTTCATGTTTATTGTGTCATATTTCATCTTCATATGTTTACTGTTAAGATAGGATTATGCAGAAAAGTTAAGTTAATTGAAGTTAACAAAAATTAAGTTATTATAAATTAAGACATTTGTGTGAAAACATACCAATCAGTTTAAAAATAACAATAAGATTTGTCCAAAAAATATATAATTTTGTTACATTTTTTTATAACGCATGGGAAAGACGAGTTTCTGTAAGCCTGTTTTTTTGATTTATTGTGTGGGAGTTTAATTCATTTTTTTGATAAGGTTAAAAAATTAAAATAAGTTAAAAATTAAAAGTTGTTTATCTTTTTAACTTAACTTAATTTTAATTTATGTGTATAATTAAAACCATTTGATCACTAATGTTTTATCTTTTCTTATGTGACTTTAACTTATTTTAACCAATTTAATTTTTTTGCATAATCCTAACTTTTTTTGGAATAACGTGCAACGTGCTTTAGCATCTTCTATTTCCCCGCTTGTTTAATTATTCAAAAACATTAATTTTTACACCTCCCCAAGCACATCATTTTTTTATCTTTAAAGATGAGTGACGATATTATGGTGATATTTGCTAACTTTGATCACAAAAAAAAAATAAGTAGAAAAGTAGGGTTATATTTTTAAAACAAAAAATTCAAAAACTTTTGATTTGACAGTCCCAAAAACGATCCGCAAAGCGATCCAACGTTTGTACTTTTCGTACCGTCACGAAACTATTTTAAGGCCGCGCATGCGTCTAAGCGCACCAAAAAACAGTTCAAAAACGATTTCGAAACGATACCGGATTTCTTGTTGGAACAAACCTATAGAGTATGCGAAATGGTACATAACTTTTATTCACTTACGGCGGTTTGCACCACTGTGGTTTAAGCAGTTTTAAGCCCTTCTTAACCTAAGTTGCATTGAGACGGTGCCAAATATTATGACAATAGTCACATTCAAAACGTCCCTTAGTTAAGAAAACAGAAAACCACAACGGTGCAATTGGCCATTATTGATACTCTAGTTATTGAGATAAAAAAGGTTTTCTTAAGTCACCTGCGCGTATTACGAAATTTGATGTGTATTAATGCCCATTACCCCACAATCTGCTATTAAAATAGGGAATATGGCTATCATCAGTTAACATATTACCTTATAAATTGTAATGTGGTAAAAAATATCGACAGTTTACAAGATGATGCTTTAAGTGTACAAAAATTAAAGAAGTTATAAATGCACCAAATGTGAAATCTGATTTAAAATTGATTTTTGAAAATTTTGGATATCTTCCGGATGTGATTAAACAGTTATAAAAACAAAATGCCCACCTAGTGCCTTCATTTCATGTATTTCAAATTACTTTAGACAAGCTTAAATCTGTTAATCCGTCTGCTTTATTTGAATTGTAATTGTTTCTTTGGTGGTTTGTGCTTAAAAATATTAAAAGCACCACCAGGGAGAGATCGTGCTGCCTATTAGTTATGCTGTGCACAAGTAAATGAGCTGCTTACGAACAGCACAAATTCTGACCTAAGTTGAGGGAAACTAACTTAGTTGGCCGTACGATTTGTCACAGCTAAGTAAGAATCTGACCTCCCCCCTTGCCCCTGCTAAGGTACCCGGATTTCTGTCTGAGATATTTTGGCTAATCTAAGTTGAGCAAAATTTGACATTTTTTATCGTTTTGGGAAGTCGTGCGTGTTCGATCAAACAACTTAGCTCAGGTAAGAAACTAACTTTAACTTAGGTAAGAAAAGTGGTTGTTCGTAAACAGGGTAAGCTAGCAAAAATTTGCTTTTAGTTTCACTTTTTAGTCCTACACTAGTTACTCTGCCCCAAGGGTGGTAAACTTAACAAGGAGTGCTCGATTTTTACTATTTGTCCGCAGATAAGGTTATGTTTGTGACGTCACCGTTTTGCCCAGAAGGTTAATTTATTTTAATAATTTTTGTTAAATATTCAACTTTTAAAAACTAAATTTGGATTTACACCTACTATTAGATCCGTATTGTTTACCAATTGATAAAATTAAGACTTTATACTACTTGTAAACAAAGCAATAGGGCAAAAGGCTTACGTCACAAATATCGAATTGACATTTAAATCGGCGTATATGGGCTTAAATGGGATCCAACACCAAGGGTGGTAAACTTAACAAGGAGTGCTCGATTTTTACTATTTGTCCGCAGATATAGGTTATGTTTGGACGTCACCAGTTTGCCCATTTTGCCCAGAAGGTAGATTTATTTTATTAATTTTTGTTAAATATTCAACTTTTAAAAACTATTTTGGATATGTACTTACTTTTAGAACTGTAATGTATAATATTTTAAAAAATTAAGACTTTATACTACTTGTAAACAAAACAAACAGGCAAATGGATTACGTCACAAATACCGAATTGACATTTAAATTGGTGTATGTGGGCTTAAATGGGATCGAGCACTCCTTGTTAAGTTTATTACCCTTGATCCAGCACTCCTTGTTAAGTTTACCACCCTTGACTCTGTCCTACTCTAAACTTGATAATAAACAGACCTGATATAAGCTGTTTACGAACAACCACTTTTTTTACCTAAGTTAAAGTTAGTTTCTGACCAGAGCTAAGTTGTTTGATCGAACACGCAATTTCAGCTTGTCAAGTTACGACTCCCCAAAGCGTTAAAAAATGTCAAATTTTGCTCAACTTAGGTTAGCCAAGATGTCTCAGACAGAAATCCGGGTACCTTAGCAGGGGCAAGAGGGGAGGTCAGATTCTGACTTAGCTGTGACAAATCGTACGCCCAACTAAGTTAGTTTCCCTCAACTTAGGTCAGAATTTGTGCTGTTCGTAAGCAGCTATAATACTAGCTTTCCTTAACTTTTTAATAATAGGTCTGTTTGTGATTAAGTACAGGGTAGGAAAGTAGCACTAAAAAGTGGAACTAAGTGTAAATAAGTTCCATAAGTATATATTTTAACGTGATATTTTTATAGCAAACTTAACCTTAGAGAGTTGTGGACATTTATAGAAAAAAAAATTAAACAATATTATATTTAATAAACATTGAATTTCGTAACAATTTTAATGTATTAATACTATACGTATATTATACTTATAATATACCAACGCAAAATGCAATTACGGCCCTCTTTGTTACTCAGAAGTAGTCTACATTATTTTTACACCTTTTTTACGTCAGCGCTTTCATCGAAGGTATATTTTAGGATTAGGTGTACAAAAAGTTAAAAATGATAGATCTGTTTGTTGTTCAGAAATAGTTTACACTTTTGGTACACACCTAGTCCTAAAATAAACCTATGATAAGAGCGCCTCAGTTGAAAAAAGTGTAGAATGGTGTACACTATTTCTGAATAAAAATCAGACCTAGTGTAAACTATTTCTGATTAGCAGACAGACCTAGAATCTCGTGTTGATGGGAGATTTTACCCAAGGGTAATAAACCTAACAAGGAGTGCTCGATCCCATTTAAGCCCATATAAACCAATTTAAATGTCAATTCGGTATTTGTGACGTAATCTGTTTGCCTGTTTGTTTTGTTTACAAGTAATATAAAGTCTTAATTTTTTTAAAATATTATACATTACAGTTCTAATAGTAAGTACATATCCAAAATAGTTTTTAAAAGTTGAATATTTAACAAAAATTAATAAAATAAATCTGCCTTCTGGGCAAAATGGGCAAACGGGTGACGTCCAAACATAACCTATATCTGCGGACAAATAGTAAAAATCGAGCACTCCTTATTAAGTTTACTACCCTTGGATTTTACCAACCTCCTTGCAAGACATTAACAATCTTAATCTACCCACAAGCTCATTTGGATCATCCCAGTAAACGTAATCAATTTTATTATTAGAAAATATTTTGTAACTAGTTATAGAGTAAAATCCCAGGCTCCCCAGACTTCACTTATTTTCTCAGAAACCAATTGTATGGGATTAAGTAGGGTAAGCATGTACTTTGAGTATTTGCGTACCTGCTAGCTTGGGCCGACTGCTAATTAACAGGTACCTGGTGCTAAAGATAAGTAATTCTAGTATTTTCTTAAATTTTTGGAGCTGATTTTTACGAATGTTTCAGAAAATTTAGTTAAAAATTAATAATCATTACTGCCAGACATTTTCCGTCGGCGGTAACTTTTACCAGACTCTTTAAAGCTCCCAAAAAAATAATGTAGCTTTACATAGTTTCTCAGTCTTGTTTTTTATACATGATATGCAGGAAACTATTTTAATACTACTTGTGAGCAGCCAAACCAAACGGACTAAACATCCCCCCAAACACACATAAAGTGTCGCTATTAGTATAAGCTGGAGCGTGATAATTAGATAGTTTTACACTTTATGTGTGTCTAGGAGGATGTTGGGCTTATCCAATTGGTCTGGCTGCTCCCAGAGAATATTGAAATAGTTCCCTGAATATCATGTATAAAAATCAAGACTGAGAAAATAAGTAAAGTTACATTATTTTTGAAAGCTTTAAAGCGTCTGATAAAAGTTATTAATTTTTAACTAAATTCTCTCAAACTTACGTAAAAACAGCAGTGAGAATTTAAGAAAGGGTTAATAATATTTTTACTTACCTTCAGCACTGAGTACCTGTTAAGGGAGTACTTGTTCGCTCGTTTAGTGCTGTCAGTTTTTTAACTGATTAGTTTTGAATAAAAGTTCATGTAGCCCAGGAGTTTCAGTGATTTTTTTTCATTTATTATAAATGTCAGGTCTGTTAAATTTAAGGCGATAATTACCAAAAGTTAGATGATCGGTAGTTAAATCATAATCTATCGTACTTGTTTTCCGTTTCAGTTATTGGCGGGGAAACGTTAATCATTGCGCTTCCGCACTATAAGTAGTTGCCGACAGACTCTACTGTCGACTAAATATGAACTGAAACACATAGGTGCAAATTAAGGTTTGGACGCCCTATAAACTGACTTTTGCCAAGACACAACGAATAGAATAACTGAACACAAGTCTTCATTTACAAAAAAATAATATACATTACTCCACAAAATATTGTTACGGACTTTCTTTAGTTAGTGTTTAGTTATTAGAAATGTAAAAGGTTAAAATTATTTTATTTAGGTTAATAATTTATTTAAAATAGGTCACCTTAGTTTTTCCCTTTTTCGATGGTCATTGCGGATTATCCTGAGGGCGCTGGAGACATTCATTTTACACTTTTCTTACATTCTGTAGCAAAAGAATTCTTCCAGCTAATTCTAGACTTTTCCAGACTTTTCCATTCTTTTCCACTTTACTATAAAAAGCGCGAGGAAAGTCCGCACGGGCCAGTTTAGTTTTGTGTTTCAAAGAGATAAGAAGTTGACAGAAAGTTAAAGGTTAAACAGTTGTCACAATTACGTTACGTTGAATTTTGTTACCATAGAAACGTTTGTGAACCTGATTTGCAATAAAAAGGTATAAAACCAGGATACGTGTTTTTATACGGGGTGTCACGGAACATTTGGTGTCAGAAGTGGGATCCTAAAATCCTCGCAAAAGAACAACAAGAGGATCCTGATCTTGGAGATATTGTGAAACTTAAGACAGAAATGTTAAAAAGACCCCCATATCAGAAAATAGCTTCAAAATCTCCGAGATTTAAAGGGTACTGGGCCATCAAAGGTTGACAAAAAAAAAAAAAAAAAAAAAAAAAAAAATACATTATACTCCAAAAATTTTCGACTTTTTAGTTAGTGTTTAGTTATTAGAAATGTAAAAGTTAAAATTATTTTATTTAGGTAATAATTTATTTAAAATAGGTCACCTTAGTTTTTCCCTTTTCGATGGTCATTGCGGATTATCCTGAGGGCGCTGGAGACATTCATTTTACACTTTTCTTACATCCTGTAGAAAAAATTTTCCCGCTAATTCTAGACTTTTCCGATTACGTTTCCACTTTACTATAAAAAGCGCAGGAAAGTCCGCACGGGCCATTTATTTTGTGTTTCAAAGAGATAAAAGTTGACAGAAAGTTAAAGGTTAAACAGTTGTCACAATTATACGTTGTATTTTTGACATAGAAACGTTTGTAACCTGATTTGCAATAAAGGTATAAAACCAGGATAGTGTTTTTATGGTGTCCTGGAACATTTGGTGTCGAGTGGGTTCTAAAATCCTCGCAAGAACAACAAGAGATCCGATCTTGAATATTGTGAACTTAAGAAGAAATGTAGAAAGACCATATCAGAAAATAGTCAAAGTTCAGATTTAAAGGTACTGGGAATGGGACTCTTTAATAATGAAAGATTGCCTATTAAAAAGAGTCTGGGAAAGTTCTGACGGCAAAAGCTATACCTATCAAACAATACTACCCACCAAAAGGATTCCAGAAGTATTGCAAGCCTTGCACAATGGTATAGGAGGTGGCCATTTCGGAGTTATGAAGACTCTTGAAAAGGTTCGAGAAAGGTTCTACTGGCTGGGAAGTCGTGCCGATGTCAAAGACTGGTGCAGAAGGTGTAAGGACTGCACCTCCAGCAAGGGACCTAAGACACGAAGCCATGGCAAGATGAAGTAATACAATGTAGGAGCACCTTTTGAAAGAATTGCCATAGACATAGCAGGACCATTTCCAACAAGTAAATCTGGGAATCGCTATATTTTGGTAGCGATGGATTACTTCAGCAAATGGCCAGAAGTCTACGCAATACCAAATCAAGAAGCTACCACTGTTGCCGACGTACTATTTCAACAATGGATTTGCCGATATGGAGTACCAAGAGAAATACATACTGATCAAGGTAGAAATTTTGAGTCCGATCTATTCAAAAGCCTGTGTAATCTCCTGGGAATTTCATAAAACCAGAACTACACCCCTTCATCCCCAGTCAGATGGAATGGTCGAGAGATTTAACAGAACTCTTGTTAACTACCTGAAGATTAAAGTTAATGACCAACAAAGTAACTGGGACAACTATATACAGCCGTTTTTACTGGCCTATCGCTCGGCAGTTCACGGAACAACTGGAACGTCACCTGCAAAAGTCATTTTTATAGC
The DNA here is from genome assembly GCA_019359885.1 of Listronotus oregonensis. Lineage (NCBI taxonomy): Eukaryota > Metazoa > Arthropoda > Insecta > Coleoptera > Curculionidae > Listronotus > Listronotus oregonensis. The sequence goes on from JAHBCN010000666.1 coordinate 44,215, forward strand.
GGAGTTATGCCTTCCAGTTGACTTACTTACTGGACGACCTTCTACCAATAAAAAACCAGCAGAAGATTATGTAAGTCAACTCAGTAAACAGCTGCAAGAAATACATGAAGGGGTTCGCAATAAGCTTCAAAAAGAAAGTGACCGTATGAAGTCCCGCTATGACTTGAAAACTAACCATAAGGAATTCATTATCGGTGAAAAAGTTTGGTTATACAATCCAAAAAGAACCAAGGGGCGTTCACCAAAACTGCAGAAGTCATGGGAAGGACCATATGAAGTAGTAACCCGGCTTAATGATCTGGTGTACCGAATTCAGAAGAGCCCACAGGCGAAGATGAAAGTTGTACATCTACTACAACTACAACGGCTGTATCGCTATCAAGATCGTGAAGATACTTGATCGAGACAATCAAAACTTGAGAGGGGGCAATGTTACGGACTTTCTTTAGTTAGTGTTTAGTTATTAGAAATGTAAAAGGTTAGAATTATTTTATTTAGGTTAATAATTTATTTAAAATGGGTTACCTTAGTTTTTCCCTTTTTATTGCAAATCAGGTTCACAAACGTTTCTATGGTAACAAAAATTCAACATAACGTAATTGTCACAACTGTTTAACCTTTAACTTTCTGTCAACTTCTTATCTCTTTGAAACACAAAACTAAACTGGCCCGTGCGGACTTTCCTCGCGCTTTTTATAGTAACGTGGAAAATAATGGAAAAGTCTGGAAAAGTTTAGAATTAGCTGGAAGAATTCTTTTACTACAGGATGTAAGAAAAGTGTAAAATGAATGTCTTCAGCGCCCTCAGGATAATGCGCAATGACCATCGAAAAAGGGAAAAACAAAGGTAACCTATTTTAAATAAATTATTAACCTAAATAAAATAATTCTAACCTTTTACATTTCTAATAACTAAACACTAACTAAAGAAGTCCGTAACAATATAGTGTGATACGCCAATAGGGCATATCAGAAACTCAAGTCAATATCTACAATTTCTAAAGAGTCTAATTTTCCTTTGACAAATTTTTGGCAATCAATTTTAGTTTAAAAATATAAAAAAGGTAGAAGGTTGAAATTACCTTTTAAAGAGGCACTGATAAGTCAATTTGCCAAGGTTTTGATATCTGAAACATAACTTACTATCTACTGGCAATACCAAATGTTCACATTTTTGTCAATGGCTTAAATTTACAAAGTATGAAAAAAAATTACAAAATTTACCCTTGAAATTGGCTCAAAGTTTCACTTACCTTTAGCAAAGAAAATTATTTATATTTCACTAAAAAACCCAAATCGCTTTCCTGACTGCTTAGTCTATAAAGCATTAATATATAACGACGTCACGACACAATTAGAAATTGTTTTATAGCATAAGAAAAAATAGAATATTTTAAGTCAAATATACAAATTATTGACAGCTTTTTGCGATACCCTGTATCACTTGTCATTCCTGTGACATTCGGTATAAATTATTTGCGTGTTCATATTAATTTAAAAAACTATCCAGCTACAGGTGTTACTTCAACCGCACAGATAGTGTGCGGACTTCGCTCTTCGACCATTTCTTCTATTTGTAACGGCTATGACTGTCAGGGACCTATTTTTCATTCGCCGGAGGACGCCAACATCTTGAGTCCTGATTGGATGTGGAGACGCGCAACATCATCACGGGTTCATGCAGTCATGCCGTCAACTCATCTGGCGCTCGAAATACAACTCGGTTTATTTGTTTAGCTGTTTTTAGATTGGTAGAAAGGAATTTTCAAGAAAGATTTTAATTTATAATTAGCAGAGCGGTGTTGTTAAGATTATTTAGGAATTTTAATGGTTTTAAAAGGAATTTTTATTATTTTATAAAAATTTAGAAAGAAATATTAGCGTACTTATGGCTATAAAAAAATAGCATTCATGTTCCCAGATGGGTTTCTACAACAGTTATAAAGCCTTTTCATATACTCTAGGTAACGGATCATACTTATCTAGGTATTCTCTAAAGAATTCTTTCGCAAAGTTATCAATTTAAACAGAGTTAAAGTGAGGGTCGACTCTAACGTCAACGTCAAAGTTACTTTTACTTAGTTTTGTTTGAATCAGTTTCCTCCCCTTCGTCCATATTCTAAGTCATTGATAAATTGAATTCTTGTGTCTCACCATCAATAGAAGTATCCTTATCCTTATATTCTTCTTCTTCTTCTTCTTGAGCAGCTAGTTCGTTCGTTCGGAAACTTGTTTTTGAATAGGGCTAGTAAAGTTAAGTGGAGATCGTGGTATCTTTATTACTGTTGAAGAAAAGTTTTCACTTTGATGTCTTTTTACGGACTTAGGTGTAAATAGTGTAAGTTGTTTACCATACTGAGTTTTCTGTATTGACTTGGATATTAGCTTTGTCAAGGGTCTATATGTATTCTTCAATGTAACAGTAATTACATAACGACCAGCTTTTAGGAAATCTTATATTTTGTTTACATTGCGCGAATATTCGTCAAGAAGTTGAAAAATGTTTGAATCTGCTTATTTTCTGGTCATGGAACATTGAACAATTGTACCTTCGCTTCCTCAACGCTTTCCTTCTTTAAATCCAAGAATTTTTCGAATACTTTCTGTTGCCTTCATTAATCGACGCTGAATGTCTTTATCGATCTTTTTGATAAGTTTTAATAAATCATCTCTATTTTTCCCAAATACAACCCCGTTTTCTTTTTTTCAAATAACAGCACCATATTTTTTAATAACGGTCCTATCGTTTTTTAATACTGCACTGTATTTTTGAACAATGTACTGCTTTTTTAAATAATGAGCCTGTATTTTTAAATACCGATACTGTTTTTTCCAAATAATGGCCCCGTTTTATCATTATAATTTGGCATATATGGGCTTAAATGGGATCGAGCACTCCTTGTTTAGTTAACCACCCTTGGGCCAAGAGTGCTCGATTCCATTTAAGCCTCTTACAATCATTACTATTTGTCCAATATGGTTAAATGCATTGCCAGAGTTCCGATATGTATTTGAGTACTGTAATACGTTCTTACTGGCTAATGGGTGCATCTGTTAAGTTTACTAGCCACATAGCAAGGTAATGTCAATTCGATATTTGAGACGTAATAGTTTTGCCTATTGTTTTGTTTACTAGTAGTATGAAAACTTTTTTTATACTACTAGTAAAATTTTATCAAATGGTATACAATACAGATATAATAGTAGGTGTACATTCAAATAAGTTTTTAAAAGTTGAATATTTAACAAAAATTAATAAAATGAATATATCTTCTGGGCAAAACGATGACGTCAAAACATAACCTATATCTGCGGACAAATATTAAAAATCGAGCACTCCTTGTTAAGTTTACCACCCTTGATTCTGGGCCACGCTTTGAGCCAAACTGCCATAAGATATGGTCCTCCTTACTAGTCCTTACTTAAACCTTCCATGCAATAATCCAACGGTTTCAATAACACTAAAATTTTGGACTTCCATTTTCTTTATTTATAATAATAATAATTATATCCTTTATTTCCAACAAAATTATTTACAATGACAAAGAAACGTCAAACAATATATTTAAAATATAATTACTTAAACACTCTTACATGTACATAAAAAACAATTCAATTAATAATCAAAGTTAAAAGAGTAGAAACATTTACTCTGCAAAAACTGCATCACAGCCTTTTGAAATTTATCCTTGTTCTCTATTTCACTCAAGTTAGATGGCAAAGATTTATAAGCTTTAACTGCACGATAATTGTTGTAATTTGTTATTTGTTACAGAACGTTATGGTTAGTGATGTATTTTCAACCGTTTTCAAGTCATAACTAAAAACTATTCTTAAAAGCTACGACTTATATACTATTCTTTGTTCACCGAAGTTTTACCAACTTTTCACGGTTCAGCAACGGCTGCCAGATATTTGGAATATCGATGCTAGGCTTGCTAAATACATTTTGGTTGTTTACAATTATTACAGCTTCTTTAATTTTTTTTTATCTTTCCAGTGGGTTTAACGTTTCTCATGAATAGTTTTTGCTTGACATCGTATGCAGTGGTGTTTTGACCAAGCGTGTAATGGCAATCCCGACTGAGTTTCACTCGTTCCGTATGTTTTTTGTGTTCTTTTCAGCCTTGACGCTTGCCAGTTGAACCTTCAAACTATACTTTAGAGGTAGCTCTTACCTCTTGGTGTGCGAAAAGATACATGAGAGAAAGAAAATGAAATAAACTTCAATTTCCGGGGTTCTTATGAATATTTCTCGAACGTATCTGTTTGAAACGTGTTGGCTCTGACTGAGTTACTCGTGGGGCTAACACAGTCGCGGTGAACTCAAAATTACTTATGGAGTTACTCGATCGTGCGAAAATCGAGAAAAGAAATGAGAATAAAACCAATTACTCTCATAACAACGTGCTGATTGGTCGGCGGAAAATGGTATTTACATAGCCGACTAATCAGAAGGCAAAGCGGGATATATACATGTTTGCCGACCAATTAGCGCTCAGAGCAAGAGAGGGAGAGAGAAAGGTTATGCTTGCATTTTTCATTCTCTCTGGGTTGTTCGCACGGTCGAGCGGCAAAGATGAGGCTGCCTCTAGCAAGTACATGCTCGAAGATGAGGACGCTCCAAATGCCATAGGGACATTTTAATTTTAGACTTTGCAGTTGGCTAATTTCGTGGGCCTAATCGGCAAATCGGACTAGCAAATGTAAAATGGTGGCAGCTGCACGGTGTTAAAATAATGGTGACGAGAATTTAGAGATTGATATTTATGTCTTATCCCATTTTTTGTTTGTGAATATTGAAAAGTTGATAATTTGAAGATATTTGAATAAGTCTATATCTACATATGAAATGAAAATATGTAGTTTTAAAGCATTAACCGAGCATTGTAAACTGTTTACCTGTAACATTTAAACCGTAAAAGCATTTCGTTATTTTATCAAGTTTTTGATACTGCATGATTATGTACACGGTAAGTTATTAAATTTCTTTTTTGCTTTATAACAGTTTTAGTTTCTACTTATAAATTGATTTACGGGGTCTGTTTCTATTACGAAAGTGCAAAAAATGTATTTCTTGGAAAAATGCTTTTATCCTTCGCAACTAACATTTTTGTTATGTTTCAAACTATGCACCTGTGTTAATACCGGCTTAATTACATACCTTAGGGTAATTTCCAAAGGTAGGTCTAAGTCTCTATTTAGGTATTATTAATAATTGTCTTATTGTTTGGTAAAATAATTATTCCAGTAATTTTTAAGTATTCAACTTGTAATATTTTAATCCAGTTTTTACAGAAGTAACAAAAAGTAAATATTTATTTTCGTATAAGTAGGCAACTGGTTTTTGGAACCATAGAGATATTTTGAGGTAGGTAGATAGGTTTAAAGTGAGTGGGTATAACACCCTTCCACCGTGACCGATCGGTCTATTGTGGCTCACACCCTTTCATATTTCTCCCACCAGGTCCCGACTTCTAATAAATCTGATGATCCTGTTGGAAGAGAGATCTTTCACCTCCCCTGGCAACAAGGTGTCATTGCCGAGGATTGCAAATCTTAGTCATGCCGTTGCTGGGCACGAACACAGACTGGCGGCTACGCCACGGATTCCACTTTGGCTTTTACATTGTACGCATGTGTTACATTTTGGCGGGATGTTTAATTTCTTAAATAGCAAAAGTTAATTTATACAACTTGGAGAGTGTTAAAGAAGTAATGGTTAATAGTTGGTTATAAGTTGATGAAACCTTGTGTACAGGGTGTTTTAAATAGTTGCTCATCATTGGGATTTCGGAAACGGTAAGAGATAGAGAAGTTTAAATTCGGCAAAGTTGCGGATCTAGGTTCTTATATAGTAAAATATCGTAAAGGAATTTTAGAAATTTCGGGTCGGAAAAAAAAAACAAAATTACCGTTTTTGTTTTTATTTTTTCCTGCGTTTATTTAAAAAGATTAAGGAAAATTTAAAATACGCTCTCATTGCAGTTTTTTCTCCTGGAATAAGATGGCTTGTTAGAATTTCAATCCGACGTTTCGTCTGTATAAAGGCCCATCATCATCAACTTTTTTTAATTTAAATTCCGGCCTGGATATTTTTTACAGGTTAGAGAGCATTTTTGATTGCCTTTTTATAATATAATATATACTGTTCCACTTCTTGTGATCACTTTTATATTTAAGGTAGTTGCCATAAGGAAAATGTGGGTATATCAGGTTTGAGACAATTATATTTTGCATGATCTCTTATGTTACAAAAAGACCTTAAATACGAAAATAATCACAAGTGGTGCGTACACAAAAAAAATAATACAAAATGCTTCTAAAACCTGTGGAGAAAAACCAGGTCCGTATTTGAATTAAGTTGATGGGCTCAGACAGATGAAAAGTTGGATTGAAATTTTGACTTGTAGAGGAGGAAAAGGTTCAATAAAAAAGGATATTTATTTATGCTTTAGCTTTTTAAAAAAAGCTAAAGCAGAAAAAAATAAATATAGAAAATTTCGTTTTTTTTCGAACGACACGGAATTTTTAAAATTTTTGAACAGCATCTTACTAGGCACTTATATATGCGCAACTTTGCAGAATCTAAACTTCCCCTCTATTTTTTACCGTTTTCGAAATCTCAATTATAAGAAACAAATTTACAACACCCCGTACATGGAGATAGGTTAGTGACGATTTTTTAATTAAGGCATACTATGGGTTTTGGGGTAGAGAAAACATTCTTTAAGCTGAAAAAATATTTATTCCATTGTGTGTAACAGATTTAATGCCATTTGATTAACTTCTTGACTATCTGGTTTGGTTATCCTATCTTTTTGGCACCTACACGTCTTTTTTTGGTCTTAAACAGCCGTCGTCGTTGGGAAATCTTCTTGTTATGGGGAATATTTTTACTTCCCTTACAAATGTCTATTTTTTAAATTCCTGAATGCTGTTAAAGTGAACACAAGAGGAGCTAATGCTTTTTTTGCTAGGTCCAACTCTTCAGAACACTCAAGGCTGTTGATAGTTTCCAACAATTCCAGTTTAAATTTCTCTCTATTTCTTGTAAAATTATCATTTTCATTTACTTTTGATTTAGACAGTGCCTTTATGATTGATCCTTCTTCTTGGGTATCAACGCTTTCGTTAATTGTTAAATAGGGCTTTTCATCTACAAAAAATATTACTTTGTAAACCAATAAAACTGGAAATGAAATTGGTAGGAAGTTTGCATGTGCAGGGTGATTGTAGCACATTACTAACTAAACTAGTAGATACAATTGGTACAACCAGCAAATTACCAACTATTTTTGCCATATCTTTTACTATGTACTACCCCTGCCCTTCTTAATTGAAGTTTATACAACAAGTGTGTAAAATCATACTTTCTTTACACACGCCTTGGGCGACAAACACCCTATTCGTAAACAAAGTCAAGTCAAGTCATCAAAATATGCTTTATTGTTATAAAGAAAGATTCTTGTTAACAAAGCAAAAGTAACTAATAGAATATTATACATTTACCTAAGTAAAATCTAACTATAAGTGTCTTAAAAATAATTGTCATTTCAGTGTAATGAAGTAGAACAAAAAACATCTACATAAAAATAAATAACAAAGTTAAAAAATCGTCAATATAAGAGTTACCTAGCTATTACAAAAATAATTTAAAATACTATACGGGTCATTGTCATTTGAATAAAATAAAAACAAACATATACATAAAAAAAACAAACAACAAAATTTTAAAATAGTCAAAATTTTAAATAAGATAAAACTAAAACTAACTAATACTTATAAACGATCGCTGAAATACTCAGTCAGAGAATAATATGCCCTGCTCAGTAGCAATGACTTAACCGTCCTTCTAAATTTTTTAAAAGGCTGTATTATTCTTACAGCGTTCGACAGATGATTGTACATTTTTTTTTAATCATAAAAGAGGGATGCTTTGATTAAACCCGAACGCGGGATCGGTAACGGCAAAACTCCCACCTGACGGGTATTATGAGAATGAATAGCATCTATTGATGCTCCAATATTTTATTACCGAAACGGTCTCCAGTACGAATAAGGAAGTTAAAGTCAAAATTCCATGCTTTACAAACAAAGGTTTGCAGGACTCCCTAGGACCAGCTCTACACATATTTCGCAAAGCTCGTTTTTGCATCACAAAGACAGAATTAAACAAATACTGGCTACAGTTTCCCCAAAACGCTATTCCATACCTTAGGTGGGACTCTATAAGAGAAAAGTACACCGTTCTTGCAATATTTACATTCAGTTCGCCAGAAACCACTCTTACGACAAAACACCCCGATGCTAATTTTTTACAGAGACTAAGAATGTGTTGTTTAAAACTTAATTTATTTTTTCGATATATATACTTTTCTAAAAATTTTACCTCTGGACTACGGTTTTCGGAATTAAACTATTAGCTCATGATACAAACATTAGCCATTGCCCCATTGAAATGCAATATATTAGTCTTGGATGTATCACTTTACGCACTTATTGCATAAATAACTATTTTCCTGATGGTTACTACTGGTATAAACATTTTGAGTTTTCAAAAATTTGCATACAAGGTGTATGTGGCACATGTTCCATTTCATTGAAGAGTCTAAACATGAGCAGGAATAATTATGAATGCATTTATCACAGTAAGTACACACCAGCTTGCAGTTCCAATGTTTCTGCCTTTCCTCAATTTGGTACAGGTCTTTTGTGGATGATGATGGTACAATCCAACCAGTTTCACTAACTACTACCGAATTGACGTTTAATGTATCACTGGTTTTATGTCTTGCTCTTAGTTCTTTTAATTTTGTGGAAACTTTTCCCTTATTCAAAACTATTAAGCGACTAAATAATTTGTCTCTGACAAATTTCATTAAAATATATATGGTACGATCAAGACGTTTATTGACTTTTCCATTTAAGTAAATATACTTGATGCTCCGGTGCATATTTTCTATGTGCATATTTGTGTTAATGCCAGTATTTACATGGTAGCAGTAGGCCCATGAATCAATATTATTGGTATAGTATTTATGAAAATATTCAGCAAAATGGGTTGTGTCTGGGTCTTCTAACAAATTAGCTAAAAAGGTACTAATCATGGCCGAAAACGCATTTTTATCTGTTTCCTGAAGTAAAGTTCGAAGTTTTTTATATACTGCCACCTGGAATAAAGAACAGTGGTAAGTATTACCGAAAGTGTTAACATGCATGGAGAAAGATCAAGATGTTTATTTATGACAATTTTTAAAAACTATTTTCTTTCACATGCACAATTGGTTGTCAGTGTCATATAAGACAATGATATCATATATATCATATATATGACAAAAAAACATGCATGTGAAAGAGCCTTAAATACTGAAAGTACAAAATGAATATACCTGCTTTTTCTTTTGAATTTATTTTGCATAAGTTGTTACGCCAGGCTCTATCCAAATGCCATGTGCAATAAAGTCTATGGAGAGGCAAATCCATCACTCCAATCCAAGCATTATAAAACACCGGCGCCATATCTGTCATAAAAACATTTGTTTTTAGTGATCTACCCAAACTGTTTTTTACAGTCATAAAAAATATGTGCATCATATGTTCATCAGCTCGGTTGGAAATTAAAAATGCGCATGGAAATCCTTCACGCATATCATAATTGTAGTTAGGTTAAACTCATACATATTTAAACCAAAAGTTTCATCTACACAGATACAGTCATCCCCATACCTATCTAACATTTCAAGCTGACCTTGATTCATGATTATCAATGCAAAATCATCATTTTTTAATAATGGGTATTCATTGCAACATTCTCCCTGAGCTTTATAGAATAAAACACATCCTGTTCCTCCAATTTCTTTAACCCAGGCATCTACACTTACTGCATCGTTGCAGTGTCGGCGGGCTTCATTTTTAAACTCCGTTTTATATTATATAAGTCTTTTTTTGTTAAAAGATGACATCTCTCCAAAGTACTACTCATTGATTCTCTAACCTCGTCCAAAATTTGTTCAAATGGAATTTTAGCTGCTATTTGCACTGCCAATGTATGTCTCTCTATCTCATCCAAATTTAGGTGACCCAAATCGGTGGTATGACCTACATGCGTTTTAACATATTGAATTTCAATTCTTCCATCAATTTCTTTGACAGAAATTTCTGCAGGGCAGTAACCATCAATTTTTTTTGAGCCTTGGGTTTTTAAATGTCGCAAATGTTTTCCTTTACTTTTATAAAAACCTGATCGATGGCATTTATACTTTGTACTAGTACTTTTTTTTATTTTTGTCTGTTCCGTGTGCATTTACAAATAATTCATTTGTTTTGTTTTCTTCTTTCCTTTTCCAAGTCTTAAATTCTTCTAAGCCATTAAAACATAGCTGTTCTGTTATTATATCAATATCATGTCTTGTTCGAAAATGTTTAAACAAATCGGCTTTGGTAAAATATTCTGCATCAGATTCTTTCTTGCACAAAATGCACTGTAAACAACTGGATTTTTCTTCTTCTTGTATTTTTTTATGATATTGAAAATGCCGTAGGTGTGTAAAATGTTTTTGACATTTATTACATTCATATGGGTAATTCTTTGGTTTGGTAAGTTGATTTAATTTGCCTAAAACAGGAAATTACAAATAATAATGCCTAAACATCAACTAAAATAACTTTTGTTACCTTTATGATACTTTTTGACATGTTGGGTTAGATTAGAATATTTTACAAACGTTTTATTACATTCATTGCACACTGCTGCAATTTTAAAAGTCTTAAGAGGTGCTATATCTTCTAATTTACCTAAAATAAAATTTAGATAAGTTCTTGAATACCTACCTCCTTAGGTTGAGAAAGGGTATTTCTTACCTGGATGAAATTTCTTTACATGCGCCCTTAAGTTATAGCGTTGGCTAAATGTTTTACAGCAAATTTGACAAATTATGTCCATTTTTATGCCGAATAACAATAAAATTTCCACAAATAATATAAATATTCGTATTTTTGCCAAACAACAACACAGAAGTCTAAAAATTAGCACAATACAAAAATGTTAGGTTAGGTGCAGTTGATATGAGTTAATGCCCATGCGCACAATTTGAAGCCAAAGTGGGAAACTGGCGCTAGCCATACGAACACAGTATGTGTTCTGTTGATTCATTCCCATGCACATGCGGCATCGGCGTCTTCCGCTAGGCCGATCTTGTGCATGTAGGTATTCAATCTGCAGTGTCCCATGTACAGTCCGCACTAGAGTTTTAAGGTGTACCCTTGATTGCTTCCAGTAGTTTGACAGGTACATTGTTGTTTCAGTGGGCTATGAAGGCCTTCGGGTCGAGACCCGAAGTCTATGTCAGTACGAAGCTTTTTTCATTGTGTCTAAGCTGATATGAATTGCTCTGCCATTTATAAGAGATATTTGAACACAAATTGATAAAAGTGGGTGTTTTTCAATTACGCACAAGCGCATTATGCGGCACAATGCTCCCCTTTTTTATGTAATGCCTTATCAGGCATAATCGGGCTTCTAATAATTTGTCGCTCTCTGAGAGACAAAAATGTTCGATACAAGCACTTCTCAAAATGCTGTGCTTAAGAACAAATAACTGATATTAAAAATGAGAAAAACATTTATTATTTTTAAAACATTTTAGATTTTTCTAACTATACTCTAAAAATGTGAATAGAATGGTAGAACATTTGGTGAACTTTTGAAAATGTTAACAGACTGTCAAGGTAAGTTAATTGCAATTGGCAAGCGGCAGTATGTAAAATTTATAATGTAGAGTAAATTGCAATTTTTAAAATAACTAAAAATGTTGACTATAATCTAGTTTAAAAAATTTAGGGTCACTATGTTTCTCTCCTATTCTCTTATTCAATAGGAGCTTAGTAAATACTGGAAAAAAACATTAACTGGAAGAATTAATATTGTTTGTACCACAAGTAAAAATGTTAATGTGGTTGGTTTGTAATGTACTTGGTTTAAAAAATAAATTAAAAAATGTCGAGCTGCAAAAGGTAGGAAAAATTTGTTGAAAAATATTTTGTATATAAGAATACTTCAAGTGCTCTGAAATTCCACCAAATATAAAAAAAGGTTTAAATTTAATAAATTCGTAGACAGTAACAAATAAATAGTTAAAATAGTTATGTTCCTCTGTTAACCTGACTGTTAAAAAATAGGTGAAAAACGACTGTTGGAGTTTTTATATGAGGTGTTGCGGATAGTGATGTTCCGGATATCCGTATCCGCGGATTTTATTGATTTGGGGTTTCAATTATCCCACATTCTAGCTTTTTCCATATATTCTTTTAAACAAGTTTGTTTAAATTCTCTTTTTATCATTTGCAAAGATGTTCCTGGCCGTGATATTTCATCGGTACTCTGCTTAGCAGAGTCTTCTTCCAAGAATAAATCATATGTTTCAGAATGTTTTCTCTGTAGATGATTTTTTAAAGAAGTTGTGCCTTTACCCTTTAGGGAATACTTTCCATCACAAATTTTAGGCTTTGCACATTCATCATTTATTACCTCAAAATAATTCCAAATTACACTAGAAAACTTCTTAGTAGAAATTATTTTAACTCTTGTACCAAAATCATACACAAATATGTTCCTGGCCTTGATATTTCATCGATACTCTGCTTAGCAGAGTCTTCTTCCAAGAATAAATCATATGTTTCAGAATGTTTTCTCTGTAGATGATTTTTTAAAGAAGTTGTACCTTTACCATTTAGTAGGGTTGCCATATTTTTTTTCAGAAAATAACGGACGGGCAGCCCAGGTCAACATTTGGCCAAAAAAAACCGCTTTTGACGTCATCTATTTTATTTTGGATGGTGGCGTCGCGACGTTTTCTTATGCTGACTAAAGGAGCGCGCCGCGCCCTTTGCTTTTAATTCGCACGGTCAAATCGGTGGTCAGCTGAGGTGATCTAAAGCAGTGAGAGCGCATCTTTATACTCATAGATGACGCCACATAGAATATAATATTAAGATATTATCACAGCTTATACATATAAACTGTATAAGCTGTGATATTATCATACAGAAAGTCAGAAGTTAATTTATTATTATTATTATTTATTTTCTGTATGGATAGTAGTCAATATAATATGGATAATAAAAAATAACGGACAAGGGACTGAAACGGACCGGACAAACGGACGGTTTCAAAATAACGGACTGTCCGTTACAAAAACGGACGTATGGCAACCCTACATTTAGGGAATACTTTCCGTCACAAATTTTAGGCTTCGCACATTCATCATGTATTTTCTTAAAATAATTCAAAATTACACTAGAAAACTTCTTAGTAGAAATTATTTTAACTCTTGTACCAAAATCATACACAAACTTTTTCTGCGTGGCCCAGTTTCAGACTAAACAATAAACAAAACAAAAATAATACCCGCCCAATGCAAGTCGAAACATGTCCTGCCTGTCGTTCCGGCAGGCGGTGACGTCAACAATCGTTTCAAGGTCTCGCGCGCCGACACCGATTGAGTAGGTTAGGTTAGATTTAAAGTGAGTGGCCTTTTTACGCCCTCCACCGCGACTGCTCGGTCTATTGTGGCTTACACCTTTTTATTATTCTCCCAATAGGAACAGGCTTCTGATGAATCTGATATCAGATTGGGAGAGAGTACAGTCTGTCTCAAAGTATACCGTGTTAGCTCTTGCCTTCATTTATGGATTATACCTGCCGACAGCAATAAAACTGCGTATCGGTAGGTATTAAAGGACAGAACATTAGGGACGGACTTTAATAATATAAAGATTTATAATTTATTGTTTATTTAGGTGAGTATAATCTTAAAATTACATTAAGAAATTAAATATATGCAAAGTTTTAATAAATTTATAACTGCATTATCTATACATAATTACATTTTTAATCTAAATATCTAAATCTAATTCTGTTTCACTATCAGAGTCATCATTGAGATTAATTACAATAGGATTTATGTTGTTTTGGATAGAAATGTAAGAGTCCTCAATTTTTATAATGTGCTGTAGTGAATTTTCCAGCTCTCGACTGGTATGTTAGTAATTACATTTTTTATCAAGTTTATAACACTGGGACTTAAAGTAGGTGTAACATTTTCTGCTCTGATCTTTGATTTTACTTGGTTCCACAAATGCTCTATGGGGTTAAACATACAGTGATACGGAGGAAGCCGTAAGACAGTATGCCCATCCTGTTCAGCCAAATTATCACATACATATTGTTTTTTAATTGCATATGAATTTAGGACTTCCAAAAATAACGTTTTTTTTTTGTAACTGAATTCAAAATAAATATCATTTTCTAACAAATATTCCTGAATTTCAGTTTTTGAACTTGATAAAGCTGGTGCTTTGTGTAGCAGACGGCTGTGGTAGAGATCGAACGCTGTAAGAACAACACCGATACGTCACGGTCTTTATGGCAAACTGATATAAAACCGTGACGTATCGGTGTTGTTCTAACAGCGTTCGATCTCTAGCTTGCGTTATCCATGACAATAACACTGTTGTTTGAAATATTTTTTAAAAGATAATTTTGAAACCAGTTTTCAAAAAGTTCTGCACTTGTATCCTCATGATAATCCAAGCTAGAATCCTCAATATTCTTTGCAGACAACAGCAAGCAGTTTGGGACAAATCCGTCTTCTGAACCAGCGTGTGTTATGGTAATGCGTTTTCCTTTATTTGAAGGTACTTTCGTCTGACAGTTTTGACTGGAATCAACCCATCCTCTGGATACTCTGTCGTGTGTATCGAATCATGTTTTATCAAGGTAAATTATGGATCTGTTTTCTAACCTATATCTTTTAATTTCTTTGAAGGTAAATAAATCTCCAGGTGCGTAATCTGTGCAATTCCATTACTACTTGTCTTTTGTCTATTTTGCAGTATTTAAATCCCATTTTACAAACAACTCTATGGACGGTGGCACGGCTAATATTTATATTGGTTTCGTCTTTGTCTAGCTTCTTTTTCAGTTTATCCAAGGTAGGAATAACTCCGCTTTCATAAAGACAATATATTTTCCTGCTTATTAGGTCCTGATTGTCCACTATTGTCTATACCAGTGGTCTCCAAACTACGGCCCGAGGGCCACATCCGGCCCGCGGACAGATTTTGTCCGGCCCGCGGAGAGCTAGCATACTTGAAAACTCCTTTTAGAGAACAAATAATTTTTATAGCAAATTAAATTTAGTTTACTGAAGTATTCTAATTTTATGTTGAATAATTATTAATATGACATCTACATTGATATGGTCATGGGCTAACTCCGCTAACTCATAACATTCTTGTAGGCTTATTGTTATTGTTTTGTGATAAGTTGGATAAAGAAACACAGAATTGTAATGAGTAAAGACATGTATAATATGCAGAAAATTTCACTTCAGTATATAATAACTAACAAATTATTGAAAATGAATCCAACTAACATTTTATACATTTTAAATAATCACATAATTATAACAAACATAATGACATATGAAATACTAATGAGATTTATGTAATTGAGATTTTCCACTGACAATAGTTTGTAGTTGTGGACTAATTTTACTTGTACCAATTATTAAAAAGATTTAAGATGCTCATCAGTTAATTTCGATCTGTAAACATTTTTTGTGTACTTCATTTTGGAGAAGGTTTTCTCACACAAATAAGTAGTACCAAAAACAGAAAACAGACCACAAGCAAATTTATGCAAATTATCAAATTGTGTCAGTGGAAGACTCTTATAAAATTCCAACAAAGATGAGTTATGATATTTGTTCTTAATTATATCACTGCATTGTAGATCAATCATTTCCATTTGAAGTTCCGGGGCTAGGGTTTCAATGTCAGTATCAAAAGGATTCTGAAAAATCTTAATTTGATTCGCAATGGCATCAAAGTCCGAGAAACGAGTATCAAAATTTATCTTCAAAGCACTCCAAAGTTTCGATTGCAAAATCGATAGGAAACCTCAGTCTCAGTAGTGTGGCTGAATATTTCACATGTTTTAAAATGTAAAAACATTTACTCGTAGTTGTGATTGAAACAGTCTCAATTTCTTCCGGAATGATTTGATATTAGTGTATAAATCAGGAAGATGCTGGTTTTCCTTGCAATCCCAAATTCAGTTCGTTCACATGTTTTGTCAAATCAACATAGAATGCTAACTTCCACAGCCATGAGTTGTTTTGTAATTCAGTAAGAGGGCGATGCTTTTCATTCAAAAAATTTCGATCACTGCTCGAAGTTCAAAAAGCGCTGAAGGACTTTCCCACAACTAAGCCAGCGTACGGCAGTATGATAAGGTAAGTCAGTTTCTCCAATCTCTTCAATAAATTGTCGGAATTGTCGGTAATTCAGCCCAAAAGATCTGATAAAATTAACAGTTGATATGACTGGTTTCAGAACGTCAGACATATCCAAACATTTTCCGCACAAAGACTGTTGATGAATGATACAATGTAAGACTAATGGTTTTGAACCACCGTCATTTTCTACAGCCTTTGACACAAGAGCGACCACTCCTTTATCTTTTCCATGTTTTTGCCTCCATCAGTTGTAATACATTTCAAGTTTTCCCATCGAAGGTTCTTTTAATTAATGGCCATTTCAACTCCTTTAAAAATATCTGTACCAGTAGTTGTGCCATGAATACTATACATATCAAGAAGTTCTTCGTGCACTTCATAGCTTTTATCTACTCCTCGAATATAAATCAACACCTGAGCAGTATCTGACACATCCGTTGACTCATCCAAGGCCAAAGAAAACCACTCAAAATGTCCATTTTTGTCGAACAGTTGAGAGGACATACTGACAGTTTTTAATAAATTTACCTTTTCAGGGCACATTTCTTCGGCTACTGCAATTATGCATTTTTTGATCATTTCTCCATCGGTGAATGGTTTTCCACGTTTTGCAATTTCAAGAGCCACACGAAAGCTGGCACGAGTTGCAGCCTCTTGTTCAGTTTTGAGTTTTGTAAATGAAGATTGCTGCGATTTCAATCCGCGCTGCATAGCTTCGAATTTTTCTGTCCGCAAACTTCCTGTATATTTTGAGTAATTTTGAAAATGTTTTGTTTCATAATGACGTTTAATGTTATATTCTTTGAGAACGGCTATGCTTTCATTGCAAATCAAACATAGCGCCTTGTTACTTTGCATTCACTATCAATTTTTCGCTTCTTTTCCATACTACTAATTCACACACAAAAGCAACAATTCAAATCAAAATACTGTTATAAAGATGTCTTAAACTTAAACACGCACAAACACGTTTTAAGGAGGTATTCAATATTTTATTTAACAACAGTGTCATAGGAACTGACTTGTGGTTGCGCCACTAGCCTTCTTATATATTCCAATTACTGCCATCTAGAAGTGAGTGGAAGACACCAGAACTTTCTCGAACCAACCATCTGTTAGCGATAGAAGGTACTACCTATTTCCGCTTGTGTCCACCAGATGTCGTGTCACGTTACTCCTCATGGCTCGTACTCTACGACTAATCTAGAAATTACAGATAATGACAGGAAAATTAATACTATGCAGTGTTGCCGTTTTGCGGACTTTAGTCCGATTTGCAGCCTTTTTTAAACGTTGTGTACTTTTTCGGACTTTTTTTTTCATCAGTGGACTATTTCACTTCTTACCACCGGCAACAATGATAATATGGTTTTGGCCCTCGGAACTTACTGGAGTAATCAGTATGGCCCTAAGGCTGGAAAGTTTGGAGACCCCTGGTCTATACGGTGAGATTGAAAATCACTACGTTTTTTTCTTTTGTTCAATTCTTCACTAATAATAATATCCCTTATCGATGATATTGGAGTTTTTGTAAGTAGACAGGTTTCTTTTTAAGCTTCTTGTTTAATTAGACCTCTACTGATTAAAGTTTCATACACATTTTTCACAACCTGTTTTGCATCTAAGGACAAATGATTTCGACGCGACATAGTTATATTCTCGTTAAACAACTTTTTCGAAACGCACAGTAAAAACGGTTATTCAACACTCCCACTAAAATATTAGCCAAAATATTTATATGCCTAATGGTTAATACTCAAGAAATACCTGGCCCACCCCTGCCCTTATGAACAAATGGGTTTACTCAATAACAATAGGTAATAAAATCGTTAAAGGTTTATTGGGGTATGGTCCGTCAAAAGCCATAACGATACACTTTGAGACAGACTATACTTACATCTCTTACTCGTGTCGCTACCTAACACGAGCACAATATGTGTTTTGGTGTCCCTGTATCCTGGAAAGTATGAAGAGCAGACGATTAAATCCGTCATGGCTTCCTCTCCTGGTATAGTGACATGGGTAGCTATCAGGTCCTTGTTACAGGAACCAGATGTTTCTTTTGAGGCCTTATTTCCGCCCTTTCCCTATGAAAACGGTTCTATCCGCTTTCTGTTTTAATCCAG
This sequence comes from Listronotus oregonensis, assembly GCA_019359885.1. Lineage (NCBI taxonomy): Eukaryota > Metazoa > Arthropoda > Insecta > Coleoptera > Curculionidae > Listronotus > Listronotus oregonensis. Next base: position 62,642 of record JAHBCN010000666.1, read on the forward strand.
GGAACTCTTTTCCCATTAAAAGCGGTTCTGTCCGCCTTCTGTTTGGATTCAGGGATCTCTTTCTAAGCACCTGTTTGTTCGGGATGGATTAGCCCTTTCCCGTGAAACAGGCGCCTGTGACTTCAGGGGCACCTTTCGAAACGGATTCATCCGTTTCGGTCGGCGCACCTTTGTCTGCTTGTGACCTTGGGTGGCACCTCTCGAAACGGATTTATCCGTTACGCTCAGCGCACCTTTGTCATTTTTTTCCTATGACAGGGGTTTTGTTTGGAGCTAGAGAAGTAAAGTCCGCCACGGCAGAGCCCCGCATTACCGCAGTAAGGCTAGATTCTCTGAGAGGTCGCGCTGTATCTCAGAGGCACCGTTAGAGACACCTGTTTAAGGCACAGGATGTAATTTACTCTTCAGCACAGTATGCTAACTTCTTGAGTTAAGCCTTGTGTTCGTCTTAGCTTCAGATCCCGTTCCATACGCTAGCACATGACCGCCGGCAGGGGGGGTCAGGGGAAGTCCGTCGACAACCCTGGGCTTTTTAAAATTACCTACTTAAAATAAAATAGCTCCCGTCTAAATTCTTAAATTTAACAATATCGCCTAGAAATTTAACCTAAACTTTCTGACCCCCTCTACATTTTTTCTTGGCGGCGGCCCTGCTAGCGCATGTTCCAAAAGATCCCACTGGTACCAACCACGACAACGACGTGCAAACACAGCGGTGGGCTCCGATTGAGTAAGAAAATAAAGATCCGTATCCACGGATCTTGACACCAAATATCCCTATTGGGATCCATATCCGCGGATATACATTTTAATGATCCGGCACATCACTAGTTACAGAACAATACCATTCTAAAACTTCTGTATGCTTACTGGAACAGGTGTGCCTATTATAGAAATGGAGGAGTCAGTTGTAAAGTCATTGCTCATAATTAGATAAACATTAATTATTTGTGAAATTGGATCAACATTTTTTTCATTTTATTGTTACAGGTATTTAATCTGTTATTGCTGATCAGAGCTTATTAATCAGATAGGGTTGCGACATTTGCCATTTTATTAAACAGATCGGTCTGTTTATTTTTGGCCCTGTTGGATTTTATGCTGGACAGTCGCGTAGAATTGAGGAGGAAACAAAAAAACTGCTTTTATGCTGACAAACAAAATTTATTGATTCATATCAATATACATGAGTTATAGCGAAACTTTAAATGTAATTTAATTATTGAAATTGAAAATTAAAGCAACAACACGACGATGGCGTACCTGGCAGACCAAACCTTTTCAATGGTTAGGTACCATTAAATATTTAAAAAATAAAAAAAAAATTAAAACATAGAACATACTGGTTGCTTATTTATTACAATTGGGTATCTACTTTAGTTTAAACACACAATATTGATTTATTAACAGCTTTCCTTTTTTTTAATAATACCCATGTATATGTTTATAAAATTTTATGAGCAAGTAAAGAAGTTGTGGATTATAAGTTTTTTTCTTGGTACAGACCACGGTGTCGATGTGTGGTAAGAGAAAAGTACCCCTGAAGATACAAGCGCCTGTTTCACGGGAAAGGGCTAATACATCCCGAACAAACAGGTGCTTAGAAAGAGATCCCTGAATCCAAACAGAAGGCGGACAGAACCGCTTTTAATGGGAAAAGAGTTCCCTGGCTTAAAACAGAAAGCGTATAGGACCGTTTTCATGGGGTAAGGCCGGAAATAGGGCCTTAAAAGGAACATCTGGTTCCTGTAACAAGAACCAGGTAGCTACCCACGTCACTATACCGGGAGAGGAAGCCATGACGGGTTTAATCGTCTGCTTGTCATACTTTCCAAGAGAAGGGACACCAAAACACATATTGTGCTCGTGTCCGGTACCCACACGAGTAAGAAATGTAAGTAATCTCTCCCAATTTGATATCAGATTCGTCAGAAGTCTGTTCCTATTGGGAGAAATATAAAAAGGTGTGAGCCATAATAGACCGAGCAGTCGCGGTGGAGGGCGTAAAAAGTCCACTCACTTTAAACCTAACTTAACCTACTCAATTGGTGTCGGCGCGTGAGACTTGCATTGCGCGGGTATTACTTTTGTTTTGTTTATTGTTTAGTGTGACACTGGGCCGCGCAGATAAAGTTTGTGTATGATTTTGGTACAAGAGTTAAAATAATTTCTACTAGAAGTTTTCTAGTGTAATTTGAAATTATTTTGAGATAATAAATGATGAATGTGCGAAGAGTGAAATTTGTGACGGAAAGTATTCCCTAAAAAATATAGTCATTTTAAAATTTTTAATTAACCAAATCGGCAGTCAATATTTTCGTGTTAATTTATACATTTACTATAAAATTAGGTTTCTTTATCACTGGCGTTTAATTGTCCGGCAATAAACTTTCAAACACTGATTACTGGATTGATTAATAATTTCTTCAAATCAATGGATTTTACCCATGTAAATACAGTTGGATTAAACGAATTTTTTAGTTTCTTAGTGTGTCTCCTTATGTGGTTGTTAGTTTATAAAGATGCTAAGACTTTATGTAAGAACTTGTCATTTCATATAGGTCTCAGTGAGGTCACACCTATCATTCCGTTTTTAAGAGTTGTAATACTAAACATTTTATAAGATTAATTGTATAGTAATTTTTTTTTTAACAGAAAAACTTGGTAAATATTCTTTGTACTTGTTCCTACATTTTAATGTCCCTAATGTAAGCCATATTTTTTGAGCATATTCTAATTTTTGGTTTTACATAGAATTGGCCATTATTTTTGAAAATTTATTTGCAAATAGTTTTTATACTGGATGAACTAATTAGTTATGGTTATGAATAATAGTATAATAGTATTTTCTTCATTAGGCTTAAGTAGCCAGATGATGATTTTCTAAGAATTTATGTATAATATTAAATATAGGATAAAAACCAATAAACTTCTTAAAAATATTTTCTATCTGGAGTATGTTTACAATCTTAAGCAAGCGGCACGAACCACCATCTGTTTTCCCATTTATGTGTGTGAGATGCTGTAAAAATGCTTACAATATCCTTTTTAAATTCAATAAATCAAAATACAAAAAGTTTTAACAAAATTTCAGATTCTTAGTTACTGTCACCCTGTGTTGTAGAAATTACTAAGTCTGCTAAAGACAAAATTGATAAGCAGATTGTCAAAGCATTCCATGTAACAAACGTCAATTTCAATTGGCTTTAAAGCCAAGTTCTGCTGCAGTAGATGATTTGCATTAAAATATTTCAACCTGTTTCACAATACTAGACATTGTGAAACAGCTTAAAATATTAGAAGCCCCTTTTAACGAATTCGAAATTAAATTAAATAAAATGTTAAAGTTTATTTATAATCAGTGTGTGTTATTTTTTCTTGAACCAACAATAACTAACCGCACATTAACATAAGTAAAATAAATATTGCTGTAAAATCCACTAAAGATTTATATGCAGATCGGTGGTTAATTGTCGCTGATCGTTGAGTTTCTTGCCACATTAGAACGTTTCAACAATATTATTTTCCGAGATGAAGTTACTACCTTTGCCAAACTCACGGAATATTAGAATTCGCAACAAGATTGAAAAGTATTCTACAGTAAGCAATCAATCAATATAAATTTTTGTATTAGTAAAGAAAACAAAAACTTTATTAGACTTTTTTGTATTCACACCTAACATAATCTTTGTTAATTTACCAGAGATAATAAATTAGGTGCGTACGTTTTTGTGTTTAGGGTTGCCTTTTTTTAAATAAATTACACCGGCGCACCGAAAAACATACCTTCCGGTATGTTTTTCGGTGCGCTAAAAACGAATCCGAAGTCAGAATTTACCCATCACCCTTAGATTTCGCCCCAGCAATCCCCCAGCACTCCCCGAAGGGGGGCTAAAAAACGTATTGTCAGATATTTATTATATCTTTTCCAAATGAATAAAATTTAGATCCTGTGGGATGGGGGGTGCTGAGGCGTTTCCGGGGCAAAATCTAAGGGTGATTGGTAAATTCTAACTTCATATTCGTTTGAAGCACGCCAAAAAACGTATTGTCAGATATTTATTATATCTTTTCCAAATGAATAAAATTTTGACCCTTTGGGATGACCTAAGGGCAAATTTTTGCCCTTAGGGTGGTTTCTGAGTGATGATAGGGGCTGCTAGGGTTAAATTCAAGGGTTATGGGTAAATTCTAACTTCATATTCGTTTTTACTACACCAAAAAACGTATTTTCAGATATTTTTGTTATATCTTTTCCAAATTAATAAAATTTTGACCCTTCGGAGGGGTGATGGGGGTTGCTGCTAACTTCATATTCGTTTTTAACACGCCAAAAAACGTATTGTCAGATATTTATTATATCTTTTCCAAATGAATAAAATTTTGACCCTTCAGGGGGGTGCTGGGGGGTTGCTGGGGCAAAATTTAAGGGTGATGGTTAAATTCTGACTTCGGATTCGCTTTTAGCGCCCCGAGAAACATACCGGAAGGTACTTCACATATCTGGTTCAGACCTTTTTTTGTGTGCCTGTGTTATTGGTTTTTATTCATCTTTTTAATTTTTCCTACTTGCGTATCCGTCGATCCTTGTTAACCATGATTAAAATTTAAATACTATTCAATTTCTAGCCAAGTTTTGATAGTCCTGGTGTTTTATTGAAAAAGTATTTTGTCAACCAAAGAACTCCACTAAATGCTTAATATCTTTTGCAAATTAAGAGATGATGTTTTTGTAATCTGATGAATAAGGATACTTTTGTATGTTATAAACAGCAAAGGCATATTAAATGATGGCTCTGAGACCCAATTTAGGACTCAGTGAATATGCTAGCATATGTACTATTTGTTCGCACTTAATACATTTGTATAGTGAAACATCTCTTGGTCACTCTTGGTAAACATATGAAGGTTTTCTCATTATCAAACTTATACAAACTGTCAGTTGGCCTTCTTCAATTGAATTTTCTGGTGTAGTGGTTTGAAGGAATTACACGATTGCCAGGCAAGAATTTGCTCAAGCTTGGTTAGTTAGTTAGATCATTTGCTGTGGTACCTTGCAGGGGTATTAGGCCAAGATTATTGGTGTATAATTAACAAGAATATATCTTCTTCTATTTGGAAGGTTGACAATATATACTTTGGTCTTGATTTTCTAGATACTGTCAAAAGTGTCTCCCAACATCTTGTTCAGAAATGGCGTTTCACACAGCACTTTCTTAGGGAGACTAAAGGTTCAACCGGCTCCTGCTGCGCTGTAAAACTTTTTTTACGAATGTGTATGGTCAAAATGTTATTATCTATTCGGTCTGGGTGTGGTCAAATCAGTTGAGTTCTCATAAATATTTACTTAAACAATTTTTCAGCGAGAATTCCTGCAAGTTTTTCATCGCGGTCGATTAATTTTTGGGTGACTACACCCTTAAAATGTTGCGCGATGCGGCGTTTCCGCGAATTTCACCAGTGAGACCGTATTTTTTTAGTATTTTTGTTAACAATAATTTTTATAATCATTTTATGGAGTATTTGTATGTTTCCTATTTAAAATTTGTATTTCTTGCCTTTTATTTTTTCTTGATCACAGATGGGCACGTGGTCCAAGAAGGTAATAATTTTTCAGCTGGGAACCGAATGATTACCTGTAGGCATACTTAATTGCTAGGTTCATTTTTTGATTTTATTACCTTATGTTTAGTAAGTAGTTTTTATTATTTTATTATCACCGTAAGACTGTATTTCATTCGCGGGCAAAATAGTAGACAAGTGTGAGAAAGACTGAGCACTACAAGCGAAGAGGCTAAGGTTAAGATAGTTAGGAGTAATATTACCAATTTTTGTTGAATATAGATGAGCACTTTTAGGAGTCGTCGGGTAATTTAAAATTAGGTTTTCTGCCAGTTCCTTACAAATATACACCACTTATAGATTCTACTAATAAGACCTTATTTAGCACTTTGAATCCTAAATCCCCTTATCGAGGCAGCAGCTGCTAGAAAGCTTGGATTTTTATTTGAGCCAGAAAATACCAGTTTTTATCTATATACACCTAATGCACTGTGTATGTATCCAGTTTAGTTAGTTTCTTAAAATTCAGTACTTTTACAACATTTATCGCTGTTAGGGTTTTTAATATCCTTGAAAGTAAAGGCAATAAATTAAACATAAAGATATAACGGGTGTCTCTCAAAAGTGGTTTATTCCTGCAATTTGTTTATTTTTTAGGATGTGTCGGTATTTGACATAAACATAAATATGATTTGACCTATTTATTTGTATTGTATCTCTTCCAATTTAATCGGAAATTACTTCTATTTTCAGATTTTAAATTGGACCACCAGTATATTTGTTCTTATTTTGATAGAATATGATATTCTGAATACAATGACGCCTCATATGTAAAGCCAAATATTTTGTTTTTTTTTAATTCCAACCTAGAGCGCCATATTTAGCCACTAAAATAAACCTATCACTGGAAAAGTACTAAAGTAGGTAATATCACTATAAAAATAGTTTTATGCATTTGCATAAATATGCAAACATACAAATTTGATGAAGCATATAATACAATGTCTAGTCATATCCTATCGAAATAAGAGTAAATATACCGTGGCCCGTTTAAAGTTTGGAAGTACCAATTATTTCCATTTAAACCGGAAGCGGAAGTGGTATAAATCAAGTAAAAGTACCAAAAGAGGGTGAGACCCACCTTTAAGAAACACCCGGTAAAGGAACACACTTTTGATAAAAAACCTCAAAGAAAAAGCAGCGGTCAATAATAAATCATAAAAAATGTTAAATTACGATAGATATTTTCTTTTAGCTTTCTTTTAGTAGCTTAAACGCTATAGCCCTCTATCAGCCACATTTTACTGATATATTTTCAGTTAAAAAAGAATAATAACACTTTCAATTGCATTCTTTTGACGTTTTACAGATGCTTTTCCATTCCTCTGTATAATTCATTTAGTCATCCATTTTCAAATAAAATCCTTTTTTTTAGATAGATAAAAATGGTTAAAATGTGTAACTGCCTAATGTATTATGTAACTTGACGTTTAATAATAACAAAAGAATGTGAAAGGTCCGTTTTTGCAAATTAAAAATAATAATAAAAAAAATAATTTAAGTCACTGTAATATGTCATATCGTAGAATGAATGTATGTGCGAATAGAATTTATAGCAAGACGAAAAATATTGATATGTTTATTAAAAGAAGCCATTTTTGTATTGTCAGTTTCATAAACCAGTTCTTATTAACTGCTTGCACATTATAATTTTTATTTGACATATTTTGTGCCAAATTTACTGTTTTCGGTTCAAACGCTTAGTTTTGTCGCTCAAGGAACATCTATTGACTTAAAACTAATTTTGAATTATTTTTAGGTCACCATTTACACTTCCTTGTAGTTCTTGGTCGTTCTGAGCAATCCATGTTATTGTCGTGTCATCTGCAAAAACTGTGAAGCATGTATCGACAGGTAAAGATGAATAATATGCAGGGTTACTCTTACAGATAGCTCGCTCCTACATACTTTTTTATTTATACAGGTAGAAAATGGAAATTTGGAAATTTGTATAGAAGATAAATGTGCATATTTTGACGTATTCATATGTTTCAAAATACTATCATATTAAGCAGAAATTATTCTAATAATTTTTAACTGGGACACCGTATTTTACTTTTTCTGATAGAAAATAGTCTTAAAAGTGTAGGTGGTTATTGTTTTAATTTTTATTTTGTAATCTGGATTGCCATAGTCTATGTAAGTCGTAAGTAAGCATCTGAGACTGGGGATGGGAGACTGGACAAGAGAACAGACCAGATGATTTCCCAATACTCATTTAACAAAAACATTGAGGTAAAAATTCCAAATCAAAGTGAGCGGCAGCAACCCGATCTTCCCGGCACGGTTGGAGACATCATCTGGTATACGGATGGTTCCAAAACCGAGCAGGGAAGTGGAGCGGGCGTGTACAGTGAAATGAGGAATTCACAATTCTCCATATCACTAGGAACACACAGTTCTGTATTTCAAACGGAAATATGTGCTTTACTGCACTGTGCAAAAGAAAATAACAGGAGGGCTTATAAAAATAAGTGGATCTGCATAATAACAGCCAAGCGTCACTGGGGGCACTAGTAAACCCCAAAGTAACGTCCAAGCTGACATGGGAATGCCAAAAAGAACTGGAAGTCTTGGGAGAACGCAACAGAGTTACTCTCTTGTGGGCACCAGGACATTCGGGAATAGAAGGGAACGAAAAAGCGGATGAGCTAGCGAGACAGGGATCATCCACACCATACTTTGGACCAGAACCTGCCCTTGGAGTGACCAAAACCACAGCACGAGGGCAAACCAGGGAATGGATCCGATACAAACACGAGGAATACTGGAACCTCAGTAGAATTAGACATGGAAAAAGTTTCATAAGGGGCCCATCCAAAAAAACGAAGAAAGAACTACTCAGACAAAGTAAGAAAAGACTTTGCATAATGGTAGGGTTGCTAACAGGGCACAATAGCCTAAGAGGACACCTACACAAGATAGGCCTATACATTGGGCACCCAAGTTGCAGAATGTGCGACGAGGGGGAAGAAACAGCCTACCATATCCTGTGCGAATGTGAAGCATTGAATCACAAAGACAGGCATTATTTGGGCAACCGAAAATGAGCCCACAGGAATATATCAACCAACCAGTCTCGGGGCTATACAGACTTGTGGAAGGAACGAGACTAATGGGAGGATTGGTATAAAGGATAATGGGAGATTAGGCACAAAAAGCTCAAGAGGCTGCGCTGCCTCCGCTAGGGAATCAAGACGGCTCCCAGGGAAGAAGAGGAAGCATCTGAGAACATTTCACCGTGATTAACCTTAAAATAAATTATATATCCATTTAAAAAATTATAAAAATTGTTAAAACTGTAAAGATTAACAGGGTGTCCCGTTTAAAATTAAAAAAAAAAGTATGTCATCTTGGAAAAAAAAAACTAAAAGCATATCTACAATCTGCATGAAAGTTAATGTGAAAATGTTATTACAGAATTAAAAAATCTTTTTAAAGTTAGAGGATTTTGTCAAACTGGGGCATATGAATACCTTAAAAAATATGTATATATATTAATGTTTTATACAATTATTAAATTTCCTTTTTAAAATTTTACAAATAAAAAAGATATAGGATCAAGCCACCTTCGAGGACTGCCCCGTAACAGAGAAACAAAGGAATTCCAATTAGTCTTGAATGACTGCGGTATTCGTTTTCTTCATTGATTGGTGACTTTGTTTATCTAAAAGATTCAACAGTTGTTTAGTGTTTTCTAAAAAGCTCTGGAGCTATGTCCTCTGAGGCAATTGTCATTATGTTTGCAAAGCAATGTTTCGTGGTTTACACAGTTTTGTCCTCATCTTCACAGTGCGAAAATGCTATCGGAGGTGTTTTATCCCTTTCAAATTTGAATACACTAGACTCATTACACCATTATAAGCACTTTTTTATTGCAAACATTTCCTTTATAAAAAAAAAAAAACGTATACATTGTTGTATAAATTGTCATAATTTATTCTTACTACTACGTCTTTATAACACTCATTCTTGTATTAAATAACCTTATTAACAATTAAAGATTCAGAGACAAGATTTAGGTAATATTTGTTTTTGGTAGCTATATTAGGAGCCATCCATAAATTACGTTACATAAATTTTAGAATTTTTTGACCCCCCATTTCTGTCTCAACTCGTCACATTTGTAAGACTCTCTCCCCCTAGTGTGATGTCACAAATTTTAAAATTTTACATCTAAACGTAATTATTAAAACAGTAAAACCATTTTTTTTATTTTTATTTAAAATATTTTTTAATAGAATTAACATCAAATCAAATAATATACTACCCTTTGCCAGACCTTGACTTTTATGTTTAGGGGTCCTTCAAGGACAATTATATAAATGTAAGCCTAATCTTTTACGACATGATTTGCCCCAATAGGAAATATGTTTTAAAATCGCAATTTTTAAAATGTAAGTATTATTTTAAACATTTTGGTAAAACGCTGTGTTACGAGGCTTTTTATAAAACACATATTGATGCCCCTATTTTTACATTATTTAGCTAAAATCGATGTTTTATAGGTTTTTCTCTTTAAGACGAATTGCAAAAAGGTAGTAGGCAGGTAGGTAGGTTTAAAGTGAGTGGGCATAACACCCTTCCACCGCGACCGATCGGTCGATTGTGGCTCGTAGGTAGGGTAGTAGGAGTAGGGCTGTGTTAAGTCGGGCGACCCCATTTGCTATAATACAGTACAATACAATAAATACCAAAAAAATTTAAAAAATAAGACAACTTACACGTCTGTTAGGTTTAGGGACATTTTTTTTTTTTTAAATGATTATAATTGACTTTTATTAAATCTTTTAAAAGAATGCTATAGTATACAATAGAAAGCGAGGTGTAGTATATTATTAAGCATGGAGTCTCGCAGCAGTGCACGTCATATTTTTACAAAGTTTTCGTTTATTATAAGCTCAATTCTTTATAAAATCCTGGCACTTCTTATTTAGGTTTAATTGCTACATAAATAATGCTGTTATGACTTTTTATGGGCACACTAATTTTTCTCGAAAAAAATCATCTCTATAAATAGGTGTAGAAGTTTTTTGATAGTAATATATTTTTGAATATATTTTCAAATAAAAAAATAAATTAATACGTATCACATGGCTGCTACTTTAAAAGAACGTCGAAACCACTGGAATTGTGTATGTGGGTCAGAGCTTGTTTGAATACTTTCCAGTATTCTGAGATGACCAGTCAGAATTCCTGATTTCAATTTACGTGTCTGAATTACTCTTAAGGCACTAAGTAGGGCTTCTTTTATTACACTGAAGTAGAGCGGAAGCAGGCTCAGCATTGCCTCCAAGCCGGTAGTTCTCATCACCCGTGTAACTCCTAGACAGGCAAGCCTTTGTAGTTTATTTAGCTTCCCCTGTGTCGTTTCTTCCTGTGTTTTTTGCCACAACACACAGAGAAGCATAGGTGATTATCGCTTTCACGAGAGTAATGTATGACCAGTAGATCAGATTCGGTTTAAGTCCCCACGTTTTTCCAAATTGCCTAACTTATTACCATAATGCCCTTGTGGCTTTTGCGATAGTCCTTTCTAGGTGTGAGTTCCAATTAAGCCTCTGGTCAAGGACAATTCCCAGATACTTGACTTCTGAAAGCTCGAAAGTCTTGTCGTTCAGTGTAGGAGCTTTTAGATATAACTTCCTGACAAATACTTTTGAAAACTAACCAAGTGCAAAATTGTCCTGTATCAAATACCAGCTTAAACACGTTAAGCTGCTAAATAAACTGCGATTTTTCCGTATAAATTTGTCTGTATAAAACCATAATTATTTATGCGGTGACGACGACGGATGTCTGAAACTGGCAAATCGAAAGAATGCCGAAGACACGCAAGACGTGCATGTACAGTTTGGCTAAGTTTGATCTTGGAATAAGTCTTCTATGTGAAGAAAAGAGATGTAAATTAGGAATATTTAAGTAAAAAAGAAATAAAGCAAAACAAATAGTCTCATTGCCACATTTCTTTTTTTTTTATTAGGCATGTCGTATGTTATCCTCCGCTCTTAATTAAATTAGTTAGAATTGATTTGGAGGTGTAAGGCGGCACAGGCAGCTGATTTACACCCGTCTCTCGCCTGGCATTTCTCCTGCTCTGCCATTTCCACTTAAACCTTTGGTCTGTTGTATAAACATCTTTTTGAAAAAATGTATTCTCGCGAGCAAAAGGTTAATATTATTAAGTATTGCTGTATAGCATTGGATGTTATGCTTTTGACTATCCTGATAAGCCAGACTGTTTTTTTTTAACGGTTTAAAAAGTCGGGTCGCATTAATAATTGTAAAAAATGTTACTGTGATGAAAAGCAAAACCCGTAAGATCATGCTGTTAATCAAGCTCAACTTAAGAGATATGTAAATATGTGTGCCTTTGTCGATGCAAACGAACCTGGCTCTAGTACCAAAGTAGCTCAAGAAGTTGGCGTACCAAAAAATATCGTAAAACTTGTTTTGAGAAAACATGGCTATAAGTCTTTTAAGGCACAAAAAACTTAGAAATATTTCTTGACGATCAAATTCAACGAATGGAGTTTTGTGAAGCTCTAAGAGGAACATTTGATGGCTATAATCAGTTTTTATAAAATGTTTTTTCGGAGGAAACGTCCTTCCCTCTTTATGACCATCACAATTCATAAGTAGTTTGGTATTGGCCGAAGGAGAATAAACATTTGAGTGTATCGTTAAGAACGGAATATCCCCAAAAACTTAATTTTGGGTGGAAATTTTAGGTAACAGTGTTATATGGACATTTCTTATCGCAACCTGAATAGCCACCGTTATTTACAATTGCTACAAGAGCAAGTTTTACCGGCTTTGATAAATTTCAATGTCCGCCTAGAATACATTTGGTTTCAACAAGATGGTTGCCCAGCGCAGTAGGGCAGTTTCAGAATTTTTAACAGCACATTTTCAAGATCGAATTATTGCTACCAGAGGCACAGTACGATATCCTCCAAGGTCTCCCGATTTAGCGTCCAATGACGTTTATATGGTGTATGTATGGGAAATAACTTTCGGACATCAGCACCAAAAAGCAACAACTTTGGAGAAAATGTATTAAAACATACCCCCTAACGTATTTGAGAACGTCTGTAAAGAGATTTACAATAGGTTAGGCCACTGATCGGCAACTATTTAACAGGCATGGGCAATATGGTAGAAAAATGAAAAAATGGCGGGCCGCACTTGTTCACTTTTTTATGTATGGATGATATTAAAATAAATTAACAAAAATAATATATACTAATAGTTACTTTTACATTTTATTTATTAATTTGATTTTTGAGGCGGTATTTAGCCCGATACTTGTAAGATATTTGCTTTCATCTCTGTTGTATGAATCCGTAAAATGGCGCTTAGTGCTCATCTGTGAGACAAGAACAAAAATTTTGTCTGTAATTGAGAATTGAGAAAGTTTGTTGGTATAGGCAAGTAGTGCCAGATATTGTGATAAATTTGTGAGCAAGCTTTTTCAATTCATTAGAATTTGATGACAAACTGCCATAAAATTTAATAGAATATTTGATCTCACAGAAAGAGTATTTGGGTATCATTACATTAAAGAGCAATCACATTTGTTTGTTAATTACTAGGTACGTCCTCAGTATCAATACAAACAAAACGGGTTTACAAAAATCTTCAGTTTGTGAGAAGCCTCCTCGAAGTCATAAAATCTATCATTGAACTGATTTTGTATTTGCAATAAATTACATGTCATCTTATCATTATTTTAATTAAAATTTACTCCAACTTCTTCGACAACGTTTTTATAATTCGGAAAATGGTAATGGTAATTCAGAAAGTATCACTAAAAAGTGAAGAAATTATTTAATATGCTACTAAGTAACACCTAACATAATTTGTAAAAAAACATCCTGTTATACCTTAAGCTGTTTTAAAAATTACTATTTTTTTTATATCAACAAAATAATTTATGGCCAAACAACCCTTAAATTTTTAATAATAAGCCTGAACCACCCTGTATACATAGTTCTGTATATATATATATATATATATATATATATATATATATATATATATATATATATATATATATATATATATATATATATAATTAAGCTTGATTGTTTCTTGGGTATTATTTTTCGTATAATTCAAACAAAAAAATTTCTTTACGTTTCGCACTACATGGAGGGCTTTTTTAAAAGATTTTTTTATTGTATTTTCATGATTTTAAAAATATCATCTACAAAAAATATATCATCGGGCAAAACAATTTAATGTGTGTTATTGCACGTAAATATAATAAAAATAATTTAGACGCATAATTTTTACAAATGTAAATTGTCCTATATCTCTATATTATTATTTTAAGTTGTATGCCTGATGATATATTTTTTTGTAGATGATATTTTAAAATCATAAAAAATACAATAAAAATCTTTTGAAAGCCCTATGTAGGTGCGAAACGTAAAGAAATATTGTTGTTTGAATTATACAGAAAACCTCATACCCAAGAAACAATCAAGCTTAATTAGAATAAATGGTTTAAGAAATTTTTGAAAAAAAAAAAAAAAAAAAAAAATATATATATATATATATATATATATATATATATATATATATATATATATATATATATATATATATTATAATTAGTGAAAATATAAAAAAATATAAAAACTTTTATGTGCCTTTTTCTTTCCAGGGTACTACCACGGAGCAGGACAATCGCTTCAGCGATAAAGAGAAAAAACTTCTTAAGAAATGAAGTTTAGCGACTGTTTAAGTCAAAGGGTAAGTTATTAAAATTACCCAGGTAGTACTTGTATTTATTGCTTTATGTTCTATACATATTGTTGTAAAAATATTATTTATTTATACATAACTTTTATTTTTAGGTTGACATGTCCAAAATTAAACTGGACGTTATAAAACCCTGGATACAAGATAAACTAACAGAAATTTTAAAAATTGACGATGATGTTGTCGTTGATTTTGTGTACAACCAACTAGAAGAGAAGGTAACTATTTTCCCTAAAGTTCTTTTAATGTTTTATTTATTTACGGAATTCAAGTACAGTTTTAAAAAACATTACAATATGATGTATGTATGTATGTATGTGTATGTAGTATACTTGGGTATAGTTTTTTTTTTATTTATAATTAAAACAAATTATTCCAAAAATTTATTGACGTTTCACTTATCGTGGTGAGCTTTTTCAAAAGATGTATTGTTCGGGAATTACCTACAATATACGTTTCTTAATTACTAAAAAAATCTTCAGAGATTCTACTCAATTTATATAAAAAAAATAATCACAAGACTGTCAACAACATATTTAAAATAAAACTAATCAATTACTTTACTGTACATACCTCGAAATTGATTGTTTGTTCACATATTTTGTTTTAATGAGAATGCAAGACTATTTTAATGTTTGAACTATTTTTTACTTTAGATTTAAGTGTTTATTTTTATATTGGTATTTTATCGCCATGGAAAAAATTATTTTCTGGTTTTATTATAATAAAACTTATTTACTTTTATAATATGTACAGAAGAAAAAGAAAATAAACTTTAGGAAAATTTTTAATTAATGGCTTCATTAAGAAAATTAAAGGAGGGGGAAATTTAAATATTTTTTTGTTTGGTTTTTTAAAATTATCTCCTTTTTAATAACACTTTTTAAAGAAATTTTTCTTGGGGGTATATTTCAAAATCAAACCAGTTTTTTTTCTTCCGCTTTTTAAACTTTAAAAAATTTTTAGTAATCCCCCAAACCCCCCAATTTTTTGGTATGCCATGACCACAGAGTTGTAAAAAAATTCCCCCTTTTTTAGTATTATTGTAACCACTTTGTTCTAAAAAATTAAAAAATTTGATTTGTTTAAAAAAAAAAGGAATTGCCAAAAATTTTTAAAACCCGCAAAAGGGGAATTTCCTTTAATTCAGACCCAGGGTAGCTTATCTTTGTTTTAATGTAAAAAAATATTTTCATGGGGAAGAATTATAACCCCTTTAAATTTTTAACAAATTAAAACCTTCGGTTGTTTTTAATTTCCGGGTCAAAACCGAAAGTTTTTTGCCATTTTTT
Organism: Listronotus oregonensis; assembly: GCA_019359885.1. Lineage (NCBI taxonomy): Eukaryota > Metazoa > Arthropoda > Insecta > Coleoptera > Curculionidae > Listronotus > Listronotus oregonensis. The sequence continues at coordinate 78,325 of JAHBCN010000666.1, forward strand.
TCCCTTTATTTCCCAAATTTTACTATAAGTTTTGCCCAAAAAAAAATTTTAAAAAAATTTTTCCTAATTTTTGGGGTTTAAATGATGTCCATGAAAATAAAAGTTAGAATTTTAACTTTTTTTAAATTCTTAGAAAAAGTTAAAATAAAAATTTTTAGATAGACCAAATTTAATTTTTAAAGGAAAGAGTTTTGAAAACCCCCTTAAATTAACCCCCCAAAATGTATTTTAATTTTTTTTTTAAAACCCATAAAAATTTCCTTTGGAAAAAAAAAAAGGAAAATTTGCAAAAAAAGTATTCTTGGGTTTCCATTCAGAATTAAAAAATTAATTTGGGTCTTCATTTTTCGCCTCTACTTACGTATTTGGTGAAAAATTGTTACTATGCCTAAAAATTTGACTTAATTGTACTTTGGAAAGCTAGGCAGTCATAATTTATTTGATGTAAGTAAATAGTTAAAAGTACATAATAAAAGATATATTATTTAAAAAAGTGCCATCGTATCCAAAATTAAAATAAGAAGCTGGCAAAAATACTTACATTCAACACTTAATTGCATTTATAAGCAGCACTATTAAAGTTACTTTACATATTCTCCAGTAAAATAAAAGCTCTCGACTTATAAAAATTTTCCTTATTTTCTTTTTAAAAGGTATAAAAAATTTTTGTTTTATTTTTTATTCATCTCAATTAAAAAGGCAATTTTTAACAAGAAAATAACCATATATATTTTTTACATATCTCTATGGAGCGCACCATTTAAAAATTTATTAGTTTTATGGTTTGTTTGGTAATATCCAACATACCAAAAACACTAATGTAAAATAAGGTTCAAGTTTCTCTCAAAATTAGATGAAGTTCTTTTTTGATTTGACAAGTTTTTTACTGATCTGTCTGTATTCCTAAATTTTCCTTTTTTCATTAATACAGACAGTTTTTTCCTTATGACAGGCAGATCAGTAAAAAACTTACCAAGTCAGAAAAGATCTTAGGCCAATTTTAGATCTCAGTACTTTACGAGGCCGAGATTTTTGAATAGGAAGTTAACTCTATTTTACATAAGTGTCTTTGGTATGGTCCTTTCCTTTTTTTTTTCAAGTTCAATGATTGGAATAAAATTCTGCCCTTGTTTTAAATTCTAAGACCATATAACCGCCTCAGGGCTTTTCCAAGTAAAAATGTGCAGTTTTCAGAATTTCTAAAAAATAAACAGTCTGTTAGTAGTAAATTGGGCGATTTTCGAAATCGTGGAACAATAATGAAGTTATACTAGGGGGATAATACGCTAAAACTTTTCGTGATATGTCAGGCCGGAATTTGGTTAGATTAGAGAGACAGGAACTAGATATAACGATATTAATTTTTTTTTATTAGTATAATACATTTTTGGGTAGATATCATAAAAATTATAATTAAGTCATGTTACATTTTTTTGGAAGTATGTGTGCAAAGAAACATACTTCCAGTATGTTTCTTTGCACAGATCTAAAGGTTTGCAAATTTGGCATTAAGTCATTTTCAGTTTGCTGTTGTGCAAATATTTTTTTACTAATTTCCATTTAGTTAGTATATTATTTAAAATATGTTTATTTTTAAGTATCCCGATCCCAAAAAGATCCAGATTAATTTGACTGGATTTCTTCAAGGAAAAAATGCTCGGGAATTTATGGCGGAGTTATGGGCATTACTAATTTCAGCTCAGGAAAACCCAACTGGAATACCGGACTCATTAATAGATCTTAAAAGAGAGGAGTTGGCTAAAAAAAAGGTTAGTTGTAACTGCAAATAAGGTTTATCTAGATAGAATGTTTGTAAACAATAGAATTAAAAATAAAATAAGGTAATAGATATATAATAATAAGATAATAATATATAATATAGATAATCAGACTGTAGTGCTAAATAATTATAGCTAAAAGAATTAAAAAAATCAATATCAACACGCGAAATGAGAGAGAAAAATTTTACTTTGATTCTTCGTGATTTCTCGAGACGTTTTTCCTTGGCCCCCTATCTCACGTAAGGGCTTAACTAACAAAATTAAAAGTGAGATACGCCATCAAAAATCTTCTTGAACCTTAACTTTTTCTCATGAAAGTGCGTAAGTGTATCTGTTATAGTTTACCTGTAATCATCAAAAATGTAGAAGGCGATATACCATTCGTTAAAAAAATCACACGTGATAGGGGGCGTAAGTGCAAGTTACGCCTCTTCGTGTGCAAATGAAGTTTACATACACGATTGTTTATATGGTGCGTATCTACAGATTTGATTCGTGGTTGATACATAACCTCAAAAGTTAGTCGAATTATTAATACCTGTTTGTGTTAACTTTTTAAGTTTAAAAAATGGATGTGCTTATTTTGTGGGAAGATGGTGCCAAAAATGTTGTATGTACTACTTGAGCTCCAAAGTACTGAGTGTAAAGGGTTTAAAGTGGGAAATAAAGTTAAAATGCTATACTCTAAGGAAAGTGGTATAAGGGATCTGTTATAGCTACCGAAAATGAGCCTGAAAAGAAAGATTATTCTTCTGACGGACGATATACCATTATCTAAGTTATTTAAACAAGATAAAATAGCAAATATAAACTAGCCGAAAGTGAAGAAGACTTGGAAAATGTCTTTCTTGAGCAAACTTCGGGAAAGAACGATGCAAAAACCAAAGTAAAATTTCGATGAATTTTCAAGTGACTCTAGTGTGGCATTCGATTCCCGATGCCGACCCTCCTTTTGGCATTTGTGAGTCCTGCCATTGCAAAAAGAGGTTTGGGCTGCTTGTCACCACAGAAATGCTGGTCTGTTTTGAACATATTAACGATGATGACAATTGCTATAATCATAAAAGAAAAGGAACAAAATTTCTAAATTACTTACATGTTGTTACAAAGCTCCCATAAAATACTACAGAATCTTTTAATGGAAGGAGAAGCAAGGAGGGTGGGAATATAGTTAAGCCAAAAGAATCATCATCAAGCAGAGTTAGCAAAGTCGCTTAGAAATTCAGGTAAGGTAATAAGCATTTAAAAGATACATTGTGTAATAGTGTAATGCATTAAAATATTTGTAACTAATTTGCATATCGTTAAAATGTACTTATTTATTATTTCAGGTGAAGCCTATGTCAGTCCCTGCACAAACAAAAGTGTACCCGCTTAGAGTCTAAAAGTTGGCTGTAATGTTCAAAGATGCAAAACAATGAAAAATGTGTTACCAAATTAATGATGAATGAAAGAGAGGCAATTTCCTTTAGGTCATTTAACAAAAATTGGAGATTTAAATCAACAAAGGGGAATTCTTATCACACAAAACATTAAATACAAAAAGAAAAACATCACAAAAAGAAATATCCCGTAGACAACATACCTTAAATTATTTTTTAACAATAAACAACACACCTACCATTGTATGCAAGAAAATGTTTTTGGCTACCCTGGGTATCTCCCAAAAATGTGTCAACTGCACTGTCAAAAGTGAATGAAATTGGAGTTGTAGAAAAAGATAGGAGAGGTGGCAGACAAAGAACTATGATATTTAAGGCAAGGAGATCAATATGAGAAATAAAATTGAGCAACATATTGCTCGCTTTCCAAAGGTAGAGTCACATTACTACGAGCTAAATCATCCAAAATGTATCTTCACCCTGACCTTTCACAAAAATGTTTTCTATGTTCATTGAAGAACTTGATCTAGAAGGAAGAATTACACAAGCCAAGTTATCATACATACAGGAGGGTTTTTAAGGAGAAAATTTGTCTTTTTTAGTACCAAAAAAGATCAGTGTTCCCTTTGCTTGTCATTTCTGGAAGGGGACGAATAAAAACTAAACAGCAGTTAAAAGAAAGTCACGACGTCCACGTTGCAGAGAAAACCGCTGTTCGAGAAAAAGCACTCTGCAAGCAACACGCTATAGAAAACCCAAAAATATTGTGCAACTTTGACTTACAGCAAGTTATATTATCGCTCCAATTTCCAAAGAGAGTGCTTTGTTCTATAAAAGCAGGTTATCAAATTTTAATTTTTACATTTTATGATTTAGCAACCAAGGACTGCTTCTGCTTTATTTGGAATGAGTCTGTAAGTAAACGCGGATCATCCGAAATAGCATCATGTATTTATAAAGTAATTGAAGACTATAATCAAAGGAAAGCGGCTACAAAGGATTTGTTTGTTTGCAGATGTGCGTTATGGGCAAAATAAAAATACAGCTGTTGCCGCCATGCTAATTTATTCCTTAGCTCAATTTCCAGAAATAGACGAAATTTCCTTGCGATATTTTGAAACGAATCATGGACAAAATGAGGGCGATTCTGCCCATTCTGCCATATCGGAAAGCCATTTCTATTGCCGGGACTGTAGTGCTAAATAATTATAGCTAAAAGAATTTAAAAAAATCAATATCAACACGCGAAATGAGAGAGAAAAATTTTACTTTGATTCTTCGTACTCTCGCACGTTTGTTCGCACTGTCGAGTGGCAAGGCGATTCTCGAAGACTACGGTAGTAAATTTAATATGGGCTACCATTCGTCAAAAGTGTTGTTACATGCAGGTTTTTTTGTAGTAGTAGTCGAAAATACAACATTATATTAAGCTAATTGCAGAAAATTTTAATTAACCTTGTTGTGATGTACGCGACTCATCATTCATTTTACGAGATTTTAAAAGTAGTTTTGTTCATAGGAAAAAGAAGAAAGAGACAGGGAAACACGCGAGCGCGAGAAAGAAAAGGAAAAGTCAGATAGAGACCGAAAATACCGCGATCGATCAAGATCTCGGCGTACCCGTTCTCGATCACGTTCAAAAGGTCGAAAACGTTCGGTAAGTAGAGGTAAAATAACCAACAATGGAAAGGACCGAAATTCAAAAAGTAGAGATAAGCACTCGAGGAGCAAAGAGCGACACTCAAGGACCCGTGACAGAAATTCTAGAAGTAGGGACGGAAAATCTAAAAGCAAGGACCGAAAGACTAGAAGTAGAGATCGAAAAACTAGTAGGAGTAGGGACCGAAAAACGAGAAGCCGGGATCGAAAAACGAGAAGTAGAGATCGGAAATCTAGAAGTAGGGACCGAAAATCTAGAAGTAGAGATCGAATACCTCGAAGCAGAGACCGAAAGTCTAGAAGTAGGGGTCGTAAATCTCGAAGTAGAAGTGTGGGGGCAAACAGCAAGGACCGCCGCAGGAGATCAGAAATCAGGGAGAGAAAGTCACGAAGCAAACCTAGAAGGTCACATACTAGATCTCGATCACCGAAGGATAGAGAAGCATCACGAAACAATGGAAATTCAAGTCCTAGCGCAAAAGAAAATGGACGGGAAGACTCAGAGCTGCGTGAAAATGTTACAAATTCTAAAGTAAAGTAAGTAAAAGCTTATTTAATTTTACTAATTTCATTGTACATTGTCTTTTATTTTTTGTTTACTATAGAAATTAAAACTTTATTTTTTTAATTACAATTTCATTTTAGTTCATGCTAGTTTCAGTGTCTTCCAGTTTTGAAAATACATCGATGGCGGGATGTGTTGGTCGCCCAAAATGTCTCATTTGGCGGCGGTATGGGTTACTTTTGGTCTTAAAATTGTTTGCATGACGATGTCCCTTTTTTCCAATGTTAAAATGGCTTATATCGGTTAACGAAAAATTAGATGGCGCTTAGTAAAAAATATAAAAATATCTTCCAATTTATTTCAAATCAAGTATTGATTTATAGTTTACAAATCACAAATTATTATACTGTTAAAAGATAATAATTCAGTATGCCAACGCCGAGATGGTGGACTAATTTTTGACTTTTGCTTCAATTTAAATAAAATGTCTTTATATGATTTTGTAGGAAATATGTAGAAGTTGAATTGATACATACAGTTTTGAATGGTACACAACCATTTCTTTGCCCGAACTCTTCGATCAAATAAGAAAAAAAACAAGCTCTTTCGAATCATTCTTCGAAACGGTGAAAGCTGTCACACATCTTGTCTAATAACCGACAATTTTTTAGGCATAGGGTAATTTTCTATAACTCTATGTATGTAAGCAACCATCACGGCTGCTACAAGTGATAGACTAACGGCTGAGTGATGATCGCGTTGTTAAATTAAGCAATGGACTTAACAATTAAAGTTAACAACGGTTTGTTTAACAAAATGTCAGATTTTGACAGGTTGCTACTAAAATCATTGAATAACACTGACACTGACGTTTTGTTAAACATTCTAAACCGTTGTTAACTTTTAACAATTGCTAGGTCCATTGCTAAATTTAACAAGGCGATCATCACTCGGCCGTCATTGTGTTTTTTTTTTCAATTTATTTAAAATCGGTATTGGAATTTTTTTGTCAAATACGTAATAAGTGGGCTCGTTTCACAGCCCATTTATAGTTATTTTAAAAAAGTTGACTGGACATTTACTGGTTCGCCAAGCCTATGAAAGTGCAAATATATCAATGTTAACAAAAGCAAAAGCGTTGGAGCACACATCACCACATCAAAAGTTCATTTTGAGGTTTGCATACAATAACACTTGTAGCAAACAAGTGTTATTGTATGCAAACCTATAAATTAGTGGTTTCCAAGGATAAATGGAAAGATATTTTATCAAAAATGTGGTAATTACCAAATTTTCAAAGTAATTTTTTGCCACTGAGTTGTGTTTTCAGTCAATTGCTTGTTCTTGCATTTTTTCTAGAAGGATGTTTATATCAAAATTATAAGGGTTTTAAGCAAATTTATGTTCATCATTGTCATGTAAATAAGGAAAATATTGTTGGTATTCATCGAAGAGACTTTCTACATTAGATATAATATATGTTGTAATCTCTTCGTTTTAAGCAATGTCGTCACTATTCTCGATTAATGAAGCCAATTTCGGAAATGAAAAAAACTGGTGTTTGAGCATACAGACGACATTTCCATTTATAAATCTTTTTTTTTATTTAAACTGATTATTTGTTATTTTTAAGATAAAAATTTGTATTAATTTTTCTGAACTCTCGCGCCCCCCTTAATGTTGCTTTGCGCGTCCCCAGGAAGGCGCGCCCCAGTTGGGGCACTTGATGAACTGACCTGTATTGTTACAAAGGCCGTAGTTAACTGAAGTTTTTCCTGGCTGACATTTAAAGTTAAAAAGGTTGTCTAGTACGATAAACAAATAAATCTTTAATTTACAGAAAAGTTTATGTAAAGTTTGAAGGGAGTTATAGGTAGTTATCTGTTTTAGATCTGAACTTTATGAGGACTTAAATTTTAAATTGAGCTTAAATATTAATTTGTTGCTTTTTTAAACTATATGTAATGTTTATTATATTAAATATTCGTAACAGGGTTAATCCTCTGTTAAATCATTTAAATGAAACATTCATGCACTAAACCCTTAATTTCAACTCCAAAAAATTATCAATACTACAGAATGTCAAAGAAAATGAAATAATAAAATTACGGTGGTATATCAGGATTTTTAGTAAATTGAGATAGTACTGTTGGTAACTCTAGCAACAGTGTTTTTATTTTGTTAACTAAATGTGATGTCATTATGTTATTGGTGATTAAAAAGGGCCCTTTTTATTTGCAATATATGCGAAATAAGACTTAAAACTCCTTTGGGGTTAATCAGTCATGTTCTGAGGAATGTTCTAATAAATTTTATTGTCATTTTTATTTTATATATATATATATATATATATATATATATATATATATATATATATATATATATATATATATATATATATATATACATATATATATATATATATATATATATATATATATATATATATATATATATATATATATATATATATATATATATATATATATATATATATATATATATATATATATATATATATATATATATATATATATATATATATATATATATATATATATATATATCATGTTTAAACTTTTTTTTATAGTGACGCAGCCTCAGGTCAGCCAATTTCTAAGTTACAAGCAAAACTAATGTCTTTAGCAGAGAACAACAGGTCAGTACGTTCCCGGACAAGATCACGAAGTCGATCCAAATCCAGATCATCTAGTCCATCATCGTTTAAAGGCAAATCTAGGTCAGTTTCAAAGGACCGCAACAAGGACCCGAGGTCGCGGTCTAGTTCCAGGGGTTCCAAGGAGAAGTTCGAAATAAGGAAGAATGAAAATAGTGTTCAGAAGAAACGCCACTACAGGTCCAACAAGGATAGTTCAGATAGTGAAACTGAAGGAAAAAAGAAAAGATCCCGATCTAGAAAACGCAGTAGGGATACCAGCCTTAGAAGAAGAAGTCTGTCACGGCCCAAACGATCAACTAGCAGGAAACGCAGTTTATCCAGAAGGTAAGGCTTTTATAGACGACTTCTGCAAAAGCCTAATGCACACCTTTAGTTTCTTTAAGTATGGTTAAATACTCGTATTTTATTACACTAGTCTGTAAACAGTTTCTCAGAGTAATACTAATATCGCGTTCGATATTTTCCTCGGACTGTTCTTTTATAAGCCATATTGGATATTTATTGCATCTGGAGGAACGAGAAAGAAATCCTAATTGTTAAAATATCGACAGCGAATTAATAGTTTGGGCAACGTCTTCCACCTCTTTTGTATCTGAAAATTAGTAATATTTAAGTACTTGTTTTAATGACAACTTATTTAATAAAATTGGAAATAATTGACGACTATATGGGAAAAGAGACAAGTCAAAAAATGTAAAAATTGACTTTATGTAAATTAAACAATAATTTAAGTAAGTAAAATTTTCTTTCAAACGTTTAAAAATTCTGGAAACTTTTTAATTATAAACTTTCAGAATTGCCAAAATGTTTTTTTGTAATTATTGTTTAATTTACATTAACTCAATATTCCCATTTTTAGACTTATCCCCTTTTCCTTATAATGCCGTCAATTTTTCTTGAGAAAAGATAGAGCCTAATCCCTTATAATAACTGAATACACAACTTGATAAAAATTATGTTACATATTATAAACATATGTTAAAAATCTGTTTTGTTTATGAACATTCACTGATTTGTCAAGTATACACTGATCTGTAGTCACATGGCAAAACATTTTTCGCATATGCGACCATTATATTCCGAAAACGGTTAAAATTCTTTATGTTCATTCGTTTATTAGAAATATTAAATATCGCTTTTTTGCTGTTTAAAAAACACAGTTTTCTTTATTTATCTTGAGATACGTAAGACCAAAAATTAAAACATATTTTTGTTTGTCTTAAGTATCAGTGGTTTTCTTCTAATGCAATAGTTAAATCAGATTTTATAACATTTGGAGTAAATCACTTTTTATAGTTGTTGACTTGGAATTGACTAGATATTATTGAGATTGCAAGATTAAAATAAACCAGTGTTCTTAGGAAGATCATTAGACTATGGCACAAAATATCTTCAAGGATATTTAGGTAGTTGACCAGAAATTAATTAGTAAATGGGTTGCAACTTTTTAGTTGTGGTTAGTAGCTGAAGTTTTAAGGCTACTACTAGTAGTATTGGATTAATCGATTCGTTATTTAGACGAATGGCGGACATGTCTATAGTCTAGAATGTTTTTAATGATGGATTAGATAAAGAATAATGATTATTTTTACTGTTTCACTTATGCCTTATTGTACCTACATGCTGTTGCTAATTTAACCATCCCTACATTTTTTTTGTATATTCATTGAAGTTTTATTAATTGTTTAAGCTATCAGGAATTGTTGATATCATTGTAAATGCTTAAAGCATATATTTTTTTTAGCCAGTTATTAGTTTGCAACACTTAAATAAAAAAAAACCGTTGTTACTGTCTGGCCAGTATTTATACTGGGACAAATACATCAGCCTTGTAGTACAAACAAAATCTGTTAATGAGAGGCCTGTGCTTATGGTTGTCAAACCGTTGTTCCGAGGTCGGCCAAAAATTAAAAGAAATTGACATCAAAGCCATATCTTAAATTTGGGTGACTTATCAGGGCGAATTAATAAATCATACAAAAATAAATTTTGAATTTAATATTTATTTATTTAGCATATGTCTCTAAAAAACTGCTCTGCATACCCCAGCATTTCTAACACTTTCTTATTTGGGGCAAATTTTTATTTTTTAAAACTTTTTTATTTAAGCATTCGTCTAAAAAACGGAAGAAAGAGCTTTTTCAGAAGATATCTGCACACGACACTTCCTTAGTTAGATAACCGAAGTATATTCCTTCATCTGTTGCACACTGGAATAAAAGATTAGGTGCCTTAACAGTAACTTAGTGTTTCCTAGATATATTTGAAATTTAGTACTCGTCAATTGTAAGGAATATATTTACGAACTTTGACACCATCAAAAAAAACGTTTTTTTTTTCGCGATCGGTTGCGGGCTTTCATTCTATATTATCTTTGACATATTTCTTATCCCTTTTTTATTTCATTTTTTGGCTGATAACTATGCCAAAGTAATTTTTTTACTGTAACCGTGACAAAATTCAGTAAATAACGAAACAATGAAGGACCCACAAAACCCTAAAAACAACTTTTGAGTCAAACTTTATCAAAAATTTTATATTGAAAAGACTGCAAAATGTTTAGCCCAGGGGTGGCCAACTTGATTAGACTCAAGATCTACTATTTACTAATAAAAGCTTGGGCGATCCAGTATACAATTATGTAGTATTATTTGTTTTATTTAATTAAGAGAAAAAACATAAAATTGAAAATGATTCTTAGTTAATACTTGTTTATTTAATGTAAACATTGCGTCTGAGCATCTTCTGCTAGATTAGCAAAGTCAATCTTAAATCTTAAAGAATCAAATATCAGAGTTTTAAGGAAAAAAATGCTAATAGTCATAAACATGTTGAGCCAAAACACGAATGCAGTGGTTCAACCTATGTCCTTAGATTTGGATATTTCTCGTGGGATAGCAATTGCTATTAATCTGCATTTTTTTTTGCAATTTCAGAAATGTCTCTATATTTAATCGAATTTTTAAACGGATAACCCATGAATTTTACCGACTTCTCAATTTTTTCGAAATATTATTAGGTATCTTAAATTGTTTTTTTTTGGCCTTGCCAAGATCTGCTGAACTAATAGCCGCAGTCGACCGGGCGATCGCGATCGACCGATTGGCCACCCATGATTAAGCCTATTAACAAAATAAATTTCAGTGACATAATATATTAGGATTCCAGTATCGTTAAGGTTCAGGTGTTTTTGTGGACATAGATAGTGACGTCATGGAAATTTGTTGTAGATTTATAGTATAATTTTATGCAAGTGAGTTTTAAATTTGTTCTTATATAGATAAAAAAAGTCGAGAATTATGTTCAACAAGGTTCAAATATATCCATAGAAATAATATTCTGCTGGCCAAGCAGGCCATCATATTTATACTTTAAAATAAACGCTGTAGGATTTACGTCTTTTCTGCTTTTAATTAAGAATTAGAAAAGCAAAATATTACTACATCCTTTATGGATGAATTGTTTAATAACTTTAAAATCCATGTTTAAAATAACACATGCAAATGAAAATATTCCCTATATTTAGTATATTTAAACCTGATTTAAGTATTAAACCTTTTTAAGAAATCTGAATGTTCAGGTTTAGAGCATTATGTTCATTAACCTTTATGTCAAACAGGCAAGCTTACAAAAATATGTTTCATACACCTAAAAAATAAAACCATTAACGCACTATATTTCAAAATAAAAACGTATAAGATTTTACGTTACAGCGATTTGTGTCAGTTCTTTTTACTGGTTTTCACCGTCTAAAAATAATACACAGTCATCATTTGTTATGTTTTGCATATAAATAATTGTTTTACTTCAATTACAGATGAATTTTTGGTTCCAGACGTAGTCCCTCAAAGAAAAGAAGCTTAAGCAGGCGCCGTCGAAGTCCTTCTAAGAGTCGTAAAAGTCCTTCTCGTCGTAGGAGCATCTCCAGACGTCGAAGTCCACGTGGTCGACGCAGCTATAGCCGCAGAAGAAGTCTTAGCAGATCGAGAAGAAGCATCAGTCGAACGAGAAGAGCCAGAACTAGTAGAAGTCGACGTAGTATTCCTAGAAGGAGAAGCCGTAGTCTAAGTCGTCGCAGAAGTCGTGACAGGTCAGTCAAATTTTAAACTCAACTGAAAACTTTTATCTAATATTAAACGGATTGCCTTGGAAATGTGAACGTGTTTTCGCAGTTCTTTTGTCGAAATCAGTCGTGAAAGTAATTATTTTAACAGTAAATTTCGCATGTGGGTTATTTAAAGTGGTCCAAGGTTGGTTGATTGACCAGTTTAAAAATTAATAAAACTTTTCAGGTTGCTTTCTCTTGATCTCAAGACTTAATAAAGCTTATTTTTCTAATTTTTAACTCAAATAGTTTATTGATGGCTGCCATTTTGGTTTTGATGACACTCTTAATTTTGTGATTGAAAACATTCATAACTTTAAACTATTTGTCTTAGAAGAATGAGAAAAAACATCTTGTTTAATATTTAGTAAGGAAAAATAAAGGTCCAGTAGTTTATTTGACTATCTCTTTTTTTTCTATGTAAAAATCCCTGGACAAATTAAATGTAAAATTCAGCGAAATTTTACTTTTTGTATTTTTTTGCAAGTAGGAGAAGAGTCAAATACAATCTGATTTCTTTTTTATATTTTAGTATGTTTTGAAAGTATAAGCAAAAATAATATTAGTTGTAATAAACCAATCCTTTATTTATTATGAATTTTCAAAAAAAAAACATTTTTTTTTTATAAATCTTTAATTTTTACTTAAATAACTCTGATGAGGTTGAAGATAAAAATCTTAAATTTGCAAAAATTGCACTTTTTATGTATATATTTCTAGAAAGTTTTAAAAAAATAAATGTTTTGATGTGGTCACTAGATCTATTCCAACAACACGTGCATATTGCCGTCGGTCTGGGGTTTTTTAGAGCTCTGACAGACCTCTTGGATATACTGTACTTATTGTCAATACTTGAACAACATAAAATATTCTTTGAAGATTTTAGTCTTCTGTCTTAACCGTTATACTGGTGAAGACATATATGTCACTCCTCAAGGGGTTGAAGAGGAACACCTGCAACTGTATCTATATGTGCTTTTGGGTTTGGGGTAGTGGCTTAATTCCAGTAATCTTGTTTTTAACATATGTTTGCTCAATGTATACTGGCCAAGATGTACTTTACTTGTGGGAAAATTGAATATTATGTTCCCTACCACCTTACATAATACGTTATGGTTAAGTTCGCCGTGAAAAAAATTTTAGAACTTTTAATGTCTTCATACATATCTATCGATTGGAACCACATGATGGTGTCATCTTTGGAATGTGCTGGCGGTGGCGCCTGTAGCATATAAAAAAAGGGAGGATGTCACTTCTTAAAGCATAATATGGTTAGCTGTTGTTTGGGGAAACAAATCGACCAAATATGTACAGAAAAAATGCAAATTATGTGCACTACCGTAGCTATTAAATCCCCTGCACCTGCACTGGCTTTCTAATGCCCATGAATACGAACGGTCTTTTTTGGATGCAATTAAGAATATTAACAAAATGGGAACAGTATTTCAAATAACGTATGATTTGGGATAAATCAGGACATAAACAGTGGAATTTAATATTTCCGGACGCTGCGGGGACTATGATATATATGTTTTCGCCATGATATATATGTTTTCGCCATGGGGTATTTCCAAGGAAGTTTAAAGGTGTATGGAAGCCCAATACTGTAGAACAAAATTGTCCAGGCGTGCAGGGCAGCGGGAATAGGGGGATTGGCCCCGCGGAGTTTGCGCAATGAATAGTAGGTCAGGGCAGAATTCCCATGAATTGCTTTGTTACTATCTATAAAGTTGACATCATTAAATGTCAAATTCAAAAATTCCCTGTTTTTTTTTTTTTTTTTTATTTTTTGCACAAAATTGTTGGTTATTAAACGATACTAGTATAGAATATTTAAAATTATTGTGTAATGTAACTGACATAATATGGAAAAAATGAATGGCGCCACTTTACAGCCTTCTATTTAAATGGTCGATATTTTTGGGAGTTTTGTATTTTACCAAAAATCTTTGTAAATAAATGAAAACACGATTTTTTAAAATAAATTTTAAACATTGTATGATAGTTTCATGTACTTATCACCAATTTTGTGATAAAAGAAGGGCAAGATAGTGTAAATGAGTTCAATCTAATCCTAAGATTCTGGTTGTACATTAAAAAGTGAAAATTTTTATAACTGCTTTTTATGCATATACTTTTTACCTATAACAAACATTCATGAGACAGAATAACAGTGGTTAAAAATTTTTAGTAACCTTTGGTACCTAGGTATCCATTGTAAATATTATGTGTCTACAGTATGTCGAGCTTAAAAAGTTGATAATGTAAGTTTAAGAAACTAAAAATCTATTTTTTTTAAACAAATACAAAAAAAGCAAAAAGGAACTTTAACATAAAATTGTACTTTCTTTCATTCAGTTAGAGGGACCTGTATATACTAAAATTTGCCTGGTCTGCCCAGTAATTAATAATTTTGATCCTTTAAAAGAATGTACTAAATTATTAAATTAAATAAGAGTACCTAAATGTAAACCTTATTTCTTTTTAATAATTCACAGAAATACACAAACATTGTGGAAATCATCTAAAAGATAGTTAAGATTGCCTTACTTTTCTCGCTTCTATTTCGTATGAAATTTTCATTTTCTATTATTCATAATTGATATATTACTATTTATTTGGTTACCTAACGTTACGTCTCATAAGAAGCACCTAATTTAAAAATAAGAAATACTTACCTAAAGTAAAAAATGCCGGGTATGTTACCCTTGGATTTGCAAGACAAAACCATACAACTTTTAGTCATTTTGTTACGATATTATAATTACAATAAAACAATAAACACAAAATTGTAGTCACAATTTAATAAACACTAATCACTAAAATAAGAAGGTTTTTATCAATCCAAAAAACTTCTGCAACCACAATATATAATCACACAAACAAAAACAATCGAAACTAATACGGCGCAAAGAGCACAAACCATAACGAAAATAAACGGTACTCCGGCTCTCATAAAAGTATAAAGTCATGCCTAACTACACACTGATTTATCAGTGTATAAGTAGGCAACACATTAAATTATTTCGTGGAATTTTGTTATTGCGCAGAATCGGCGGGGCCAACTCTGACACTTATTTTCATACTGGGCTGGACATTTTTTGATCGAATGGGCCATAGCATTGGGCTTCCATACACTTTTAAACTTCCTTGGGTATTTCTCAAAAGTAAGGCCCACAAAATTAGTCATCATTCTGTATCCTGCATTACTTGGTCATTTATTTACATTTACAGGGGATGATAATGGGATGATTTTTCCGCTACAGCAAATTTGATAGTGTCTCTAGAGTATTAAACTAAAAAAGTTTTGAGTTTCCAATTTCATATTATTTAAAACCCCCCTAAAACAGATATATTCATTACCCTTGTTTCCAACTTAAAGACTTGCTTAAGTATAGAGTATTAGAGTAGCTCAAGTACTTGGAGAAATTAGGACTTGTTTTATTTTTCATCAATTTTTTAGGAATACAAGAACTTTTTGTCCTAGTTGTCACCAACATTTTTTCTTAAAAAAAAATATACATGTCAAAACAGCTATTTCTTACGAGTTTCCAGTTTTTATTTGGTGAAAATTAATTTGGAAGCCTCAGATACCTCAATTGTTTATTTACAATTTTTTATTTTTAAACAATATTCTTAAAAACCTTAAGGAAAACAGAAATGAAAAATTTTCGATAAACTAAAATCTCACGAAATGTAAAATATGGATCAAGCTCCAATCTAAAAATCTCGTCCTCTTAAAGTACTGAGATCTAAAATTAGACCAATTTCCGTCCACAATGGTATTCCACTCTATTTTTTACTGATTTGTCTATTAACGTATTTTTTTATTAATACAAACAGTTTTATTTATTAATAAAGACAAAAAACTTACCAAGTCAAAAAAGAGTCTAATAATATTGTGAACAGGACTTGGTCTAATTTTAGATGTCAGTTCTTCAAAAGACTGAGATTGTTGGATAGGAACTTGAACCTTATTTTGCATTAAGTGTTTTTGGTGGGATCTCTTCTCTTTTTTCTGAGTCCAGTGATTGTGATTCCTAAAACCTACTTAACTACCAAATTTCAAGTTTTTGCAAAAATTCTTGAATACCCCATAAAAATACGTATTATTACGGTTCTATGTCAGGGCTTTTCAAGTAAAAATGTAAAGTTTTCAGAATGTTTCCTTTTTTTTGTCCTAGAACCTACTTACATACCGATTTTTAAAATTGAATATTTTAGAGGTCATTTGACATTACTTTCTCAATTGTTTCACAGGTAATTAGAATACGTATTTGAATTTACATACCAAATTCCGTACCCTTATGTGGAACGAGACCGAAGTTGTGCAGTAGACCGAAAGTTGACCTGGCGCACTACCATGCGCCTGGATAGTTTATAACCTGACAAAATTTAAAATTGAAAATAAATTGATCAATAACTTGAAAAGTATAAAAACAATCCGATCTTTTCAATTTAATTTCTTTATCAACCGTTTGACCAAGAAGTTAAATTTTTGACGCTTCTACTTCCAAATATTTAGTTTTTTAAATTCCAATCTGGACTACCATGACTATGTTAAAACTGCTAATTTTAATGTAAGTAAATGGAAAACGGATTTAATCTTCTTTTATTTTTAAAGCTTTTCCGAATAGGGTTAACGACACTAAAGTAATACTAATAATCCATTTACAACAGAATAAATAATAATATTTTTTAGAAAAAGTCTTACCCTAAATACCACCTAAATATGTTCTACCAAATTTTTCGAAACAAAATGCTTTTTTAGAATATGATATGCTATCAAGTCGTTTCATTAAAAAAAAAACTTATGACCATAAATAGGATTTTGCCAACTTTAACTCTGCCCGGGAAGCTGAAAAAAGAAAAATTATTAGATTAATTTTTTCATATGGTTGCTTGACTCAAAATTATTCGATGTAACGTAGTCATAAGACTCTTGACTGGAATTTTAATAAACTAAATATTTTGACACAGAAATGTCAAAAAAGTACATAACTATGAGGCGACATTGAATTTAGAATGTTATATCTTATGGAAAAAAGATAGTGTATACCATTGGTCCCATTTAAATTTTAAAAGTACCAGTCATTTCTGGTTAAGCTGAGAGTGGTACAAAACAGATGAATAGATTAAACCATGCATAGTTTTCTTATTTCAACTCGAAATTTTACAGGGGAAACCACTTCTAAGAGGCACTCGGCATATGTCACAACAGAAGCAATTATTAGGGATTCAACTAACAATTCAATGGATTTTTTCAATCATGTTAAACAAATAAATTTTGTAATAGAATTTGTCAGCGATAAGTTTGTGTTTTTTCAAATAGTTTAACCATTTGGAGTTTAATGAATTTTTGCATTACCGTGCAAAGAGCTAACACTACATCGATTCAGTTAATTTACTGAATCGTTCTTTTTTACCGTGTTCTGCTGTTAGGCTTACATTTAAACGGGCATGTTCACAATGTACGTCTGCAAAACTTACGGCAATTTCGCCGATTTGGTCACGATTGATATTCGGTCTTGTCACCGAAAACCGAGTGGCTGGTTGATTCATAAATATAACCTGATCGGTGGCTAGTGGCAACGTATAGTTTTCGTACCGATAGGTGTGAGTTCTCAATAATCCAATTTAGGCGTTAAATATTACATTCTTTTTCATCTAAGTAAAGTCCATGAAGGCATAAAGCCTAGATACTAGAGACACTCTATTGATAAAGACTCAGACCAAGTAGGAAGTTCCTCGCTTCTTCAACTGGATTGTGAAAGCAGGGGCGCACCCACGAAAAAATTTTGGGGGGGTTATGAAATTACTGCATACCTACAAATTTTAAACAAAAAATTTATTCCTCATAAACAAAATATTCCACTTATCGGTAAAAAAAATAAAATTCTACATGTAGGCTCTTCCTAGCATACACAAGTTAAACTAAGTTTAAGAAAAGAAAATTTAAAATAATAAGAAATTAAACCAAACTAAGTTTTAACTTTCTAGGCTTTTGAAGAAATTTTTCTAAAATATCTTCTACACTTGGGGTCAAGTTTCTATAAATATGTAAAAGAGTAAGACCATTTAGCCGGTTTTCTGAAGAACTATTTCTTAAATAATTGTTCAGTCTACGCAAAGTGGAAAAACTGCGTTCACCTTACGCAGTAGAGACAGGCAATACAACCATTATAAACAGCAATACCGTGATATTTGCAAAAATATCTGAATGTTGTGGCGATTCCGCTGATGGTTTGAGCAATTTCTTGAATTTTAAATTAATTTTTCTTAAATTACATAGTAGAAATTGAGCACTGCGTTTTAATACTCAAACAAAAAAATAAACTTTATATTACTTCATGACTCTTGTTAATTTATAGTTTCGGTAACTTTTATAACGAAAAATATATTAATATAAAATTTTTCTAAAATTTGCAAAATAATTTTATATCAAGGCTGAATTTCGGGGGAGGGTTTTTTAACCCCCAAAACCCCTCCCCTTGGGTGCGCTACTGTGTGAAAGCATACAAAGTATAGTATTTAGGGTTATCCTATTTGCAGAAATATGGAATAAAATTATTTTGTAACTTTTTTATTGTTTCGTATTTGTGAAATTCTGAGTTTTATAGGTCATATTTTCGAATAAAAAAATGAAATATCTCTGCGTGTGTGTCTCGCTAAAAGTGGCCAATTTCATTAAAAAAGTAGATAGGAGTCTTACGACTATAAAGGGATTTTTTATTATTTCGACAGGCTTACAAAATATTAACTTTCTCAAAGTTAAAAAAAAAAGTTTAATCTGAAAATATCACCTGTAAAAAAAATCAGCCATGGTCCCTTAGTTAATAGCTCAAAATTTTGAAATTTAGCAAATCCTAATTCCGTTCAATAGTTTTATTTAATTTTTTGATATTAATACATATATAATACACGCAAAAAAAAATTAATTAATTTCAAATTAAATTTTTACTATTTTTTGTATTTGTTTTCATATGATGCATTTACAATCGAAACGAAACTAACGGCCGAGTGATGATAGCCTTGTTAGGTTAGCAATGGACTTAACAATGGTTAAATTTAACAAAGAGTGAAAAATGAAAAAACTTAACATCATAGCACATTTTTAAGCATTTAATGGCAACTAGATAACAAGAAATAGTTTAGTTCGAAATTTTGCCTTTAAAATCCATTAAGCATTAAAAAGATTTAAAAAATAATTACCTTGCACAGGATTTGAAAAAAAAAAGGTTCCAAAACAAAGTAATTTTATATATTTTCTTCAAAAACAAGCAGTACGATAGATAGCTCAAGTGACCAATACTGCAAAACTTCTTCAAATTTGGGTTTTAACAGGTTCTTTAATGTAATTCATGCCTTCTACATTTTATTGATACATTTAGGTAGGTACATCTAGAGTAGACAAAATATTTGCTTTATTTTCCTAGAAAATAAATGTTTGTATTTAATACATATTAGCAAAACTATTTATTTACAAGAATTTTATTACTTACTGCTGTATATTATCCATTTATTCATTTTAAAAACAAAAGAATTGAAATAATTTTATGTTATAACTATTACTATTAAAAATTAACCTCTTTCTCAAGTTAATGCGTGTCCAAAGCTATAACATGCGGTACTAAAAAAACAGTTAGAGACCCGATGTGGTATAGGTCCGATTCGCCGCAAGGCCTTTGTCGAACTCCAAGTTAAACGCACTCTAGGGTGTAAAACTTGATCTTAGAATTTTTGTATCTCAAGGAAAAGATGTTCCTGATTTTAGAAACAGCGCATATACATATTATAGTTTTTACACGCACGCTAGATGAGATAGGGTTTGAAGTAGCTCAAGAGCGTTTTGTAAGATTTCACATATTAATTGCCCGTTTTCATTATTAAACTTTTCAGAGCACACTAAGCCCTGAGGCTCGGAAAAATTTTCTTCACTATTATCTATCGCAACCTTCGAGCATATACTACTAGAGAACACTCCACGTGAGAGAAAAAAGAATAAGAGTGCAACAGTTTCCCCTCGCTCTACGTGCTGAATGGTGGGCGCGGCATATACTTTTCTCCGCCAACTAATCAGCAAGAAAATCAAGAGAGAAAATTGTACTTTTATTCGTAAAACTTGATCTTAGAATTTTTGTATCTTTTCTCTTACGCACTGTGAGACAAGGTTTGTAATAAAATAATAGCAAATTAATCAAATTGTGCCATACGTAGTAGCAAGTGATATATTATATTATATTATATATATATATATATATATATATATATATATATATATATATATATATATATATATATATATATATATATATATATATATATATATATATATCACTATATATAAAATATATCACTTGAAAACCATAAACTATATATATATATATATATATATATATATATATATATATATATATATATATATATATATATATATATATATATATATATATATATATATATATATATATATATATATATATATATATATATATATATATATATATATATATATATATATATATATATATATATATATATATATATATATATATATATATATATATATATATATATATATATATATATATATATATATATATATATATATATATATATATATATATATATATATATATATATATATATATATATATATATATATATATATATATATATATATATATATACATATATATATATATATATATATATATATATATATACATATATATATATATATATATATATATATATATATATATATATATATATATATATAAATATATATAATATATCACTTGCTACTACGTATGGCACAATTTGATTAATTTGCTATTATTTCATTACAAACCTTGTTTCTTAAAACAATGTTTTAAAATTTAGATGTGTAGATTTCAATTTAAAAAAGATAAACAAATTTGTTGTTTATTACTTACATTTAAACTTTTACCTATCCTAGGTAAAATACATTTTTAAAAATTATGTATTCCTTGGGCTGCAATAATAATTTTTGTTTATTATTTTTAGAAGAATAAGACGAAGTCGCAGTCGAAATCGCGGCTTTCGAAGATCTCCCATAAGAGACCGCAGAAGAAGCAGATCCAGAGAACGAAGATCACTGTCAAGAATAAGATCAAAAGAAAGAGGCAGTCTAAGAAGGAGATCAACCAATAGGGAAAAGTCAAGAGAGAGAACACGCAGATCTAGTCCCAGGCCTCAGAAAACAGATGAGCGTAAAGAAAGAGGTGATTCTAGGAATCGGAAACTATCATCTTCGGGAAAATTGGAAGAGAAAAGACGCGACGAATCAGGACCTAGGAAAACTGAAGACACAAAGAAAAAAACTGAAAAAGATTTGCATAAAACTGAAGGCAGTGTGTCAGATAAAAGAAAAAGTAATTACTCCGAAAATAATTTACATACTGAAAATAGAATTAAAGAGAAAGATAGTAGAAATACTAAGTCAAGAAGTAGTAGCCCTCAAAAATCCTTTCCTATACCACCATATGGTCCACCCCGTTATTCTAGAAGTCTATCAAGAACGCCATCACCATTTATTAAAGCTAATGAGTTTCCACCTAAAAGTAAACTTGAAAATATAATTGATGAAAAAAGAAAGAAACCTAAAGATAAGGTTGAATCTAAAACAAAGAAACGTACTAAAAAACTATCAAGATCAGATTCGGATTCTTCTAGTGATTCTGAGTCTGATACTCAGAGGGAGAAGAAAAAGAAAAGAAGCAAAAGAAAGCCTAAAAAACATGAGTCTAGTTCTAGTGATACTGAAGATGATAACGACTCTGTAAAAGGTAAGAGAGACAGAACTAGCAGCGTAGAACCAAGTAGTAAAAATAAAAAACCTAAAGACAAGGTAAAAGATGGCGATAGCAGTGAGGAAAAAAAGAGTGCTAAAAAAAGACGCCAGAGTTCTGATTCAGAAGATGATAAAAAATCGAAAAAGAAAAGATCAGACAGTTCTGAAAAAATAAAAAAAGTAAAACGAGATGAGTCAAGTGATAGTGATAGTCATAAAAAGAGCAAGAAACGGAAGGATAGTTCAGATGATTCAGATAAAACAAAAGCCAAAAAATCCCGAAAAGATTCTTCTTCTGAAAGTGATGAAGAAAATGCTAAAAAACGTAAACATAAAAAGAAAAATAAATCTGAAACTGAATCAGATGATGATGGAGAAGTAAAGAAGCGCAAAAAAGATAAAAAACACAAAAAGAAAAAGAAGCATTCAAAGAAGCATAAGAAACACAAGAAAAGGAAAGTAGATAGTGACGAATCAGAAAGCGAAGTCGACGTAGTTGTAGAGGATGAAAAAAAGTTGCGTGAAAAGGCACTTAAGTCAATGAAGAGGCAAAACTCTAGCGATAAATCGGAATAAATTAAGTGTACAGAGTCTATAATTTCTTGTGGAAAAGTGTGTTTTGCATAACATAGGTAAAGAACTAGAATATTGTATGTTTGTCTATGTTTTTTTTTCAAGCTAATATCATTAGGTTTGAAGTTTACAAAAATATATATAAACTTAACCTTAATAAACACTAAGGGGTTACCTTATAAATTTTGGGTTTACATAAAGTTTTAAATAAAAACCTAAGAGAAATAGGCATTTAATTTTTTTTCCTACAACTTCAGATAAATATACAATTTTTAACCCAGGCCCAGTTATCAAATGCCGTAGATAATTTTTTTAAAAACTATTATTTTAATTTTACAAAATCTTTACAAAGTAATGCTTTTCAAGTAAGTAGGTTAGGTCAAGGGTAATAAACCTAACAAGGAGTGCTCGATCCCATTTAAGCCCATATAAACCAATTTAAATGTCAATTCGGTATTTGTGACGTAATCTGTTTGCCTGTTTGTTTTGTTTACAAGTAATATAAAGTCTTAATTTTTTAAAAATATTATACATTACAGTTCTAATAGTAAGTACATATCCAAAATAGTTTTTAAAAGTTGAATATTTAACAAAAATTAATAAAATAAATCTGCCTTCTGGGCAAAATGGGCAAACGGGTGACGTCCAAACATAACCTATATCTGCGGACAAATAGTAAAAATCGAGCACTCCTTGTTAAGTTTACTACCCTTGGGTTAGGTAAGGTTTAAAGTGAGTGGGCTTAATACCCTCCACCGCGACCTATCGGTCTATTGTAGCTCACACCTTTTCAGATTCGTCCCACCAGGTCCAGACTTCTAATAAATCCGATGATCCTGTTGGGAGAAAGATCTTTCACCACCCCCGGCAACAAGGTTTCATTGCCGAGGATTGCGAATCTCATTCGTGCCACCGCCGGACACAAACACAATTTGTGCTCTGCCGATTCATCCTTCTTTTAAGTAACTAACTGAACAATTAGAAATAAAACATTTCTAAAGAATATAAATGCATAGTCAGCTAAATAAAAGTCTATTTAGCAACAGGTGCTTGGATAACTCCACCACCCATAAGGTTCAATGCTGCGGGGGTAGTTGAATTTCTTGGGCATCTATTTCTTCCGGAAACTCTTTTCTTGTTATTAAAATTTTTTTGTAGACTACATCACTGCACATAATTACTATCAGAATGTAGACTATTATGGTTTTCAAACTTGGAGTTTTAATATGGTTAAATGACAGTTAAGGGTGCGTTTGAATGATTTGTTTCTTCAAAAGGTGAAGTTCGGCCAACTTTAAATCTAGCATATGAAGACTTAAGTTTAGAACTGGCAACAATGTGTTGGTATCTTCGATACCAGGAAACAAAGTTGGCTAGGTATTAGGGTTATTCACTCTTTTTTCATTGATTACTACTTCTAAACTTATGGTGATCTGACATCCAATTAGAACTTGACATTTGTACCCATGATGTTTTAAATTTCTTTTTGGTCTTGGTACTTGAGTTTAATATTCTGTTAAGTAAGAAATACAATGATTCATTGATCGGTGTAGTAGAGCCAGTTAATGATTATTTGACTCAGCTTAACGTCAGTTTGTCTACATGCCGAGGTGTTTTTGTCAGAGTTTGGGAGTTTTACATCACATGAATAATATCTGACACTCTTGCGTAAAGTATGCGTAGTGGAACTGATTTTCTATTAAAAATATATTTCTTGGTAAGACAACCTTAAGTCTGCTTATAAATATTGATTAAATAAAGGAGAAAATGATCGAAAAGTTTAAGATGTGTAACTGATATGTGCAATAAGTATGTTACTTTATTATTCAAGGTAAGATTTTAATTTAGTTATACTTTTGAAAGAAGAGTATTTTCTGTAGTTACATTCGATTCCATAGTGAATGGTGGGACATTTGACTGACAATGCGCTATAATTATTTTATCAAAACTTACACAGTTGGGAAATGTATCTTGCAACATAGGTACATAACTAATAAACAACATCACTTTAAAGAAATAACTGAATACTTTATAAGTTCTTTGTAATTATACCTTTAACGAATGTGACTGGTGGGACATTAAAAAATCCTCCTCTCTGACCATGGTGTACTTGAAGACGAATTTCAGGTCGGCCACTTTACTTTCAAGTGATGTGGTTTTTTTAGTATAAAATATATCTTAAATATTTTTGTTTTTATTAAAAATTAGATTGATAGCCTAAGGAAAAACAATTTAAAAAAATATTTTAAATTGTGACTGGTGGGACAAGTACACAATATGTCATAATTGTTTAATAAATTAGGTTTATGACTTTTTATACCTTACAAACATTGTTATTCATAAATTTTACTATAAATTATTCAAAATAATTAAGAAACTAGGAACAAACATAACGCGAATAAAGGATCAAATATACTAATAATAACATCTCAATAAACTAGTTGTTAATAACAAAAATAAAAGAAACTAAAAATTTAGTTTCTAAAATATACTAACATTTTCTGCGAATTGGTAGAACATTCGTTTTCATGACTGCTTACTTTAGCCTGAAAAAAATCTTTTTTTTGAAGTCCACAAAAAAAACAAAGCTACAATCTGTAGTTATCCAACAAAATTCCATGATATTTTAACTGTCAGCCACAGTCCCGCCTGGTGGGACATATTTTAAAACAGTCTCAAAACTATAAAATAAACTTTTTAACAATTATAAGAGCTTAAATAGTTCGGCACATATACATTGTTATTTCTAAAAGAAATCAGAGTTGATAAAGGTTAGAAAAATACCTTTCATCTCTTTTTGCGTGACTGGTGAGACAGGCGATATGCTTATATTCAAACAAGAAATACACAAAAACTAACTTACTTTTTCATTTAAATTTTATGTAGAGTCCGATTTAAAAAAGAAAAGGCCAGGAACGTCATACCAAAAGAGTCCGCGATTAAGCATTTCTCTCTCTACGCTCCACCCATACGTTGTTAAATTTGGAGAACGGGAATAATTTTAAAGGGAGAGAGAACAACGCATGCTAATGACGCTGCTGGCCTTTTCGGACTATAGTTCTTTTGTTTTTATTTTTTTTTAAATACAATCATCAGCCCGCTAAAATTATTTAAATGGCTAAAAATAGTGTTGCCAAGCTAAAGAGCATTTGCCCCCTAAGCAAGTCAGTACGACTCAAAATTTTCCATCGAAAATAAGGCCGGTTTTTTTTTAACTTAATTTAGACTTTTAACTATGAGTTAGTACTTAAGAGCCCATTCGTGCCGTGAAAAATGGATCCAATTTGGGGTTCGGGGCATAATATTTTTCTCAAAAACGGTATAAGGGTCATTCCATCGGATGTCATGGTGGTTGCTTGACCATTTTTAATATTTTTTATTTTTTAATATGTTGATCCTACATACCAACTAATATCAAAATGGTGTTTGAAAAATTTTTATATGCCTTCGTTTACCTTCAGCAGCTGCGTTTCCAAGATGGCGGTGACTCATTTTCATCAAAATCGTCGTTTGCGAAAAGTCTTATATCTCTTGAACCATTTGAGATAAACCAATAAAATAAAATCCCTGTTGTACATCTTGAAATGAGCTATCATTCTGTATAAAATGTTTGGGAAGATATTTTTTAGGAAGTAGGTAAAATAAATCTAAAAAATGTAACAAAAAAAGTGAAAATCGTCATTTTTAAGATTTCTTTTAGGTATGAAGGGATGTTTCTGAGAGTTCAATTTTTTTATTTTTGTTTCTACATGTTTGGAGTGTTCGTATACAAAATATTAAACTTCAGAAGACTACCCTTTCCAACTTGGCAACATCCCCTTCATAATTAAAAAAAATCTTAAACATGACGATTTTCACTTTTTTTGTTACATTTTTTAGATTTATTTTACCTACTTCCTAAAAGGTACCTTTCCAATTATTTAATATAGAGTGATAGTCCATTTAAAGATGTACAACAGGAATTTTATTTTATTGGTCTATCTCATATGGTTCAAGGGATATAAGACTTTCCGCAAACGACGATTTTGATGAAATTGAGTCATTGCCATCTTGGAAACGCAGCTGCTGAAGGTAAACGAAGGCATATAAAAATTTTTCAAACAAAAACCATTTTGTTATTAGTTGGTATGAAAGATCAACATATTAAAAAATAAAAAGTATTAAAAATGGTCAAGCAACCATTTAATATTTTTTTGGATGATTTTCGATGGAATGACCCATAAGTTATCGATAATTTTCTAAAAACTATATGAAAGCCAACACTTAAATCTAGGCTTCTGCTGTAATAGTTTTTTAAATTTGGATTTAGGTTTTAATATTTTGTGAGTGAAAGTCACCCTAAAATTGGTTATGTTTAGATACTATTTTCTCTTAACTCGACTCATATTTCAAAAATCCGTTACAGCAGAGGCATAGATTATTTCCTTACCTTTAAAATGGTGTATAATTTATGTTATTTAAGTAAAAAATAGTTACCGAAAAACGTTATCTCCTGTAGGCTTTCAGTTGGAAACAACATCGCATCGATACACCGAATTTGGAAGAACTTAAAGAAAATATAATATTTTTAATGCGGCTATACGAAAATTGTGGTAGTGGAAGTTTGTTAGACTACGCCCACCGTCTCCGCGTCCTTTCGCCCGACCCTTAAGATGTAGCGTAAATGCACTCTTAATTAAAAATTATTCAAAAAATTTAAAAATTTATGCCATTTTTCTCTTTTACGTGGAATACCCCTTAGATAATTTTTAATATCTTGTAAAATAGAATCAATTATTTTATAAATATTAATTATTTTATTTAATTTAGTTCCAACTTGCTTTTGTGTTAAATATAATATTTTGAAGTAATTAACACGTTTACATTATATTCCATATGTGTGCCTAATAATCTTGTAACATTATCAGATTTTACTCGTTATTTGTTAACATACCATCGTGCCGAAAAAAAACTGGGACATTAAAATTTATGTAGGGAATTGTGTCCTGGTCTATTATAGTAAATCGCATTCCTTGGGTTTGGTATGCATATTTACGCATTATGAATTTTCGAGTCTTAATATAAGGTCTGTTTGTTATCAAGTTTAGAGTAGGATAGAGTAGGTGAGTGTAGGACTAAAAAGTGGAACTAAGAGTAAATAAGTTACGATTTGATTTTTTATAAAAAACGCGTTTTAGACTAATTCGAGAAATTAAATAAAAGCTTTATGGTTATGATAATAAACAATTTTAAATCTTGTATTAACCATACATCTAACTTCACTACTTCGAGGGTTAGCGTAATTAAGTGAAAACTATTTTACATCAGAGTTCATACCAAACACCTTGTCCTAAATTACTCTGAAGATAAACGGTTTATTGACAAAAAAGTGTAAACTAGAGTACTCTATTTCTGGATAACAAACAGACCTATACATATTTAAATAATAATATTGATACATAACATTTTTATTTTTCGATATTTATTTTTATTTTGAACACATTTTATAAATAAACCAAAACTAACTAATATTATCTTTTTTGATGATATGGAATAAAAATTTATTAACACTTAGTAAGCGCACCGTTGTTATCAATTACAGCTTACAAACGTCGTGGCATACTTAAAATTAAGTTTCTGGTATATTCTTCGGTTATTTGGTCCCATGCGTCATCTATCTTTATACATATATTTTGCCATTTTACCCCAAACGTTTTCAATTGTGTTGATATCAGGGCTTTTCGAGGGCCACGGTAAAACTTGAATTCGTCTCTCGTCTAGATAGTTTTGAACTATACGGGCTGTATGTATAGTAGCATTATCATGTTGGAAGATAAAATCTTGCCTATAAACTACACCAACCGATGGCATCATAACATTGTTCAGGATATTGCAATATCCTAAGGCATCAAGCCTTCCCTGCACTATTTGACAAACGCCTGGTCCTCTAAAACTAATCCAGGCCCAAACGTTTATACTAAAACGTCCACTTTGATTAGTCTTATGTGTATATCTTTCATCATATCTGGTATTAGAAGGCCTGTAAACGCGGATTTTGCCATTATTGCACGATTGAAAGGTTTTTTCATCCGAAAATATTACCGTTTCCCATATGTTGTTTTGGTGTGCATATTGATGGGCAAATTCTAATCTTTGTTTGCTTCAGTCAAAAATATTTTATTTGTTGCACAGCAACTTTTTATTTCCGAATTTCTTATCCTATTACGAGCTGTATAGCAGAACCAGGAAAATGCGTGTATTCTTTCGCCTTTATTGCTGTTTCAAACGGATTGTTTCTTAGAAAGCCAACTAACTCTCTATCCTGAATGTCGTTTGAAATTTTTGGTCGGCCAGAACCTGGATTTCTTACAATAGCTCCATATTCTGGAATTTTTGCCTTAGCTAAGGAAACGATATTTTTACTATTGCCCAATTCTGCGATTCTTCTTATAGGAACTCCATCCATCACACGAGTGTATATTATCGCTTTTTGTTGAGGAGATAATGCGGGCATTTTGAAAGAACGATTTTGTTGACGCGGCTGTCACAAAATTAAATTAACTTTGACAACATCAAAGTATATTATTCTAATAGACCAAGAGATTTAGGAGATTTTGCTGTCCCAGTTTTTTTTGGCACGATGGTACATATAATTTTGCATTTTAGCCTTTCCAAGTTTTACAGAAATGATGCCGAAGTTATCGTTTAGCTTGCGTAATTTGATCGTGTGTGTTCTCGGCTGCAGAATGCAGGGACCTACTTAATTGTAAATAAAATATAAGTGTATTCTAATAAAAATAATTAAAAAAAATGTATAGTAAGGGGAACTACGTAATGTTATGGATCTTAAAGATTTCTTAACATTATCCATGAGTATTTTGGTCTGCGAGTTTATCGCCACAGTTTCGATTTTTATAGGTTTAGGTGGGTTTCGAAAAAAACTTCAAAGTTAAAATTCCAGATCAAAGTGATTGGCAGCCACCCGATCTCCCCGGCACGGTTAGAGACATCATCTGGTGTGCAAAAGAAAATAACAGGAGGTCTTATAATAAGCGGATCTGCATAATAACAGACAGCCAGGCGTCGCTAGAGGCACTAGTAAACCCTAAGGTAACATCTAAGCTGACATGGGAATGCCAAAAAGAGCTGGAGACAGGGATCATCCACACCATACTTTGGACCAGAACCTGACCCCCTTGGAGTGACCAAAACCACAACATGGGGGCAAACCAGGGAATGGATCCTAAACAAACACGAGGAATACTAGGGAAGCCTTAGTAGAATAAGACATGGAAAAGGCTTCATAAGGGACCCATTCCTAAGAGGACACCTACATAAGATAGGCTCATACAATGAAGACCCAAGTTGCAGAATGTGCAGCCTACCATATCATGTGCGAATGTGAAGCGTTAAATCACAAAAGACAGGCATTATTTGGCAACCGAAAATGAGCCCACAGAAATATATTAACCAACCAGACAGGAACAAGACTAATGGGAGGTTTGTTATAAAAGATAATGGAAGATTAGGCACAAAAAGCCCAAGAGAC
The DNA here is from genome assembly GCA_019359885.1 of Listronotus oregonensis. Lineage (NCBI taxonomy): Eukaryota > Metazoa > Arthropoda > Insecta > Coleoptera > Curculionidae > Listronotus > Listronotus oregonensis. The sequence continues at coordinate 108,355 of JAHBCN010000666.1, forward strand.
TGCGCTGCCTCCGGTAGTAAATCAAGGCAGCTCCCAGGGAAGAAGAAGATGGTTTTAAAAATGTATTAAGTTTTTGTATTGAGTTTATTAATTACCTTTTCTTTTTTGTTAATCACTTCTTTATTAATTTTTGCATATAGGAGTTTTGTTTTTATGTTCCGCGACGTAGTCAGTTAGTAAAAGCCAATCTAAATTTAAATTGAATGGGTTTTCCCAATATTTTTCTTTGGTGTTTTTTCGTCTATTCATCGTTGGTTTGTTTAGCTCTCAGGATATTTGTTTATTATTTCAAGAATATCATCTTTATCGACAACATCTATTAATTTTTGAAGGCATCTCTTAAGTCTTAAAGATGGGCATGTGATATGTTTTCCTACAACCTCACAAATAGGTTCATAGATGTCAGGATTTTCAAAATAAAGTGAATATACCTTGTCAAGAACTATGGGTTCTCTGATAGGGTTTATAATATCATGTTCGAATTCGGTTGATGTGAGTCAGGTTGTGTTTGGGTTGATATTTATTCCAGGTTTTAGTATAGTTGTATTATCTACAACCAGCTTCGAACTTTTCATTAAATTGATTAATATATTCTATAGGTCTGTTTTCTATTTAATTAACTGCAGTCATCCTGTACAACCTTCCAATAAATGATCAGCAAATAGTCAATATTTACTATTTAAAGGGGACATACTTGGTATGATTGGTCTCTTTTTTTACGGTTTCTAAATACCAAACATTCGTTTTCTTTAAAACATAGCCATACTGGGCACAAAATTACTTTTAATATTGCCCAAGTATAAATGACTACAAAAATTATTATCCCATTATAACTTAATAAGCTTATGATCTATCTATAGATTAGTTTTAAAAAATCATTACAATAGTGGAGGAATAATAGAAAAAATTGTATGCTATACAGTCTCTTGGACTAAATTTAGTAATATTTGTTTCCCTCTGATCCCAAAGATATTTTGCACAAACAATATTAAATTTCGCAATCCATGTTAAACTGGGCTTTTAATTATAAAATAAACATCGACAAAATTACAACACAATCAGAACTAACCAAAACAGTGTGGAAACTCGGTATTAAGAAAAAATAGTTTTTATTACGTCTCTACAGCGTATTTAAACAAGTCGGGCAAAATTAAAGACAGTTGCATGCTTAGGGGACCAATAATGAGTCGCCTGTATGTAAATGGTAAATACTATTTTGGGCCAGTATTTACTGGTAGATCGTGTTTAATCAACAAAAGCTGAAATACTCTCTTTAGTGGACCAACACAAATTGGAAATGTCTTAGTAATATAATTTAATAGGTTAAATTTTCTTTATGATCTAGACTCATTTTGAACTATTGTTTTTCGCTATCTTAAAAAAATGCCATAAAAAATTAAAAACCCAGTAGTTATTAACTTTCTTTTTTATTTTGGCATTTCATTTTTATTTATTTTGAGTACGGGGTCGTCCATTTATCAAGTGAGGCTCGAAAGAGGGGATGAGATTCGACAAAAATCACGAAAAATTACAAGGAGAAAGGGGAATTTATTTCACTACACATGTATTTATTTTGTCGCCATTGCCAGGACATTTTTATCAAGGTCCCTAATTTTCCAGAATTAGGTTATACTTACCAGTAATTAAAGATAATATTTTAAAATTTTTGAGATACTTTGTACTAAAAAAATACACGTGATTTCAGGTAGGGGGAGATTGGTTAGTCCTAAACCTCACGATGTATCACTGTGCAGTCAATGTCAAATTACTTTTTGGGATAAAATTATTGGATTATTTATTCAATTTAGCAGAACTGCAACACGTCTGGGGTTTGACATTGAAGCATTTGCAAAATAAACTGTAACAATAAGAGAGCCTACAGTTAGTTTTAAGGTTCTCGAATAACTCTTCATCAAATAATTTACATTACTAACATTCATTTAGTTTAGTATACTGGTAAAAATAAAACTGTAGTCAAGTAAGAACTAACATTTACTTATATTATTATAGGTAGATTTGTGTAACATATTCTGTAATAAAAAAAATAATAAAAATGGTAGTCAATCTTCAGTTTCGGACATTGTTGTCTTCATCACATACTTTACAGTAAAAGCAAATGCTGCAAAACCAATAATTACACATAAATTTGTAAGACAGGATTGGAAACTTGTAACCGGCGTTGTGATCTGGTTTGGGTTGTTACCTGTTACTGTCTTATCTGTTTTGCTTCTTTTTTGTAATTCCGCCTAAAAACAAGAAATGTTTAAGGATTAGGTTTTTACCCGAAAAAATATTGCACACCTGCATTGGGTAAAATATTCAATACATTCATTAAGATTATTCGATTTTGATGACCAAAAAGCAAAAACATTAACCAAGTAGCTAGATAAGCTTAGATGCATTAATAGTAGTTGTACTGCATCTGGCACAGTTAATATTTATGCATTACATAAAAAGATACCATGCAATGATTACACATATACAGGGTGTCCGGGACAATGTGGAAAATCTCCCGGAAAAAATACAATATAAATTTTTTTCATATAGGCCTTCTCTTCGGAGATATTGGCTCCCAAAGAGCTCCAATGGAATCAAGTTTTTTTAGATATAATTATTGACAACCCGGTGTATTCCAATTTTGATGTAATACCAAGTAAAACTCTTCAAATTACTATCAAAGGAAGTGTTGTGTTACCAAGTACCACTGATGACCCGCTTTTTTGCGTCCTGTATGATAAGAACTTTGAACAACCCTTTAACTATTGACTAAAAATTAAGTACTCTTCATTCATGTCACTAATACAGTGAAACCTGGTTAATTGGGATCTCAACGGACCAAGTATTATGTACCATTTAAAGGGGTTTTCATTTATTCAGTTTTCCAATTAGACAGGTTTAAAATAGTTGTCCGATTTACAAAGGCCTCCGCTTATAAAGGTCGAAATGTATTGTTATTCCATTTATAGAATATTAAAAATCTATTAAATATATTGCGCAAAAATTGATAAAATGTTTCACTTATACAGGGGATTGAGCTACAGAGTCCCATTTATAGAGGTTAACATCGAAAAAATCCTAGAAATCAAATCTCATTTAACCAGGTTCGAAAAGTCCCATTAACAGAGGTAATTCGATAAAGAAGTGCCGGGACCTCATTGTAATTCTCAATAGAGAGGTTTCTCACTTATCCAGGTTTCACTGTACTAACCGTTTTCGAAAAAATGTCACTTTATTACATTATGTATTTGGCGTATTTCGATAAAAGATACATCTTTCTTCCTATCAAATGTTCAACCTTTAACCAATTTTATGATAAACAAAAATGCAATCCAAAATTAGAGTTTTACTTGTTACTTCAAAACATCTATGAAGACTATTATGTTAATGAAGGGAGAAAAAATCCTCTTTTTCATATTCAAACCAACAAAACTTGGGGGACCAACAGTGTAAATAAAGTGAAACGGTTAGGATTAGCAACATAAATGAAAATACTTAATTTTTAATCAATAGTTAAAGGTTTGTAGTCCGTCCCTGCAGCTGTAAGTAATTCAGATCACTTTCGTTGATTGTAATTTAAGGATACTTGGTATTATATCGTATTAAAATAAAATTGGAATAGACCTGGTGGTTTAATAATTAAGTCTAAAAAACTTCATTTCAATTAGAGCTCTGGGGGAGCCAATATCTTCGAAGAGGAGGCCTATACAAAGAAAGTTTATATGAACTTGTATTATTCTTCTCACGCTCACGTGTTTTCTATATATCCGGGAGATATCCCACCCTGTATATGTATATGTGGTCCATAAGTGTGGTAATTCAATGAAAAGAAGACGTTCGGAAATTTGTAGAAACTTATTAGAATTTTCACACATGCCAATGATAAAGCGCAGACAATGGTTAAAGACCAGATGGATTGTCATCGCGTAATGTCGATAAGATTTTAAACTACAGTTTCACTAATTCTTAAATTTAGTATTAGTAAAATTAAAATTCATATTAAATAACCCACTGCAAGCTAATAGTGCTTTTTAAAGTCATTTGAAAATAACGAACCTGTGTATCTGCGTATTGTGTTCAAGAAATTAAAGATAATCAAGCGTTTATTAAATGTTTTACGTCGGTCTGCCCAAAAACTAAACTACTTTATTTTTTTTACAATGTTAGTCCAAATATTCTGTTTCACACACCTACTGATGTATTGTGGATGTGATAAATAATTTAATACGGGATAGTGCCTTACGCATTCCGTCAGCTTCTCGTCATCGAGATTTTTTCATGACAAAATAAAAGTTTTCGTACCCTTTTAAACCAAAAAACTGGTCCGATGCTCAGTCAACGCTGAAAAATATCGTCGGTAACGATTATATGTTACGACCTTCAAGAACCTTACTCTCTCGCTGCGTGTGCTGATACTGGTCGGCGGCCCCGCCAATACTGAAAAGTTCAAGCCCATTAATATTAGCACGCGGCTCAGGAGATAAAGGCTGTACCCGTATTTTCTTTTTTTTTTTTAGCACGTTTGTTCGCACGGCCAAGCGGCATGGCTACCTCTAGTTGGACTAGAAGGTTAGGACGGAACGGATTCTGACACATGACTAAAGGTCAAAAACGTGACTGACTGTGCCTGATATGTGTAAACGTGATAATTTTAAAATAAACCAACGATACTTTTTTCTCGGGGTCTAGGTACAACTTAACGGATCGGGACTTACTGATATGTGTGATTGTGTGAATGGACCTTAATGATTCGGCCCTGACAGACCAGGCTATCCCAATGTGACATATATCATTCACGCGTTATCGCGGGGTTACAAGTGCATAAATCAAGTCGTAAAGACGAAAAAGAGATAGACAGTAAGAGATCCTGGATGAGTAGCCATTTTGGATTATTTGACATTTGCGTTTTTACACTCCACAAAAATTTGTTCCACCTTAATTCCTTGCGGAATTCCGTCGTAACTCTCAAATAAAGCAGAATATATGTCCAAAAGGGTTTGTTTATCTTATTAGTTTCTTTTATTGATTGTTTTCCGTGTTCTGAGCATGACATACATAATACAATATTCACGTACACTCTCCTAGGTGAGATGGGTATGCGCATATCTTCGCGCACGATGCCATTTGTGGATGAAACCTATCAAATGTAGCGCTGCCGTAAGTGTTGGAATTGGACGTAGGTTTGTTCCATTTGCGACACTGTCGTGCGTTCTTTAGTCTTTCCATTCAATATTTTTGCATATTTTTAATTTTTCGAGCTGCTTATATTACTTTAGTCGCCCCAATTCCCAAAATTTAAAACCATCAATAAAAATATAATTATTATATGGCGAAATCAGTAGAATGTGATATAATAATAACTGTATATCTAATATATATATATATATATATATATATATATATATATATATATATATATATATATATATATATATATATATATATATATATATATATATATATATATATATATATATATTATATACAGGTATTTATACAGGGTGTTTTTTTAAATAATAAACTGTCGTGCGTTCTTTAGTCTTTCCATTCAATATTTTTGCATATTTTTAATTTTTCGAGCTGCTTATATTACTTTAGTCGCCCCAATTCCCAAAATTTAAAACCATCAATAAAAAATATAATTATTATATATATCTAATGCGAAATCAGTAGAATGTGATATAATAATAACTGTATATCTAATATATATATATATATATATATATATATATATATATATATATATATATATATATATATATATATATATATATATATATATATATATATATATATATATATATATATATATATATATATATATATATATATATATATATATATATATATATATATATATATATATATATATTATTATATTATAGTATTTATACAGTATTTATACAGGGTGTTTCAAAATTGAGTACAAATATTTTAAGAGCGTATCTTTAAAGTCAACATAACATACCCCTTCCAAGCTACAGCCATTGTAAATAGCTTAAAAAAGTCGATTATTTTAAACATTGGCTAGAGTTAGCATCAAATCTCACAAACATTTGTATACCCCTGTTATTTTAGGAGGTTTATTTATAATTTTTTGGCTTAAAAAAGAAACCCAAATTTTAGGTGGGGATTGATGAATAAATTTTAAGTTTACGCTAGAAATTTTTAAAACTCTCCTACATTTTTACGATGGAACTAACGGTTTTCGAGGCAACCCCTATTAAACAAAAGGAGGAGCAAAAGCGTATAATTAAAATCAAGGAAAAAACATAAGATAGTAGGCTGTGATTGCTTGTTTTAGAAGTGTTTATATTCGTCGTTGATTAATTTTGTGGTAACTAATCATATTCCTTGTTGACATTTTGTTTGCTTTGTTGAGAGGCTCCACACATTTTTAACAAAATTAGTTAAAATATTATTTACTTACTTTCTATATTACAGTTTAAATTAAGAAAAAAAATATCTTAAGATTAATGAATTTTAAGAAAAATGCCTTGATTTTTCATAAAAAGTGTTGGAATTGTCCTTCCCCTGCCGCAATACCAGCTTCCATTGGTTTCGTTATAGACTGCCGTACGCGTTCCAAAAACTTAACCTCTGGTCTAAATGATAGCTGTTATTTTTTTAACGCAAAAGTCAAGAATGTAAACATAATTAAAACAAGCAGTTGCCTTTTACTTTAAGTTTTTTCTTTGATTTTATTTATACGCAATTGCTTCCCTTTCATTAAGAGACAATTTTTTTCTAAAACCATTTGTTGTGTCAAAAAAATGCAAGAGATGGCTATAGCTTGGTGGGGTGCATTTTAGGACACGTGGATGAAAAAAAAGACTTAGTGTGACTTCAAAAATACGCCCTCAAAAAATTTGCACTAAATTTTAAAACACCTTACACACAAACTATATTAGTTGTAAAGGTACAGTTCACCAAGAAGATTTTTCTTTCATGAGAAAAAATTTATATTAAAAAGTTATTAGCACACGGTAAAACTTATTCATATAATATATTGGAGATATATGTAATTTTAATAAAACATTAGTTTATGAGATTATCTGCAATATAACAGGTATGCCATCAGATAATAGTTTTACTTTTTTTAAAGTAGTTATAAATAAGTTCTTGAAAAATGTCTGTGCATGATCCATATTATTGGTGGGTCCATCCACTATCATCTATTTTTTAATATATTACTTTTTACTGTACTGACTGGATAGGTGGATTTAATTCATTTTGTAAATTTTATATTCTAATGTATACTTAGCACAAAACAAGTTTTTTAAATATATAATACAATGAGAAATGTCATCTAGTGAACCTGCTGACTGTTTTATATGCCGTGTTATGGGTATGTTTTATTATCGCTTTTTTGATATTTTTTATCTTCGGATAATCCACGAGGCTGAATGCTTAAGTACTAAAGTACCGTGGGTGTCTTAGGTGAGGTAAGAGGAAATTTATTAAAATGAAACTCAAGTATTTCGAAGAAACTCGAAAATTTCTGCGGGCCGTAGCTTCCACAGTCTGAACATTCCAGGGATGAAAAAACAAACAGAGTGGAAAGTTCGGGGCCTCTCAGGTTGGACTGAGACGATGTTGCCCTATTGGGAGGTGCCAGAGGAGGAATTATACTGGCAACCTTGGAGCAGACGCTATGAAAATACTTATAAAAAAGCGACAGATCCCCCCAGCATGTCGGTGGGCTAGAGATCGTAAGCGTGGGATCATTAATAAGTCGAAATTTGGTGGAAGCTGAAAGAATGGCCATATTGTCTGTCATGTAAAATTTTTCTTTTCTTAAAAACTTAAAATTCATTACCTTAGAAAAAACTGAAAGAAAATATATGTGTATAGTAAGAAGGAAGAATTCTGAATCGTTTTTTGTGGATGGCTTCTTAGCTCGAGTCCTAAGAGATTTGCAAAAAATGAGTTAAGATGGATGCAAGGTCGGGAGCACATTTTTTTAAGACAATTGCTGGTATGGCATCCAGCCCAGATAGTTTTATAGCATTAAGAGAAGAAATGATACGCTTAATTTTTTGACTTTAAAAATGATATCGGATATTTTATGAGGAACAGGGGCGTATGTTGGAAAAGAAAGATTAACGGGAGGATGAAGGGTAGATTTGGAAGCAAATTATTTAGTAAATAGTTCGACTTTTCCTTTACAGGTAAAAGAAATCTCATCTTTAAAGATTAGGGGTGGAAAAGAATTTGTACAAAAGTTTTTGGCAAAGGACCAGAAGGATTTACTGCCAAGAGAGGACTTGTCACATTGTTAAATCAGTCTTTGGCTTTTTATTTAGTTTGATTATCCTAAATTCTTGCTTTGATGCTACCCTGTCGATTTTCGGGACTAGGGTAAGGAACTTTTAGTGAGCTTGGATTTTTAAAAATTTGGCTTTGTTACAGAATTTGGAAAACCACGGTTTGTGATTTGAGAGTTTTGGGTTTTTTTTTTGCTATGACGAATATAGGTCTCCATGACCAGTTGAAGTGTTTCAGAGAGTTGTTTACAAATTTTGGAAGGATCATAAATGGAAAACGAGGTAGGATCCCAAAGGAATATGGTAAAGAAATCTCTCAGATCATCGGATGCTGTGCTATGAGGGTTTTTGTAGAACCTAGGTATATCATTGTAGACATTTAAATCCTGAAGGATTACTTTGGCCAATAGAAACTGGAAAATAATAGTTTCAATCTTTATTGAAAAAAAGTTAAAAGAAGTCAGTGTGGGAATTATCAAATGGGGACCGGTCTATACAGCAGGAGAATTTGGTAGAAGATGAAAAAGTAAGTTTAAGCCAAAGAATATCAGGCCTACCTGATTTGAGGTAGGAATTGTTCAACTAACCACTCTCTGCGCACATGCATCACAAGATCAGCAATGGAGTTTCGGATCAAAAAAAATTATGGTTGTTTGTGCTAATGAATGTCCTTTTAATAATACCAGTGAACGATTGGATTATGACAAAGACTATAATTTTGAATTACTGGACCAACTAGAGGTGCGATCTACTAATGATTTGACGCTTATGGATATGTTTTTACAACTTATATAATACAGCACAAAAAAAAATATGTGTTCTGTCTCAGATTAACATGTGTTTAAAAAAATGGTGAGCAGAAAAAAGCCTTGAAAAGCTATAGCTTCTAAATAAGTAATTAAATTATTACTAGACATTTAAATGTTAGTTCTTGTATAGTACAATATTAAACAAAGAAAATAATGTCGTCTCGCAATCGCGTCAGTAGTACCTGGTTACCCTATTATTTTTTCCAGGAGCATCACGTACTCGGCTGCATATTCTATAGGTACTGTCGTGATATTTTTCTTCTTTTCCGTTGCCGAAATATATTCTTATTTTTCCTTCTAAACTACGTCACGTTCCGCCAGCGAATTCCTTTTTATAATACTTCTCCATTGTTAGATGGTTAAGGACAAATCTAAACTTAAAGTTAAATTCGTTTTTCCAGTTTACAAAAAAAAAACCTCTAGTAGATGTCAAAATTATTCTTTTGCATGGCCGCCGGTACGGGGGTTAGGGGAGGTCCGTCGACCCTCCCCCACCTGGGTTTTTTAAAATTACTTAAAATAAAACAATTCCCGTCTAAATCCTTAAATTTTACAATATCGCCTAGGAATTTAAATGAATATGATTATTATTTAGAAATAAAGTTGTGGTATTTTTACTTGTGTTTTTAATTCAATTAGTTCTGAGCTAGTAAATTTACCTAAACTGCTTGACCCACCCTACATTTTTTTCTGGCGGCGGCCCTGTTCTTATACTTTTCACCCCTCTAAGGCCGGCCGCATACATACAACTTTTTAGTCGAGCAACTGTTTAGTCAAGTTGCGTGCTTGTGCGATTTTTATGACGACCAAGCAGTTTAGGCGCCGAAGGTGCGCATACAGTCAATTCAGTCGCTATCGATTTATGTACTTGTTTAAATAGCCGCAGGACGACTGTTCAGTTGAGCGTATGCGCACTCCAATACATGGCAATACCCATTGAACCGTCGAGATAGTTGCGCGACTGATTAATCAAAAGGCGATCGATGTGGTTTTACGACTATTCAGTCGAACAACTATCTAATTGCTAATATGCCTACCTACATACATTTCCATATACTTTTAAATAAACAGTTGCTCGACTAAAAGTTACATGTATGCGGCCGGCCTAATGAAGAAGACTACGCTGCTTAATGTTGATATATTTTTCAATTAACATTGGATAAATATAATCAACGACAAACTTGGGTTTTATTTTTCGCTTCTTTTTGTACCTTTCTGCAAGTGTTGAATAAAATCAAAGCAGTTTTATTTTTATTTTCCATGTAAGTATGGGTAACCTTTCCTAGTTGGACAGCAATTACTTCTCCCTTCTTCTTCTGTGATCTGATTAGAGGTATGGTGCAACACAGGTTAACTCGATTGGGAGCATTAGAATAGCGATAGTTTTTAATTAATGGGAGATCGGGCGAGGACGAAAAAAATTATCAGGTTCTTAATCTACCGCGCTAGAAGTTAAAAAGGCTTTCACTGTCATATATTCTATTTTTATAATATTTATGGTTATTTTTTAGACATCGACCACAATTAGACCAGCCTATTTTTTTTATTTTAAAAATGTCCACAAAGGCTTAAAACCTAAGTACTAACGTACTGTGGGCGTCGTTAACAATCGTAAAAAAAAGTTTCAAATTTTCTAAAAAATATTTACAAAATTATCTACATCCAGGGCAATAGAAAAAATAATACATTAATTTAAAAAAAAAACTTTTCTTAACTTCTAGAATTCATGTTTTTTTGCTATAAATAAAGTCATATCTTAAATTTTTTTCACAAAAAATCAATAAATTAATAAATTTAATTTGCCCACAATTTAGACATGTATGTTACTAAACCAAGGAAATATTTTTTTGACAAATTTTTATTTAAAACTGTAAAAAAACATTATAAGTTAAATTTAAAAACTTGCTAGTTTTTTTCTCCTGAAAAATGGTAATTTTTTAGATGTGGCAGTGTTTTTGCCGAGGTACGATACACAGTTTAAATTAGTAAATAAAGAAATTAAACGTGTTAATTTGTCTTGACGAATAAGTTTTTTTACATTTCATAATAAAATAAATTATTACTTACTGTTATTTTTGAAACTGTTTCGGGGAATAGCTCACAAAATTGACTATCTTTCAAATTAAATTCAAGTGATTGATAGGCAAATTGCCGTTTATCGTAGTCGGATGTTTCAATACTCCCCAACGTTGGACTTTTTTCCAGCTAAAATATTTAAATTGTATCACTTTATTACAATAATAAAGGTTGACTTAAACCCACCATAAAACTTAAAAGTCCTGTGAGAATCGTAGATACACTCCATGCAGGGTTCCAAGTATCTGGATGAAAATCTGAGATACTTAAACACAGCTTTTTATTTATGCGAAATCTTCCATTTGGAGTTATCATATAAATTGCAGGTGGTTTAAATGGAAAATCTCTTGGAAATATTAACTTTCCATGATAATAACCACCTTCATAGGGAGTGTTTTCCGGTCCGTTTACTACATAATGCCTAAAAAATAAGAATAACAATATAAAAGACTATTTAAAAAAAAGTGTTTTAGAATATATAACACGGCAGACCAAATTTTTTTTTAATGTAAACTTTTACTGCCCTATTTACTAACATGGTTCTCACTTGGTGAATCAATGTGCACTTGGACAATTTCTATTTTTAATAAGCTGTATTATTGAAAAAAATAAAAGAAATAAACTCAAGCTGCAATAATTTTAACAACAGAAAACCATATTGGAACAGACATTTTAAACTTAAATTGGGTATAGTTGCCATGGAAATTAAAACTTCTAGTTAAACTAAAAATTACGAGACATTTAGTTACGTTTTACAATAAGTGTGATTGCTTGGGAAAAATTGTTTTAATTTGACTCCAGGAAAAGCGATGCCTACTGCAAATTTTAAACAAATACGCGATTATAAAAAAATGCGATCTCAGAAAAAAACATTTAAACCAGTTGGTGCGTCTATGGCAATAGTGGAATAGGTCAAAAAATGTGAAAAATTAGTTAATGTAAATTACACAATAATAAAAACAATGTCAATTTTTTATTTTGGCAATTCTAGAATTTTTTTTAAATAAAAAGTTCTTATAATCGCCAAAAAGTTTTAAAGAAAAACTGAGATGATTATTCTAATTATTGTTTAATTTACATTAGTTCATTTTTTACATTTTATGATATTCAACTTTTCCCACACCTCTTTTAACAATTCGGTAAATTTTGTTTTTTGTTTTTGATGCTAAAATATTGGAAGATTATATTAAATTAAAACCTTATATCTGATTTAATAAGCAAAGTACCTCATACCTATATAATTATATTACAAAAAAAAATATATGTACCTAAACCTACCAGCACTAACATACCCTTTATAAGAGTATTCTTTGTCCTTAAAATGCAAAAAGTTAAATGCTGTAAATTTGGATAGAAACTATCGTACTTTAAATTTAACAACCACTCTCATTGCATTCCCAATCATTCACACAAGCTATTCAACATCAACATTTTAACTGCCAAGCCAACTAGAGAATAAATTACCGGATCCCGTGGGCCAAGGCATTTTCTATCCTAATTACTCGATTTGCGATTATTTTATGTACAAGAATTATGCCTTTTTGTTAAAAATGGTTTTACGGGGTATCTCAAAAAGTATTAGGAATATTAAAAATCTAATACAGGATTATTGATCTCCTTTTTTGAGAAAACAATTGTGTAACAATTTTGTAACAAGATATGAGAGGTTAAACAAAAGTTTATTTAATTTATTGAATTTCTATTTTTTCTTTTAACTTTATCTTGACAATGGTGGCCGAAAACGTAGATTAGTGTTTTTGATTGTTTTGTGTTTGTTGGAGGGTTTTTTTTTCTTTTTTGTTTCAGGCGATCTGCAAGGTCATAGATGTCAATAGGGCTGAACAGGCTCAGTCCTTATACCCCGGGACCTGGACCCAAGTAGTCCTATTTTCTAAAAAATTGTAAGGCTAGCAATCCTAAAGAAAATATATTGAAATTTTTTCAGAAGTCTTGCATTTTCACATCTTAAATTATTCATAAAAAATAACGTGAATTAAAAAAAAAAACTAAAATTATATACCCGTGAAAGAAAGTTCTCTTTAAATAACATATTCACATATTTAGGAAAGAACTTAAGAAAAATGTTGGATAGAAATATACACTTTAGACAACTCCCTCGTAAATGAGCAGTGAAAGAAATGTTGAAAAATAATTTTATTACACTTAAACAAAACCACAATACATTTTAATCTAACTAAATGAAAAAAAAAAACGTTTTTTCATTTACTCAGATTAAAATGTAGATACATCAGTTTGATTCTAAATTCTCGAATATAAATATAGGGAGTGATGGAATAGCTGTGGCAAACCAATTTGTTGATTATTTAATGGATTATGTACGTAGGATTTCAGCACATTTAGCTAATGTCCCATGTAAATATTTTTTAAATTTTAAGCCAGAATTTATTAATGCCTTTAAAGGGCCTTGTCGCATAAGAAGGGGGTATTCGTCCTTTTCACTTTTTGAAATCTAACCCAGCTAGGCTTGTTGAGAATAAAAAAACGTGCTTTTTTTTTTTTTTTTTTTTTTTTGATTTACATAGGTGCTTCAGAAACTTTTATTGAATCATGAAGATTTTCGTTTTTTTTTTTTTTGGAATATCTCAGCCACATTAATAATAATATGCTTTTTGTCCAAGAAAACTCTCATCGACAAAGCTGAAAAAAAAACGTACCTAACATAACATTTAAATAATACAACATTTTCAAAGTTCGAGCCATTGAGCCATATAATATAGACAGAAGAAGACACTTAATAGTAATAAAATGCTGGTATATACAATTCAAAACAAAATACAATATTAACTAACAAAGTTACTAGATTTATGGTCACAAAATGTAAAATAAAATTAATTATGTTACTCATTAAAACTTATAATTCACATATACATGCATACATATTTACACACATACATACATACAAACATCATATAGATACATACAACAACAAAAGAGGTAAAATGTAAAATAAAACAATAAATATTGGTAAACAAATTTAAAATTAAAATAATAATAATAAATGTACTATATTTCGTGTAAGATTCGAGAAACAAATACTTAAATAATAATTAAAATGTACAATACTATTTACAAAAATCGGTCATACATAAAATAAACTTAAATATACATACACCTACCCATCTTCACAAATATGTAAAACCAAAACATTACTATCTTATTTTAAAAAGTGTCATCGTAATATTCCTGGAGTGTGTAATACTGTCTTGTAACAATTTCACCTTTCTTTTAATTAAACGATCATCTAGAATTTGTCTAAATGTAATTGGAATGTGATTATATATTTTAATGCTTTCAAAGAAAATAGATCTTTTAGTCAATGTGGTTTTGGGAATAGGCAGAGGAAGTCCATCTCTTCGAGTATTTTGTGGATTAGGTGCTATGAAATTTTTATACTTTTTGTGCAGAAGGCAGACCGTCTCCACTATGAAAATTCCTATTATAGTTAATATTTTTCCACTAACAAACAGTGGTTTGCAATGTTCCCTACACTTACCTTTAAACAGATATCTTACTGCTCGCTTTTGTAAAACCAGAATGGAATTCATTAATTGACTGTTACAAAAACCCCAAAATGCTATTCCATATCTCACATGAGATTCGAACAATGCGTAATACACTGTGCGAAAAAATTTTTTTAGTTGTGCTTGTGCCAAATTAAAGGTCTTCGAAGCGCGGATTGCTAATTTTTTTTAACAAAGTCTTGACCCACGTAATGATAAAAAAAAATAAGTCTTCAGTAGACCTACCTTCATGAATTTTTTCGTAATTTTTAAAAGGGTGATAGGGGGTCAAAAAATTCAAAATCTATTTTTTAAAAAAAAAAGCTTTTAATTTTTTCATATTTGTTTTTATTTTTCTAAAAAAATATAAATTTTAAATAACTTTTAGATCGAAACGATTTAAGATAAACTGATAAAGACGAATTATTACTAAAAAATAGAGGTAAAAAAATTGGTCTTGAATATTTTTAATCCAAGAGTTACTTTAAACTTCTATTTTTTGGAAAAATAAAAATTAATAATAAAATTGAATTTTCTAAAAATATAGAAAATTAGCGAAAAAAAATAGATTTTGAATTTTTTGATCCCCTATTACCCTTTCAAAAATTATGAAAAATTGCATTAAGCTAGATCAATACTTGGGTCAAAAGGCTTTGTTAAAAAAAAATTAAAGCTTAAAATTAAATTGAATATTTTGCTAAAAATTTTTGAAAAAAATTGTGCTTTATGCGCGCTTCGAATACCTTTAATTTTGCGCAAGCCAAACTAAAACATCTTTTAATTAATTAAGATAATACCAACATTGCCATAGCAGACTCACTAATAAAGATGACTAAGGCAGCTAACTGATTTTTAACTAGTTATTTAGACCAAGTAGTAGGAAAATAAGTTTTATTTGGAACACAATAATAAATTTCTAAGTGGCATTTTAATTGTTGGAAGTCTAATTTATGTATTAATTTAATAGTATTGACAGATATTTCCAATTACAGATAATATTTATAAAACTAAACTATATTAAAATAATTGCAAAAAAATAAGTGTTACACAATAATTTCTCAGAGTATTAAGCAATACATATGTTTCTTCAAAATTCCATATTTTGGTCTTGTAAGTGCAAAAATGTCCAGTTTTTTTTTAACATTTATTAGCTAAGTCACACATGCAATAATCTAAATTACTTGTATTCATATTTGTCTTAGATGCTTGTAGGTAAAATGATTACCAGAGTATTATTAAAAGAAGTTAAACTTTATTAAAAGTATTGCATAAATACCTAGTATTAAGCTAATATTGAATTGTATATTAAATATGATACAATATTCTAAAAATTTGCCTTCTTCTTCTTCCCTGGGAGCCGTCTTGATTCACTACCAGAGGCAACGCAGCCTCTTGGGCTTTTTGTGCCTAATCTCCCATTATCTTTTATACCAATCCTTCCATTAGTCTTGTTCCTTCTATAGGTATGTATAAACTCGAGACTGGTTGGTTAATATATTCCTGTGCGCTCATTTTCGGTTGCCAAAATAATGCCCTTTTGTGATTTAATGCTTCACATTCGCAGAGGATATGGTAGACTGTTTCTTTCCCCTCGTCGCACATTCTGCAGCTTGGGTCCCCAATGTACAAGCCTATCTTGTGTAGGTGTAGGTAGGTAGGGTAGGTAGGTTTAAAGCGAGTGGGTATAACACCCTTTCACCACGACCGTAGGTGTCCTCTTAGGTTATTGTGGCCTGTTAGCAACCCTACCGTTATGCAAAGTCTTTTCCTACTTTGTCCGAATAGTTCTTCCTTCGTTTTTTTGGATGGGCCCCTTATGAAGCTTTTTCCATGTCTAATTCTACTAAGGTTTCCCAAGGTATTCCTCGTGTTTGTTTCAGATCCATTCCCTGGTTTGCCCTCGTGCTATGATTTTGGTCACTCCAAGGGCAGGTTCTGGTCCAAGGTATGGTGTAGATAATCCCTGTCTCGCTAACTCGCTTGCGAGTAGTAGTTTAAATTGGATATTAATTTGTCAAAAAAAAACACTAATTGTAAGAACTATTTTTCGTGGTAACACTCGGCAAACATGCTAACACAAATAAAAACAGTTTTTACAATGTATATACAAAATGTGTGTTGTACCGGCTTTACACCATCTATTGTTAAATAATAAAGGTGTATTTAGCATCTGACCTTTAATATTTCACACATCAGACACTAAATATGCCTCAAAAAGACAATAATATGGCATTATGTGACAAAATTCCGCCTAATCCGAATTTTCGCTAATCCGAACAGGGTTCGTCCCCAATTAGATCGGATTAGCGGGAATCTATGGTATTATCCAAATCTTGTACAGTGGGGTTTTTTGGGAGTCTGATCATGAATCTGTAGTCATTATTTTTTTCGGAACCCCTTTGTTTTTTTAGTTATGACGCCCTAATTTGACCTAACCGCAAAACTGCACAAACTTTCCTAATATTCCACCTTCTTAAACATCCAAAAAACGAGCATTTTATGGTAAAACACCTATTATTTTATGGGATAAATTTATTTTTATGTACATTTAGCAATAACTTTTAGTAAAAAATATATCCAATATAATTATATTGTCTTAAAAATTCAACACAAGTATTTTTAGGTTGATGACATAGAACGCCCAAAACAATTGAATACATCTTCTGTTTGGATTTGAATGGCCTTGCAAGAAAGCTTACTTACTTACATTAACAAGGGTTTATTTTATGAAGCGTAGAGGTAAGGAGAATAACTCATGTGGGAGATGAATTAAAAAAGTGTTCAGCTATAAGCAGTAAATAGGTGGTGCTAGCACAGGCAAAGTGTATGGTATGAAAATGGCAGTTGTTGACAAATTGAAGTTTTTCAAGTTAGGAAATTAAGTAAACAACCTAAAATGAATAACTGCTGTCAAAAAATATGGAGGTTGGTAAATAGTGTGAGTGTTTACTTGTAAATTTTTTTTTAAACAATGAAATCATTAGACAAATTCTTATTTTAAACAGTATAAATTATAATTAAACAAAATAATTATTCTCATTCAAATCACCCAAATTTTTACAACCTGGAACTAAAAACTTCCTCATTATTGTTTAAAATTATAAAATATCTATAAACTAAACCAAAACACAAATAAAACCGCTCAGGACTGCCAGGTGGGAAATTTACTCTATTTCTACTGTAGCGCCACCAATTTGAAGCATTTAGCTGGACAGTTTTTTATGTTAAAGATATTTCTCCTTTCCTTTACCCTCCATAGTTCATTTTGTTAGTATTCCAAAAACAAGGATTTTTTTTCTTAACAATATGTTGTAAGCACATGTTAAACCCCTTTCAAATACCATTTAAAACTAAAACTATTAGTACTTTTACTCTTTCTGAGTTGCTCACTAAACAATATTTCTTGCACCATCATAAAGTAACCTTAAAGATGTATTATATACTATAAAAATAAAGATTAAAATAATACCTTTGCGTGAATTTTGAATTACATATTTTTTCTTTTATGTTCCTGAATTTAATGTTACATATAATTCAAATTTAATAAATCCACAATTGTTCTTCTTGTCTTGTTTCCAACCTAATAATCCCTAAACAATGTTGTTCATTTTTTAAAAGTACCTTTATCTTGAAAATGTTTTTTATTAAAATTGATTACCAAATAAACACAAAATGCTACATTTTGCATGTAACCAGTTTTAAGAAGGCAGTATTTTAGGATGGTTTTTGCAGTTTTGAGGTAAGGTTAGGAGTAAAGCGCCATAACTTAAAAAAAAAAGAAGTTCTGAGAAAAAATGACTTCAGATTCATGATCAGCGCCCCGTAAAACCACCTATACGAAATTTGAATAAACGGCGATGGGTCCGATAAGTTAAATCACCCAAATTCTAAATAGTAATCACAACAACCAATCTTAAACATACTTACCACTCTAAAATATCCGATGGTAAAGGTTCAGCATTAACATAAGGAATTGGATCTTTCTTTAATCTCAAATAATCTTGTCTCAGCCTGGATGTAGCACCTCTAGTTGCGCTATTTGATTTTCGTGACATGGCATCTATGTTTATGGTCTAAAAACCTAAAACTAAATTTCTATAACCCAATCCATTTTCAAATAATCAAATTTTTACAGAATACAAGGAAGACAAAAGACAAAACTCAAAACCTAAAAGCAAGGCTCTTATTAAAGATTCGTTTATCCGAAGAATTAAAATAGTATTTATTTCCCGTCTGTTTGGTATCCAGAAATAGGGTACTCTATTTTACACTTTTTTGTCAATAAACCGTTTGTTATCGTCAGTGTAATTTGTGCTTCTACTTATTATTTCAATTCTCAAAGTAGTGAAGTTAGATGCATTTTTATTAAAAGACTTAAAGTTGTTTGTTTATAAAAATAATCATAAGGAATGTTTTTACTTATTAGAGAGATTTTAAGCCCCTTATTTGATCTCCTTTATACGTTATCCTTTATTTGGAGCATGCGAAATGTACAAAAATAAGCGATTACCTTATTAAGCGATAACGTTCGTCGCTATTTACGTTGAAAATGGTGCTCTATTATGATAAATTTGATTATGGCTGCTAATTGGAATACTTAGTCGGTTTAAACAAAGAAGAAAAAAAAAGAAAAGCTGCCCGAAGAGGGTAATAAAAAATAAGTAAAATATTTCTGCTACTTTTTATAAAATAAATTTTTGCCGTCAAACTGGTACAATCAATATCCTTAGTATTATTGAATTAAGAACGTCGAGATGCAGGCAAGTTGACATTGCATAAATTACATACATAACTTATATTGCCCATGTGATTTATGGTAATTTCGAACTCTTATAATATTTTCAATATTATCCATT
Source organism: Listronotus oregonensis (assembly GCA_019359885.1). Classification (NCBI taxonomy): domain Eukaryota; kingdom Metazoa; phylum Arthropoda; class Insecta; order Coleoptera; family Curculionidae; genus Listronotus; species Listronotus oregonensis. The sequence goes on from JAHBCN010000666.1 coordinate 127,881, forward strand.
ACACACAAATCACAAAAATTAATTTACAGAGGTAAACAAAACAACCACAGAAAATATTAGTTACAAAGTTGCTTTGCTTTGCTTTCACTTTCTTTGGCCTCCCGTCGGTGGACGGTACCGGCCACTCTACCAGGCTTCTGACAGGGGAACCTCCGGAGTGGACGGGCTTGTAGCCCCAGAAATTCCGAGCTTTTCACAAAAGATTATGGTTAGTGGGGTACAATCATCAGAATTCTCGACTCTAAATTTCTTCATGTAATGGCAATTACTAAATGCGGTCATATTAGTAAAGACGGTACAACAGAGGACTTGAGGTAACACACTACAGTGATAGTTATGTTGAAATATCTATGTTTTGTTTCTTGTGTGGTGAAATTTTTAACCTGAACAAAGAGAAGGTAATAGAAATAAGAAATACATAAGCACACATATACAGCAAGTACACATATACATGCTCGAAAAACATGTTATACATATAATTAAAGTTTAATCTTATTATAGGATAGAAATTTTAGAATGATATTGCAGGTTTCTTCATTTATATTACTTAAAATGTTACTGATATTAATTGGGGTAGGAAACTTTTTTTTGGGAAATACATAATAAAGGTCAAAGTTTGGCATCTGATTAATAGGGTACCAAAGAATAAGCGATTCATCGTTTCTATGGCTCCACATTCACAGTATGTCTTTGATCCCCACTGCATATAGGTGTTAGTTAGTACATGTCCGGTTCTCATTCTTATTATAGTGGTTAGGTGTCTCCTGTCTATATAGCTGATTTTATTAAACCATTTATTGTAGGAAAATGATTTGTACGTTAGCGTAAAATCTTCTTTGTAATTGTTAAATTTTTTCCAATAGCTGGAAAAATCTTGCAACAATTTTCTTTTCTTTTATCTCATTTAGTATGTCTCTAGCATCCAATTCTATATTTCGGGACGTTTAATGTGGCGCCGATATTAAAGGCATAGGGTACTAAGCTTCCTCATTTCCGCTTGCATACCTGGAGTGACTTGAGCCGCTTTCGGGTTTGATCATCTGATCATAACGCGTTATGATTCATTAATCATGTTCTCGGCTTTAAGTTTGACGTTAGCGGATCATGATTCGAAAAAATTCTGAACAAACTAAACATATTCGCTTTATGATTAGTTTGTTTCGACCACGAAATCCTAACCTAATTTCAAACGATTTTTACGATTTTTTTTTCTCACATTATATTTTATTTAAAACGACTGGGGGCAATATGAATTCTTCAGAATTACGCTATGTTTCTTGAAATTTGTAAAACAAAGCCACAAAAAAACAACCCCCAACAGCATAACATTTTTTGTCAACAAAACATTTTTAAAATGTCATTTTTGTCACTCTCCATTGTTTATAGATTTCACAGCTGTGCGAGCGTTCTTTCGGACCGTAGTGAATTGAAACATGTTCCACTGAACATATAAATCATGATCAGGAAATCATGATTCAAATTTCTTGCGAAAGAAAGCGGCTCTGTGATCCAAGACAATATTATGTCGCTATTCCCTTTTCCCTTTTTGGATTCAGCAAGAAGTTGGCGGATTGATAGTAGTGATAACGTTGTTTGTGTTAATACTATTATTGGTTATTTTTGCTATGGCGCTAAGGGAATCTGAGAAAATAATCACTCTTTAATCTTCTTCTCCAGGATAACAAGAATGGCGTGCCGTATAGCTATTATTTCAGCCATGCAGATAGAGATTTCTTTTTTGTAGTCTAGACGAGAATCTATAATTAATGTCTGGAATGGGTTACGTCGAATCCAACTTTGGTTACCTTTTTTTGAAGCATCTTTAAAGGCAAAAATATAAGAGTCTCTATAACTTGAGGTAGTAGCCTTGAAAATGGTCATCTGCGTTTATGATGTTTTTTCCTACTTCTGTAGGTTCTATTACTTTGACTTTCGACATTTGTTGTTCATATTTTCGATGCATAATTACGGGAATGTGTTGCTCTTTCTAATCTATTCAAGTACGGAAAATATTCCTCTATATGCCTACTGCGGGGTATGGGGTCTGTTCATTTCTCCAGTGGTCAGCATTGTGTCTATAATAGATTATGGAGGCTTCTTAAGAACAGAAACCAGAGGATGGTTGTTGATGCTAGAGATTGGTTTAGCTAGGAATTTCGTAGCCAGCCATTTTCTTCTGAAATGCAGTGGTATTTCTAGCTTCAGCCTGCTCAGAGGCTGTTGTTAAGATCTCTATGCATCCGTACACAGTCTTAGTCCTCGTTATGTAAAGTGTTTAATTTATTTAGGTTTTTTTTTTGATGTTGGGTTAATGAATATGCTGTCAAAATTCAGGTGCGACTTTACCAGTGCATAAAACGTCAACAGGAACCTGTGGGTCGGCTCCCACCAAACCCTGCAAAGTCATTATATTCAGTCCTTCTTAGCCTTGTTGCACACAGCTTGATATGTAAGTCCCATTTTAGGTTTTTGTGTAATATGATTCCTAGATATTTGGTGATTTTATAAGGGATTAGATGATTTTCCATCCTTATCAGTGTAGGTTTGTTTCTGGAGATGTTTTGCAGAATAAGACGGTTTCACATTTGTTTAGGGCTATTGTAAGATCATTTTTATTATCCATTAAGTTGATTTTTCGTTAGGTTTGTGTTAATTGTTTCGGCTAGGGTTTGTATGTTAAAGTTTTTGCATAAAGCACCAGGTCATCTGCATATCCAATAATAGGTAGACTCTTCGGAATTGATGTTTAATAGGTCATTGATGTATATATTAAATAATAGTGCGCTAAGAGAGATCCTGGGAAGTCCAGCATTGGTACATGGGGCCTGAAACGTTCCATCTGTCTTACGGGTAACAGTTTTCGTTTACCACTATTTGCGAAATGATATTACAAAGATAGGTTGGGACGTCTAATTTTTCTAAGTTTTTTGCTAGAGCTCTATGTTCAATTATCGTATGCAGATTTGATGTCTATAAAGACGGCTAATAGTTTTTTGTTTTGTTTAAATGCAAGGTCTATTTCTGATGTGGAGAAAGCAGGCATTGTTTGTTCCCATGGCCCTTACGAAATCCCGACTTGAGTCCATTTAAATACCTGTTTACTTTCCAGGAACCATTCCAAACGATTTTTTACCATAATTTCCAGCATACAGAACATGATGATAAAACAATGGGGCCTATAGTTCTCAAAATTGGCGGGGCTTTTATTTAATTTAAGAAAGGTTATAATGTTATAGTACTTCCATGAATCGGGTAGTGCTTCTCCCTTTAAGCAGTTTTTACACTCAGGAGTCCTATTGTAGATAAGGAGGTTGTCCAGCATTTGGTAGGAAATGTCATCCATGCCTGGGGCAGATGAGCCCTTTACCTTTTTACTGCTGTTTTTAGTCTCTTCCACCGTGAATTCTGGTATTTCCGTTGACGTGATCAATTTGCTCAATAGTAAACTCAAAATTAAATGTGTATGACCATGTTGTTGAGGATTAGCTGTTTCATGTCACTTCATCTATATTATGTATATTGGGAGTCATACTGTTTGAAAAGGCTTTAAACTTTTTGCCATATATATGTCATGTTGTTGTTTCTATTTAATGATTCTGTGAAGGCCACAAATTTCCTCTTTTTTTATATTTTTCTTTAGCTGTTTTCTGAAATGGCTATAGTGCGTTTAGTCTTGGGTGTAGTTATCTATGGTAGGGGCATCTCTAAATCTGTTTTATACTCTTCTTTTCTGTTTTTGATTATTTCAGTACACGAGTCATCCCACCAGGAGCAACCCCTTTTGACTGGCTTTGTGGCAGGTTTTTTTTGGTATTGAGTCCTCGGCAGCTGTATTAAGGTCTCATTAATCTAGTCAAAATGTTAGGTCTTCGCTATTATTGGGCATAAGAGACAAAACTCCTGCGTAGAACAAATCCCAATCTATGCTTTTTAAAGTTTCTTGTGTAATAAGTGTTAAGTTCATATTTATTTTTATCTACTATGTTTCTGTTATTAAATATTCAAATCGATAATACTGCCAGTTTCACAGTCCTGCAGCACAGTCCATGCGGAAAGCGGAGCCAATTTATCACTGATTAATGCAATGTCCACTGCGCTATCATTTTATCAGGTCTTTTGAAAGAGTGTCGGAGAGCCATTGTTCAAAATTGAGAAATCGTTGTGTAATATAAAAATCGGCTATTGTTACCGCCAGCTATTAACTGGTTCCATCCCAAAGAGGGTGATGGGAGTTAAGATCAACAAAAGCATTGAGTAGTCGCTTAAGCCCTGAAATATGTTTGTTAATAGCTTTATAGAAATGTTATTGTTTGAGTTACTGTATATATTGATTGTTTAAGTTGGCTATTTTTATAACAATATATTGGGTAAGGTTGTCATTGAATTTTTTTATCTGGTTGTAAATTAAATTATTTTTTATGCAGTGGCAACGCCTCCATATCCATCGTCCCTATCCATTCTAGTAGTATTATAACCTCTTATATAAAAATTTTGGGAGTTTTAGCCAGGTCATTCAGTGTTGATAATGCCTGGATTATATTTGTGTATTAGTTTAATAGGCTGTCCTTGTTAGATTTAAACTCCCTCAGGTTCCATTGTAGAATTTTCAGATTAGGGCAAGGATTGTGGCCAGTGTTATTCATTTTTTTTTCCTCTTTTTTTTATTTTTTTTTTTAATTAGAGATTTGCCGCCCAGATCCATATAGGTGTTTAGATTCATTTGTGTATTAGTATTTTTATTAGTTCTTGACTGTTTTTAGACATATTTGTAAAGTACCCATTGTAATGATTCGTATTGTGTGACTTTCAGGTTCATTTGTTATTGCAATCATTAGGCACAGTTTCTCTGTGGATATCGAGGGGGGTTTGTTTTCTTGATTTTGGCATGCACCGTCCGGTGAAAGCATCCTGTCTTGTGGTAGAGTATCTCGAGCAGTGGGGCTGCGGGTTCTGTACTTGAGGGGTTGAAATTGTTCTTTTGATGGTCTTGAATTTGGGAAAATATAGAGCTTCCTTGCGTGAAGTTCCTTATCGTGATCCTCTGTATTATTCTTTTTTTGTTAGGGTTTTCCGTTAGTACCTGTTGAAATGATCTTTGTGATTGGCTAGCTATTAAGCCGCCAACCTTCTTTTCTGGTCTTAACTTGCTTTATTTGGGAGTTAGTATTATTTCTGGAAACTGTAGGAAATTCTCTTGGGTTGTATGTAAACTCATCATTAGGTAAGTAGGTTTTTTTTACACATTTGATTTACATCATAATAAGTTAGGTTTTCACATACAAGACTTCTTGATATTAGTTTATCGCAAATATTCCAGCATCTTTGTCTGTCAGGATTTAGCTCCCTTTACAAAAGTAACAGGTAGTTTTGCAAATATTTCTTCAAGGGTGGCTGCTCGAGTCCAGGTTTTATTTTCACAACAGTTTGGGCATTTTGTGCTGCCCTACAATTTTTTTGTGGCCATATAATAAGCATGCTGAATAGTACGGCTATATGAACAGATAGAAATGGGATGAATCAGATTATAAATTTTCATGGTTAGAGGCATAAGTATTCCTCTGAAAGTGCGTGCATTGTTCCTGTAGGTTTGTACCTAATTTTAAGCCGTTATTTAAAACTCTACGGTTTAACCTTCTTGCGCTTGCGAATTTATATCTAGTTTTACAAAAATATTAAAAATTTGCTAAGTCTTCTTCAAGGTCAATGTGCCTCACGATACCCTTACATAGGCAATGTGCTACAGGTGGATAAAAACAGCCTATGCTGTCCTCAATCTCTTATCTGCTAGAAACCGTTTGTTATCCGTATTGGTGAATCTATGTTGGGTTTGATTCAATCCCTTTTTTATCAATTTTTTATGTCTGTTAATAATTTGGCGTTAGCATTTCTGGTAATTTTATGTTATTAAATCACCGACGTTACCTGCGGAATTTTCCCGGGATCATGTAGATTATAAAAGGCCGATCGGCAAAACTATAGGTTATAGGCTGTCCATTTTTTTCATTCAATTGCTTGGATTTTGAGCATATGCTGCTACTATTTATATTATCTTGGTCGTTATTAATAATATATCCGATTATTACCTATTTTGGCAATCAAACGGTTGAGTTCCAATAATTTCATTAATTAAATCCAGAGGGGGAGTACCTCCCCTCCTCCCAACGAGGCACACTCATGCTTCTTTTTCTTGAGATGAATAAATTAGAAAAAGAAAAATAAAGAAACCGAAAATAATAACTATACACGCTGCGTAAATCAACGAATTCAAAAACAAAGGGTTGGATGTTGGGGAAAAAAGACGCTACCAAAGGACAAACAAGATAACACGTGTTAGTCTGACCGGAAAGTTGACCCGGAAGCAACGACACGCTGCAACACTTGCAAAGGTCGAGTCGAGAATATTACAAAGTTAATATACGACAGATAAGCTACAAACAAAATGGGAGTAAAAACTAAAATGTATCAATACAGCAAACAAAAGTGATCGGTTATTTTTCACGAACTGCGCATGATCAGTATAACGTTTAGCGTTTAACGCCATTTACCAATTATAAGGCCTAAAATTTCTCTATTATAACTTAGTTCCACTTTTTAATCCTACACTTACCTACTCTGAACTTGATAACAAACAGACGTCACAGCTTACTTGAAACTGAGCAGTCCATTAGTAAATAGTTATTATACTGCAGAATATAAAGTGAAGTTTAAAACAATGAGGTTATTGGTTTAGAACAGGGGTATGGGGATCACCAGCGCCATCTGAATTTGTTGCAATTTGAGGGCCATTTTTGTGACACAAAGTGGGTGATCCTTACCTCTAAAATCCATTGGTTAAAGATCAAAAGCATTCAAACACGTCTGAGTAAGATCTATGCACACTGATCACTGAATGCTTGGATTGAATAAACATTGTGCTCCACACTGTTCTGACCAATCAAAATACTCTCTGATGATCGGACTGTTGGAAATTGGATGATGAGACCTCCGCTGCTGGGCCATTTTTGAAGCAAAAATAACAATGAGTACGTTTATGTCTACTCTTGCATCCATAAAAAATTCTGTTATCTGCCTCAAAATGTAGTCGGTATAAATTGTTTCGGGTTGAGATTTCCATCCGATATAGTTCATGTGTTACCCTCTTTGTTTTGCTGGATTGGACTTTTTGTCGGGCGGATCGTAGCCAAGTACACACGACGGTAAACAGATTTGGATTCAGACTGACAGAAGTTTGTACCTAAGTTAACTGCGGTTGGATTTTTGGGGCTAGAAATTTTCATTTTTGTGTTTGCATGTTTTTGTTCATCTGAGCTTTTCTTCAGATTTGTTTTGCAATATTATAAATAATGAGTGATAAAACTAAACACAAATGGAATGGAGGTTATGACTTGGGTGACTTGACATTTCTAACGGCTGAAGTTAGCCAAAAAAGATCATATGTTTTATTATGTCACTTATCGGATCAAAACGGATTATTAAAGATTAAATTATTGGTGGCATAAACGACTGTGATTGCAATTTGGGATTAAAGGTTTTGGATCAGATTGAAACCTAGATTCAATAATTTGTAGACATAAACGTACTCACTATTCTAAAACAAATACAATAAATAAACATAAACAACAATTCTAAACAAAAGTATGTAAGTAGTTAAGGGACTATAATCGAGTAGAGAAGACAAAATATGCTCTATGCCAAGACGGTAGTTCCCCGAAATTGAACGAGTGTTACTACGCATGCCGAATGACGCGATGTTGCAATTCATACATAATCCATCCAAAAAAGGATTTTTTTATAATATTTTACGTTGAGCGGTAGTTATCGTAGATGTTTGTGTCATCTAACATCGATGTTAAAAACATCTATAAAAATCGCCCAGCATTATTAAGCACCGGTGGTGACGTCACAGCCGGTGCACGCTTCTCCTAAATTTTCCAACGTACGTTAAATGTAACTGAGCAGTCCTTTCACAATAAAACCATGGGTAATTTTTTACTTACCGGGCCCACGGCCGATTTTATTGAAATTTTGTATACCGGGGTTTTTTGGGGCGCTGATCACGAATCTGAAGTCAAATTTTGTCGGACACTTTTAGTTTTTATGACATAACGCCCCACTCGGACCTAACCTCAAAATTGTACAAACTTTCCTAAAATTCCTCCTTAAAACGGATTACAGCCAAAATTAATTTTATGGAAATACACCTACATTATAAGATAAATTTAGTTTCACCCTTCATTTAACAAATATTTTGAATAAAAATAGCACAACAAAATTTTATTTTTACTTTTTGAAAATGTCAACAAAATTGTCTAGTGATTTTGTATTTAGCTTTATTGAAGCAACCAAGAAACAATTTAATGGCTTTCTTTTCAAATTTAAATCCAGAAAAATAAAAAATAATTTAAATTTATAAAGTAGGCCATTTAATTGCTTCGCGAGTGTCTGGCGTACCAACATAAAACTCTCAAATCACTAGACAATTTTGTTGACATTTTTAAGAGTAAAATAATATTTTTGTTGTTCTTTTTTTAATATTAAAAATATTTGTTAAATAAAGGTGAAATTAAATTTTATCTTATAAAATATAATAAGTGTATCTCCATAAAATCTTCCATTTTGGCTGTAATTAGCGGGCTGAAGGAGGAATTTTAAAAGCTGGTAAAGTTTTGAGGTTAGGTCCGGAGTGGGGCGTGTTATAACTCAAAAACTAAAAGTGTCCGACAAAATTTGATTTCAGATTCGTGATCAGCGCCCCAAAAAACCCCAGTATACAAAATTTCAATAAAATCGGTCGTGAGCCCGGTAAGTAAAAAATTACCAAACCATGTATTCTAGAGGTAGGGATCACCATCTCTGTGTTACAAAAATGGCCCTAAAATTGCAGTAAATTAAGATGACGTTGTGTTCCAGAGTCCAGAGGGCCGTTTTAAAACTTCACTTATATATTGCAGTCAAGGTCATTGGTTCCCTGAGCTGCATTAAGGGTGGTAAACTTAACAAGGAGTGCTCGATTTTTACTATTTGTCCGCAGATATAGGTTATGTTTGAACGTCACCCGTTTGCCCATTTTGCCCAGAAGGTAAATTTATTTTATTAATTTTTGTTAAATATTTAAGTTTAAAAACTAATTTGGATATACACTTACTATTAGAACTGTAATATATAACATTTTAAAAAATTAACAGTTTATACTACTTGTAAACAAACAAACCGGCAAACGGATTACGTCACAAATACCGAATTGAGATTTAAATTGCCGTATATGGACTTAAATGGGATCGAGTACTACTTCTTAAGTTTATTACCCTTGGAGCTGCATCACTTTTTGAGCAAAACAGCCATAAGAGAGGGTGATCCTTACCTCTACAATCCATAAATAAAACGCAGTAAAGAAAATAAAATAATAATATTAAATATTCTGTAATAGTTCGAAACCAAAAATATTGTTTAAAAATAAGAAAAGCAGTGAAAGTGTACTTAGTTTGAATTTGACATTATTTGATGATGTCCAAGGGTAATAAACTTAACAGGAGTGCTCGATCCCATTTAAGCCCACATACATCAATTTAAATGTCAATTCGGTATTTGTGACGTAATCCGTTTGCCTGTTTGTTTTGTTTACAAGTAGTATAAAGTCTTAATTTTTTAAAATATTATACATTACAGTTCTAAAAGTAAGTACATATCCAAAATAGTTTTTAAAAGATGAATATTTAACAAAAAATTAATTAAATAAATCTACCTTCGGCAAATGGGCAAAACTGGTGACGTCCAAACATAACCTATATCTGTAGACAAATAGTAAAAATCGAAAGCACTCCTTGTTAAGTTTACCACCCTTGATGATGTCAACTGGGATCTAAAACCAGGATCACCATCTGTGTTACAAAAAACTTCCCGGTCGCGGAGTGAAGGATTCCTACTTTAACGCCTCTTAGCGAGATTTTAGGCAACTTAAAAAGTTCCTAACCTAACCTTATTTTTATTGTTTAGTGAGCGTTTTTCCTTTTCGTTGGTAATTGTTTACAAAACGGTTTTCAGCTATTTTACTATTATATGGTTAATATTTGCATACACACCTTCTGTTATTCATTAGGAATACGAATTTTACGTGCGCACAAACAAAAAATTGTGTCTGTCTGGAAATATAAAAAGGCTTTGCTTGCCATCCAATCCGCTGACCACTGAAATTAAAAGCTTTTGAATTTGTCTAAAAGGTCGGTCATGGTTAGTTCTGGTGTAAGCAAAGCGGCTTTTTATTTTACCCTTAGGCAGTCTAACAAAACAGCTGATTACTATGGTAAACAAACTTGCTGGAGGACAACAACCCGCTTTAGCAATTTAACTCGCCTGTGCATTGTCCGTTTTATAGTGATTTTTTCGATTTCAAGTAGTTTAAAGTGACTTTTTAAGTATGATTATATTATTTTGGGAGTCTTCAGAATGGTAAATCATAGAGAACTAATCATGAGCGACTATTTTGTGAAGCTACAAGCTGAAATGCGTGACGCTGCAAATCGATACAGACAAAAGCTCTCCGGAATTAATTTTGTGGATCCGTTTTGTTTAAAAAGAGTTAGATTTAGTTATGAACTTTAGTTGACTTTCCTGGCATGTTACCTCTAAATGGATATTGGTTCGCTATTTAGTGCTACAACAAAGCTATTACACACAACAACAAATGAGTGTCATGTGTTTTATGTTCCTGCACATAGTATGAAGTTTTTGATGCAAAAATGATAAAAAGACAAGGTGCTTTTAATAAAATTAAAACCACTGTACTCAAACTATGTTAAATTTAAATTGGATTTAAATAAATATTACTTGTAGAACATACAGTATGAACTGTGTCGAATCTGGTAAATCAGTGTTTCTGAAGTGTGGTCTCACACTTGCTTCAACCCATACAATATTTTATGTTAGTTTTTAAATTAAATAATTATTTACTATTCTTTATTTAGGTTTTTTGCTTTGTAAAGGGGCAGCTGGTATCTGATTATTAAGTTTGGTTTATAGGTGGGTGTAAAGTTTTAAATAAAACTTAAATATACTAGAGAAATGTATATAATTTTAATAGGTATTAGGTCATAAAGTAGAGCTTTATCAGGTGAATATTTCATGGGTCAGTAATGTATGTGGAATGAGGCTATAAAGTAATGAGAACACAACTAAAGATAATATACTAATTTCATACAAAACTTTGTTTTATTGTTTCTAAGTGGTATTGGAGAAATTAATTTTGTGTTTATTTGATTCTTAAAAACCTGTAAGTATACGACTTGACCATTACATCAGTAATGACACCAAGTGCAATGACATGTTATCTGTTGGTGGCATTTTGATTTAATGATCACAAATAGTATACTTAGGTCTAGTACACTTTTCTGTTCTTGCATAATAAAGTAGTACTATATTGTAGTATCTACCATATAATTAAGTAACCCTCTTTATATCCCGTAGGTAGAGTAAGTAGTGGTTTGAAGTGGAGACCTTTTACACCCTCCACTGCCACTTGCCTGGTCTATTGTAGCTCACACCTTTTATTTTTCTCCCAATAGGATCAGACTTAATGAACAATCCGATACTTGATTGGGAGAGAGAGTTCTACATCTCTCTTACTCAGTGTCGCTATCGGACATGGAGCACAATATGTATTCCGGGTGTCGGTCTCTGAGTATGACTACTATGACCATTAGACTGGCCATGCCCTCCTCTGGCCGTCTAGAAGACATGTGGGTAGCTACCAGGTCCTTGTTACAGGAACCAGATGCTGTTTCTTCTATCTTCGGCCTTTCCTATGAAACTACCAAAATCTGCTTTCTGTTTAAAGCCCTAAATGATATATAATAGACTGTTTATTATTAAGCACTTAAAAAGTCAAACATAAATTTTTACCATTATATTTTTAATTTGCGCATGCAAAGCAATATTTATGATTTTCCATTTTTGTCGTGATATCTATTTAAAAACTTTTGCTACAAACTATTAAACAGACTGTCGATAGATTCCGTGTTAATCATTCTTATTTAAAATAAGAATCCTGTAAAAACCCACTCTATTCCTGTCTCCTCTATTAGCACAGTTTATTACGTCACCAAAATGAAGGCATTATACCATTAACTTCATAAAAATCCTTAAAATTCGTACATTTGCTTATAAAACCAAATGTAAACCTGTCCTCCAAAGAGAATGAAATCAGCTGTTGTTGACAGTTCGTTAGACTGCCTAATATTTTTCAGACGGGTGGAGACGTCATTTTGCTGAGTCGCGACAACGTTGTGGGAGCATAGGAATCCTTCCTCACGCGACCGGGGAAGTTACAAAAATGGTCTCACTGCGCTTGTATTGATTTCCCGGTCGCGGGAGGGCGACTCTACTGTAAGCACAATCAGCGGACATTAGAAGAACTCGAAACGAAAATGGACGTCTCCGCATTGTTCTTTGAAAATAACATTGCAGTTGCGAAGTAGTATACCAGAACTAACCATGACCGACCTTTTAGACAAATTCCCAAAGTTTTTTTAGTTCTAGTCATGTTAGTTCCTAGTAGTTACAAAAAGCAGCTTTTTTATCCCAATTATACTTCAGACAGAGAAGACAATTTTTGTTTAAAGTGCAATGTAAATTGTGGTATTCCTAATAGAACAGAAGGTGTGGTATAACAAATATTAACCATATATAATAGTAAAATAGCAGAAAAACCGTTTTGTAAACAAATTACCAACAGTGAAAAACGCTCAATTAAACAATAAAATAAGGTTAGGTTAGGAACTTTTTAGGTTGCCTAAATCTCGCTAGAGTATGCTGAAGTAGGAATCCTCCTCCCGCGACCGGAAGTTTTATATTGCGGTCAAGGTCATTGGTTCCCTTAGCTACACAAGCGCATCCTACTGAATGCTCCTTTACTTTACCTCCATATATGGTTACAAAGAATTATACGTTCGGAACTGACCGTACTAATTGCGCAAACTCCGCAAGGGGCTTTTTCCCTATACCCACGTGCCTCTTTGCCCTGCACGCGTGGACTAGATTGTTCTACAGCACTGGGCTTCCAAAAACCTTCAAACTTCCCTGAAGACCATCTACACGACACATTCAGATACCTGCATGCTGACTCCCATCCTTATCCTTTAAAAATACGAGCCGACACTATATTAATCTGTGGGACAATACAACAGACGAGAACAACAGTAAAGAAAAACTTTATAACAAATGACTCGCCAAATATTCTAAAATGGAATGGATGCGAGTCACACATGATAAAGAAAGCTGCCAGTTAAAGGCATATATGGAGCCATAATAGGCCTATTTAGTAGATTTAATTAGTAAATTTAATAAAGTTAACTTATACTAAAACAAGGTGACTACCCAAATTTCATTTAAAATTAATATTTAAATCGGAGAATTGAGAGCGTTTAAGTAACATAACAGTTAAACCACAAAGAATAAAATGTAATACTGACATAAATGCAGTTATTTAAAAAAAAAACTTTAATGGGGATTTTTAAAAGTAAAAACTACTTACAAAAAATTTTAAAGGAAAAAATAAAATTGAATAGTCTAAGCTCTTTGTTTTTTTAAGATCCTGGATTGTTTTAATTTTAAAACATCCCTAGTATGTGTCCATTTTGTTTTTTAAAAATATATTTGGTTAAATATCAGTTTTTCACAAGTTTACTCCATATTATAAGTAGGTGTAAATAAATTATATCTTAGGATTAAATAAAACACAAAAATTTCACCAGTGATATATTTTAACTTAATATATTCACATAGTATTTTTGTTTATGTATAAAAGTGCCAATTTTCTTTAGATCCTGGAGGGGTATAACATCTGAAAAAAAAAATGAAGATGAACATACTTTTACATTAAAATATTGGCAATAATAATAGGTCTAATAAAATTGCAAGGCTAAGTAACAATAAATTAAAATCAAATCTATGGCTAAAAGCAAAAGCATGAAGCAGATTTATTTTCACCAAATAAAAAATTATTAAAAAAAATGCTTTTCCAAAAAACAGTGGTTCCCCACTTCTATATAAATACCCAGGCCTCAGTGTTTATGTATTTAATACACTTGACCAATGAAATAATATTGTGCCTATGTGGTAATACAGTTAAAAAGGAGCAAGAAGAAATGTTGTGAATCCTTCTTATTACAGATGAATTAAAATTTTATGTCAATGTCAAACTAAATATTTTATTTTCAGGTATATTCTATACTATATTTAACATTTTTTTTTTGCTTAAGCTTGGATGACGTCCTTGAAATCTTGAATTAAATTTTGTTTATGCTTTGTTAGTTATAAACTATTAACAATTATAATAAAGTCTGCTACTTCTAAACTTCGTCTCAACAGATGATTTTAGAATTTCCTTATATGAATATGAAACTGTGGATCAATTCTGACCCACTGAATTCATCTATGCTACCATGAAGAGTGTTTAAAGTAAATAGGAAGGAATTTCGGGTTAAACTTGAAATGATAAAAAATTATAATACCTTTAAAAGCTCCAATTTATTTGTTTTTTTTTTTTAAATTGTTAAATGATCTTTTAGCAAGTTTGTACTTTCAAATTGACCTAACTTTTTTAGGTTTTCCATGGCAATTTTAATAAAACAAAATTCTAGTTTTTAACTTAAAAAATAAGAAACGTATTGTTTCGATTTTACATCAGAACACAAAAGCATTATTTATGTAGTCAAAAGAGAGCATTTTTTAAAAATCCTAGACATTTTTTGTTTGACTCAAACATCTATTTTTTTAAAAGACACCAATTCCTGTAAATTAGTATTCATGTAATAGCTTTTGTGTGGGAAATGATTAAATAATTTTCCAGGTCAACATTCAAAATTTTTTGACTTTTAGTACCTACTTTTTTTTTCAGGTTTTCCAGGTCACTAAGAACACTGTGCAATGCTTGCTAACAATCAGTGTGTAAGATAGATTGGAAAAATTAAATAAAGACAAAACAGGACACTTAACAAATTCTCCCTCTAACCCATCCAATGCTTTACTGTATCAACAAATCTTAACTGTACCTATCCTGGCTCACCTTTAGACTTTAAATACAAATTTTGCTAAAAAAACCATTGGATTTAAATATAATTTATTCACTTAGCCACCAACCCGTAACATCTTACAGATCTACCGAATACATTTTTTATTTGTATATTTTTATTTTTTAACATTTCCCCAATATTACTCATCTTTGTTTTTTTTTGTTCTTAAAGAAACAAAACAGTAATTTACAGATTGGAGTCCTATTTTGTTCACCCAATAAAAACAAACAAAATCTGTGTGGCCTTTCAACACTAGATAATTAATAACAAATAGGTTAATTTTTTTACAACCCTGATTTTTTTAAAATTTAGTTGATTTGTTTTTTAGGGCACTAAATAAGATCTAAAACTAAATTTTGTCAAATTTTGTACAATTTTAAATTTTCCATAATACAGGCACATTATTGAAACATTATCTGTAATAACTCGGAAAAGATTGAAAAATTTCACTTTTCAAGACCACAATTTGTGATGAAGGAAAAGAAACTCACTATTAATTAGCTATTTCTGTGTTAAATACTTAGATTACTACCTGCTGTTAAAGTTTCAGTTCTGAGAATTGAGACCTTTATTTTCTGGAGCTTTTTAAAAATGACTAAAAACACGTTAACAACAATTTTTGAAGGTCGATCTCTGAAAAGGGACTGAATAAAAACAAATAAAAATTCAACAGATTTTTTTTTATAATAATAGAAATATCCCAGAAAAACATCATGACTGAGACTCAACTATATTTAGAGTAATAGAGCAGTGAATTTGAGTAAAAGTACACTTGTTTATAGCCGAGTTAGCACACAAGAACTTAATATACAATTGGCATTGCTAAGATAATGTTTAATCCTTTTAACATACACAATCAATTAACTATATAGTATTTTATTTTTTTTTTGAAATTTGAAAAGCAGTCTTTGGTCCAGATTAATGGAAGAAATGCATGAAAACATCATTATTATCCTCATTTTGTCAATTATTTTACCAAGCCACCACTTCCCATCATATATACAAGAAACGAAATCATTCTGTAAAAAAGATGATACATTTGCAAAAATTATCAAAGTTTGATAATCATCAAAGTTTAAACCATATAAAGTGACAAAACATCCCTTTTAATTGTCACTTATGGGAACATATCTGTGGTAACTCCTTGTTCCTTTCACTGGTAAACAACATTTAAGTCTTTCCGTAAGTTTTTAATAAGTTCGATAACAATTAATTTCTTGGTTAAGGCATTGCACAATACTCCAACATAAATCCAAATTATAAGCTACACTAACAGAGCTTGTGTTCACATCCACTGTTCATGTCCAAGTAGTGGATGTAAAGGAGGCGTACATGTTACCGTTTGCAGTGTTGTAGAAACATGTAGGGACAAGAAAGATTTAGGCTGTTCAGAGGTTTAGTTGGGGGGGGGGGAGAGGAGTTCAAGTGTAAACTTGCAACTCTCTTAATTTAGTTGTAGCCACATGACAGGCCTAACTAACATATTTGTCAGAAAGCTTATTGGGTTCTATCTATCAAGTTGATTAAAAAGGTTATTCATCCTAAATTTGCATAAATTTAACCTATAATTAACCTACACAAATATAATAAGGTAACTGGTTAATGATACGAGATACGATTTAAAAATTATTTTAGCAATGTCAATTGTAATTATATTAAGTTTTTGTGTACTGACTCGGCAATGAACAAGTGTGTCAAAGGGCAGCGCTTTTACTTAAATTCACTGCTCTATTACTCTAAATAAAGTTGAGTCTCAGTCATGATTTTTTACTGAGATATTTCTATTAATATAAAGAAAATTCTGTTAAATTTTCATCTGTTTTTATTCAGTCCCTTTTTAGATATACGGCCGA
Organism: Listronotus oregonensis; assembly: GCA_019359885.1. Lineage (NCBI taxonomy): Eukaryota > Metazoa > Arthropoda > Insecta > Coleoptera > Curculionidae > Listronotus > Listronotus oregonensis. The sequence goes on from JAHBCN010000666.1 coordinate 144,799, forward strand.
GTGATGATCGAGGTTGTTAAATTTAGCAATGGACTTAACAGTTTAGAATGTTTAACAAAACGTCATTGTCATTGTTATTCAATGATTTTAGTAGGCAACCTGTTAAAATCTGACATTTTGTTAAACATTCTAAACCGTGGTTATCTTTTAACAATTTACTAAGTTGACAACGGTTTAGAATGTTTAACAAAATGCCAGATTTTGACAGGTTGCCTACTAAAATCATTTAATAACACTGACAATGACGCTAAGTCCATTGCTAAATTTAACAACGCGATCATCACTCGGCCGATAGACCATCAAAAATGGATGTTAACGAGTTGTTGGCCATTTTTAAAAAGCTCCAGAAAATAAAGGTCACAATTCTCAGGACTGAAACTTTGACACCAGGTAGTAATCTAAATATTAAGTACAGAAATAGCTAATTAATAGTGAGTCTCTTTTCCTTCATCAAAATTTGTGGTCTTAGAAAGTGAAATTTTTCAACCTTTTCCGAGTTATTACAGAAAATGTTTCGATGATTTGCTTGCATTATGGAAAATTTAAAATTGTACCTTCCTAAACAATATTTTCTGCTAAATACAATGGTTTTAAATTATTCTGATATCTTTAAAAACAACTTGGCAATTAAATTATTAGAAAACGCAGTTTTCTCTTAAAATTCGCTTAACCGCCATTTAAAAATGGCTGCCAGAAAAAAAATATAGCATATAAATTTTTTTTAATGTCTGTTTTGTGATTATTTCTATATAGGGAATTCATAATAAAAAAATAAGAAAAATCAAAAATGTTGAGCAACAAATTTTATTTATATTGGGTGATTTGAAATTGAATGACCCTCAAACTAACACCTTTTTCACTATATTTTCTGCTCTTTTTTCTAACAACTCTTGATTTTAACACTAAATTAATATACAATATTTTAAATCTTGTTTTTATAATTATTTTACACCACTTTTGCTATAATTGCAAAGTTTCACTTTAAAATGCCGCAGCCATATTTATTGAAAAAAAAAATGTAAAATAAATATAAGAACAAGTTTTTAAATGGTGTTTATAAAATATGTGCCAATTTATTGTGAAAATAAAGAATTGTGTCGAAAGGAAAGAGCCTCTTAAGTTTGATGTTGGATATCTCAAATACAAAATGTTTCTAAGTTTTTCAGATCCATGCCCCAACTTGCCAGACATTTACCTAAAAATTACCTTAAAAAGATGTTACCACCTTATTGTAAAACCTCTAACGGTGGTTTGCACCACTAACTCTTAAAATTTCACAATAACTAAGTTGCACTTAGTATTAAGGTTTAATAGCTTTGCACAAGTTACACTTATTATTTTTTTAGTTAAGTATTAAAAATGCTTGGCAACATTGTAAAAATTGTCCAGGTTTGATATTTGGTAACTAGAGCCGCCTTATTAGTAAAGAAGAAAAACACAATTTGACAGAAAATAAAAGTTTTGTTCCCCAAAAAGTTCAAATTCGTTTTTTACAGTTCATTTTTTATTAAAAGTACAGTTTTTATTTGTGTAATTGTTAATTATTTGTCGTGTGCATTCATAATGAGTAGCAGCAACAGAGAAAAAGAAAATAGAAAAAGGGCTCCAACTTTTCAGTTAGGGCAAAAACTCTTTTATTAAATTTAATTCACAATTATAAGCACATATTAGAAAAGACTCCGCTTCAATATGATAAAAATAAAATAAAAAAATATACAAGTTGTTTCCTTAACATTGCAAAAATTTTTGCAGACGGACTTTTTGGATAAAAATATGAAAAAAAGGCCTAAACTTTTTAACTTTTGATCTATCAGGCTATAAATTATTAAGAAAAAAAAATAGATTATTTTATTTTATAAATGTAAATGAAATGAATAAATGCATAAAATTTGAGATAGTTGTTGATTTTTTCCAAGGCTTTCTTCCAACAAAATTTATAATATTCTGTTACACTAAAAAAGGGTTAAAATTTGCACTCATAATGGGTTTTCCATTCTATCATTGTATTGAATGCTGACTTCGTATTGTCAACATGCATTTGATTTCTGATTTGTTTACTCGAAAACGGTAAAATTAACAAACAAAATGCACTGGACAAAAAAGTTTCTATATAGTAAAGTTTCCAGAATGCATTTTCTCAATTACAGAACTCTAACCTTTAAAAAAAGATTGGGTCATTATTTAAAATATTTATTTTAAATTAATTTTGAAAATTCATAAACACAACACAAATAATTTAACACTTTTACCACCAAAACAATAAAACTTTCTATTTTTGAGGTTATAAAATAACAAAAGTGTTACTTAAGGTTTCGTTAACAGTAATATAGGTATACATAATTAACAATACTTACAATACGAATTCGGTGACCCATAGCTTTAGCTGGAAGATTCCTATTAAATTTAGCTCTTACAGCTCCACTTGTACCATGAGGTCTTGTCACCTTTCCCCAAATTGCACGTACTTTTGATTTCCGTGATTTTGGTTTCCCAGGAACACAAGTTTTGTTTTTTGCTTTATATACAAAAACACATTTTTTGCCTACATAAAACCAACTTTCAGCCTTTGAGCTTGTGCCTTCAACCTTTAGAAGGGCTGTGTTTTCATGTTGATTTCGGAGCCCTCTTTTATATCCTGTAAATATAGCTTTGGCATACAATCTTCCATGCCTTTTTAGAGGCCTCCTTGATGGTTTTGTTGTTTCTTTGGATACTTTTGGATCCGCCTTGGGTTTTTTTGCCGCTGTATCTGCCATATCTAAAACAACGTTCAATTAAAAACTATGAATGACATCTTAAATCATCCAATATATTAAAAACATTTTTAAATAACTTATATTGTAAAATGACTTGGAAAGGTTTCTAAATTGCATTTTAACTAATATTTTTTTATTGGGATATGCGCTAGGATTTTAAAAAAATTTAATAATTAAAAAAATACCTATGTTTTTGAAAGATGGCTAACTTAGAAGAGGAGCTAACCTCTTTCTTCTTCAAAACAAAACTATTTGAACAGTGTTGCCATCATAAGGATTTCTATTGCCTTGCTTGTAATAATATATTGGCTCAAGTACCGTCAGGTACTTATTTTGCCATTCCCTGAATTATTTTTATAGTCTCTCTAAAGAAAATCATAAAAACATTAACAAAAAATGACGAAAATCCCGTCACGGGCACATTTAAGCACTCGGAGGTAAAAAACGACGAACTACTTCGTTTAACCGATTTCTATCAGAACCCGTTTTTTATCGTCAAAAGGTGTATGTACCAACGCAGGCTGCGCTCCACGCGTGAAAAAAAAAAGGTTTTGGAAATCAAGCCTTCAATGTTAAAGGTACATTCGCAGTACTTTCCTGGCCGGCAGTGCAGCCAGAGTGTGAGAAAAAAAGTACTTCCTCCAGTCCCTCCCGATCTGGACACCGAAAGAAGCCGAGCGAAACCGAAGTCTCAACACAGATTAAAGCCGGAGTCTCATGCATCCGATTTCCGACGATCCGAAAGTAACATTGTGGCGCACAATGTTCTGACCAATCAAAATACTTTCGGATGATCGGATCGTCGGAAATCGGATGCATGAGACTCCGGCTTAAGGGAAAGTTTTCTCCTACCACGGACGTAAGCAGGCGTTGTGTGCGTTATCTCTTCGCATCGCGTGGTAGGAGAAAACTTCTCCTTAATCTGGGGGGAGACTTCGGCATCGCTCGGCTCCTTTCGGTGTCCCCATAACATTGTATGGGTCGCTAGCGTATTGTGTGAAGGAATTACTTATTTTCCACAAACTGGCTGCATTGATTTCCGGTTGTTTCCTGAGAAAGCTTTGTAGCTCCCAAAAACACTTGGTTTACTGAACGGAGGCCAAAACGAAAGTCCTTCTCATTAGCTCAAGGCAAGCAATACATGTAAGTTTACTACAAGTATTAATTGTAAATAGTGCAAATGTAGAGAATTTGATAAAAATATTAATGAAAATGTCAACATTGGCTTATTAGTAGTACATGATTGTGTGATTTAAAATATAAATATGGATAACTATTATCTTCCGTTATGTTTCGAATGAAAACAACATTGCTTGAAATTTGTAAATTTCGCAAGGTGTTGTGGTTTTGGTTATAGTTTTATTTTGGTTTAGTAATGCTCTCTTAAGAAAAGTGATATGGATAAAGAATGAGTGGTAGTTAAAGTTTTATGGACTATAATAGAGTACAGATTCGTCTAGCGATAGTGATGACGAATTTGAACTAATTACAGAATTTTTTTTTATTACTGAAAGAGAAGCAAATGACTGTGAGGATAAGTTTATTTGTGAAAATAATTGTTATGTACTACGCTGGCACATTTTAGCATAGCTCGATTAACTTATGAATGAAACTCTTCAACGACCTCATTTGTTAATAACATCTATTTTTGGCTGAAAAAGGCACACAGTAGCTGTTAAAAACAGATTCATTTGCAAACCTTCGCAAATATTTTACTGTATCGCGGTCAATTTTTAGTATATATGTGGTCCCAATTTGTAATTCACTTGATAAATTAAACTCTTGAAAAATTGGCAGAAAAAAACAATATTGGGCTAGGTAACCTTAGACAGCCCACCGTTGTGTTCGCACGTCGATGTCGTGGTTGGACCCCAGTAGGATCTTTTTGTAACATGCGCTAGAGTTACCGGTTATTGGCCTCCATCCGCTAGTGTATGGGACGGGATCCGAAGCTAAGACGAACACAAGGCTTAACTCAAGGTGTTAGCATTCCATGCTCATGAGTAAATGGCATCCTGTGCCTTAAACAGGTGTCTGAACTATCTCGGAGTACTTACTGCGGTAATGCGGGGCTCTGCCGTGGTGAATTATTACTTCCCTAGCTCCAAACAGAAAGCGGGCAGAACCGCTTTCATAGGAAAAAGTAACAAGAGTGCACGGACAGAGACGGATAAATCCGTTTCGAGAGGTGCCCCTTAGTTCACAAGCAGACAAAGGTGCGCTGACCGAAACGGGTGAATCTATTTCGACAGGTGCCTCTGAAGTCACAAGCGCCGGTTTCATGGGGAGAGGCAAATCCATTCCCCACAAGAAGGTGCTTGGGAAGGGATACCTAAATCCAAACAAAAGGCGGACAGAACCACTTTTATGTGGAAAAGGGTTCCCTGACTTAAAACAGAAAACGGATAGAACCGTTTTCATAGGGAAAACTGACAAAGGTGCGCTGGCCGTTTCGAAAGGTGTCCCTAAAGTTACAAGCAGACAGGGGTGCGCTGACTGAAGCGGGTAATTGCGCTTTGAAAGGTGCCCCTAAAGTCACGACGATTGGTTTCACGAAGAGGGGTAAATCCATCCCCAACAAACAGGTGCTCGAGAAGGGCAATCATCCAGGAGACCTGGACGTCTACCACAGGCCGGATATACGGTCTCAGTGGAACATCTGGTTTCTGTACCAAGGACCTGGTAGCTACCCCCGTCACTAAACCGGGAGAGGAGGGCATGACGGATTTAATCGTCTACTCGTCAAACTTTCCAGGAGACAGGGACACCAAAGCACTTATTATGCTCGTGTCCGGTAGCGGCACCACTAAGATTCCCAATCCTCGGCAATGACACATTGTTACCGGGGTAGGTGAAAGAACTCGTTCCTAATTTGACCATCGGACTCATTAGAAATCTAATCCTATTGGGAAAAATATAAAAAAGTGTAAGCCATAATAGACCGAGCGGTCACGGTGAAGGGTATAAAACCCACTCACTTTAAACCTAACCTAACTAACCTAACCCTGGACAGTTTTTTAAGGTTTGAATTCATCTGCACTTGTACTGTATTCACAACCAACTTAAAAGCTGGTTCTTTGGTTGCTTGGCCGAGTAACATCGAGAGTAATTTTGAATGGTTCGGGCTCTTGCCCTATAGTGATTCTGAATAGCTAAATAGGTCTGTTTGTTATTCAGAAATAGTGTACACCATTTTACTAGCTGTTTACGAACAGCCACTTTTCTTATATTATTATATTATTTCTTATATTATTATACCTAAGTTAAAGTTAGTTTCTGACCAGAGCTAAGTTGTTGATCGAACACGCAATTTCGGCTTGTCAAGTTACGACTCCCCAAAACGTAAAAAAATGTCAAATTTTGCTCAACTTAGGTTAGCCAAGATATCTCGGACAGAAATCCGGGTGCCTTAGCAGGGGCAAGGGGGGAGGTCAGATTCTGACTTAGCTGTGACAAATCGTACGGCCAACTAAGTTAGTTTCCCTCAACTTAGGTCAGAATTTGTGCTGTTCGTAAGCAGCTACTCTTTTTTACGTAAGCGCTCCTATGGAAGGTGTATTTTAGGACTACGTGGATAGAAGAAGTGTAAAATAGTGAAAAATATTTCTGAATAACAAACAAACCTAATGTTTACCGTTCGAGTTGTCGTCGGGCGGATTCTCTGAGTTGTAATACATTTTTTTTTATGCTATACTGTTTTAATTCCTGTTTTTTTTGTATTAATATTACAATCTATTGCCCAAAAGGTAATTGTCTCGAAAGTTGCCTCCTCTCCGATTTTGACCAAATTTGGTATACGGGGGTTTTTCGGGGCGCTGATTACCAATCTGCAAAAAATTTTTTCGGCAACGTTTTGTTTACGAGATATTCATCATCAAAGTTAAAAATCAAACTAACCTCATTTTCACTATATTCCTCCTTCTTTTTGTACACAATTCTTGATTGTTACACTAAAGTGGCACACAATATTTTATAAACACCTTTTAAAACCTTGCATTTTTATTTATTTTACACCTTTTTTTCCATTTAATTGCGAACTTTCAAGTTCAAAGGCAGCAGCCATATTTGTTTACAAAAAGCCTAGTGTATACATGGTTGCCGACACGTTGTGGCGTGTGAAAGTAGAGGTTTGTAATTAAATGGAAAAAAATGTAAAATAAATATAAAAATAAGTTTTTAAAAGATGTTTGTAAAATATTGTGTGCCAATTTAGTGTAAAAATCAAGAATTTTGTGCAAAAAGAAGGAGGAATGGTGTAAATAAGGTTAGTTTGATTTTCAACTTTGATGATGAAAATCTCGAAAACGAAACGTTGCCGAAAAAAATGCAGATTCGTAATCAGCTCCCCAAAAAAACCCCTGTTTACCAAATTTGGTCAAAATCGAAGAGGAGGCAACTTTTGAGACAATTGCCGCCCAAAATTCACAAATAAACGTTAGGTTAGGTTACATCCTCAGTCATTATTCTTTTCTCTATCGCGTTCGAATTATTCCTTGTGCTCTGTTGATGACGTCACCTGCTCGATATCTGTCGTGCCAGCTGTACCGATCGTCAAGCCGAACTCAGCCTGGATAATGCAAATGCAAAATCAGAGTTTATTAAACTCAGATTAAACTATGGAGAAAAACAATCCTTCAAACAACACGCACGCGCAAAAAGAAAGAATTGCGGCTCTGTTATAGGTCCGTCGGTTCCTGTCAGTCCGTGCTCGCAATAAAAAACTACGGTATATCGTTACCAGAGTCACAACCATCTTATATAATTGGTTACGTTTCTTCCCAACCACCTTCAGTTTGTTTTAATAATTAATTGGTTTGCAGCCACTGGATTAAAATAGTTTAACTGTATTTTTTTTTAATAAATTATTTTAAAACTTTTTAAAAATGTCTTGGTTTTCGTCAGTAGAACAAGGACCACCAATCGAAGTTTTTGCTTTAACAAAACAATTTACAGAAGATAATTTTCCTCAAAAAGTTAATTTAGGTGTTGGAGGTAAGTACTTCTAAATGGTAATCTATTTTAACTTTTGTTAATAAAAACAAAGACCAGAACTAAAATAATGTTTTTAGTTGCTTTTTCTAATATCAGTTAGGTAAATAAATTATGCACCTATTATTATTTATCGATAGACGCCTTATATTCAATTATTTTATGTTTAAAACGTATTTTTAAAAAATATTTTTTCACTAAAATAATAAAATTGAGTTTTTTTTATTATAAAGTATTTAACATTTGTGAATGTTAATGACCAAGGTCAAAAATCATGTAGGTGCAGTTACAAAATTATGTTATATCAGTCAAATTGTAAAACAAAAACAAATCCTTTGGCAATTGTTTTTTTTTCATTCTTTACTAATTTTAAGGTAATTGTTTACAAAACGGTTTTCTGCTATTTTACTATTATATGGTTAATATTTGGTATACACACCTTGATATTTATCAGGAATACGAATTTACGTGCGCACAAACAAAAAATTGTGTATTTTTTTAATTTTAGGAAAAAACAAACTTGGGGCTTCTCTGTGTTGCCAGATTTAATAAATTTAGGCCATCAAATTTTGACATTCTATCTGTCTGAAGATTGGGATAAATAAAAAGCTGCTTTGCTTACCAGAACTAACCATGTCCGACTAGAACTAAATGCTTTTTGAATTTGTTTAAAAGGTCGGTCATAGTTAGTTCTGACGACTTTTATTTTACCCAATTATATTTCAGACAATGCGGAGACGTATTGAAAAAGACTCGATTTGGCAACACTGCACGGTTAACCTTAAAATAATTTCTTACTGTTTCTTGTCATAACGGGGAGTTTTCGCATTATATGAAGAAATCAATGGTAATTTTAAATTTTAAAATCGAAATAAAAAATATTAAAACACATAATTTCTCCTCTGCGCAAGTATATTTGAAATCCCTATGAAAGGACACTAGAATACGACTGTATAAAAATTTTGCCATTTAATCCAAAAATAACTGAAAACCGTTTTGTAAACGAACCATTTTTTAAAATATCAGAACCATTGGCACCAAATAATGTAAGATTTTTTTAACAACACCTCAGATCAAACATTTCAATTAATACAGTGTGTTTATTACCAGATTTACATTGATATATTTAAAATATTATACCTAACAGGACTAGGGTTGCTACCTGCCACTTATAGATTTAAGGGTTACAGCCTAAAAAAATTGTTTGTTGAGTTTTTTACGTTTTAATAAATCAGTTTATGACAATAAATCCATGCGCACAATACTGCGCCTGGTTAAGTTCTGGCCTGATAAAAACTTTAACTTAATTTTTGAACAGCAATATTTTGAAATATTTTTTTTTTCACTTATTTGTTACACCATAAGAAAACACATAGTGTCTGAAAAACATTAATTTCTCACTCACATTATCGAAAAATAAAATTATTTCTTTATTTTTCATATAAAATATACCAAAGAAATATGGCCAACTAACATGAAAAAAAGTGAGAAAGAATACATACAGAAAGGGATGATATGATGTCGTTTTGTTTACGATTCCCTCCTTGAATAAGCAATGTTGCCAGATGTTTTCTAATAACTTGTTATTATTGAAGGTTGTTTTTTTCCATTTACCTGAAATGAAGATTTTTTTTAGAAAAAAACTATCCAGAACTAACAAACAACAACTTCTAAACTATTACCTCGTTCTGGTTAGTTCCTGGTTAGTTGTCTTAGGTTTTCCTCATTAAATTGTAAATTTTCTTTATCATAAATGCCCCATCGAACAAAATGAAAAACAAGTTAAATACCTGTTTTCTTTTTCGATTTTTTATAGGCAAAAAAAGGGTTCCAGATAATTACCTTATTAAAAAAAATATTTTTTTGGTAATTTTTGTATTATATTATAATCCATAATTCTTTAAAGCTGAATTAAAATATCTTTTCTTTTTTGATCCGGCAACGTCGCAAAATCTGGCCTTTTACTTAACCTAAAAACATAGTGTTTTTTAGAATTTTAATTTTATTTTTTCTTTGCAAAAATATATTTTTTGGATTTTTTTTTTTAAAATGAAATCTACTAAACAAAATATGTTCTTTTTTTTCTGTAATATTTATTTTTTTCAAATCGAATGGTGCTAAATGACACCAGACCCCTCTCCATTAAATAACTTTATCGCTCCAAATAAAAGTATGAGTATGGTATGTAAATTCACATATGTATTTTTATTACCTATGCAAAAATTAAGAAACTTATGTCAAGTGGTTTCTAAAATATTCGAGGTTATGTCAAAGAATATAAACCTCAATAAGAAGTGACATAAAGTTCCCAATAGCATTGGTTATATGGGAAACAAATTTCTGACGTCACGTGTAGACGGAATGACACTTAAACAGCTTGGGGGTACACTGAGAGAAATATCAACGGTAAAAATTCAGTTTTACACGGGAAAAAAATTTATATGTATAACTATACATTGCAGTCCTGGAAAATCGTCCCTTTCAAGGAGTTTTTTTTGCAGTCTTTTTAGGGTTGGTTATTCTCAAAAAAGATTAGATAGATAAAAATTAATATTATGTAATTTTTGTGTAAACAGATGTAAAATAATTTTAAGAAATCTTTATTTCAAAATTGTAATAAAACAATAAGTAAGTGCTAATATATGGTTTTTGAGGTCTTCGAGTACCTATGCAGAATTAAATTTTGTAATCCATTTTACGTCTAACTAATTTGACTGTTTAAGATTTAGGAAAAAAAAAACGAATGGTATACAGTTTTTTGCTTCCGCTAATTACTTTTGATGTACATCTCCCATTTCAAAAAAAAAAAGAGAAAAACGTTTTAAGGTTTGTGATTCTATGGGTTTCTGGGGTCAAAAATTCAGTGGAGGGATGTTTTTTTTTTGTAAAACGGTACCTATACACCTTAATACTTACCTTTACTATAAATGTATATCCTGTCATTTTTACTACACTACAATGTACTGGTAACAACAAAATTTCTTAGTAAGAATATATTAATATACAATGTACAGCATGCTTTAATAAAAAGAGGGTTCCCCATTAAATTAATAAAATTTGAAAGTAGGTTTATGATTTGGAAAAAAATCTCAGTAGATATTTTGGAAAGAATAGAGTGGAAGAACTTGATAATCAAGGTGGCTTGAAACATCACTAAAATAAACAATTTTAGTTTTTTAAGGGCTAAATGCCAAGGCTAGAGCTTGAATGTTCAAGGTGAGATGAAAAATAGTGACTTTAAAAAAAAAGTAGGCAAACAGTTTATCGTAATGACAAAATCTGCAAGTTACATCGACTTGTTACCATGACTATAAATTGATTATATGTGTGATATAATTTTTAGTTTTCTTATCTTTTGACTGGTACGTTAGATCCCGATTGGTATATTTCATCATATAAAATATTTTAAGCCTAATAAATTATTTTATAATGTACATTTTTGGGAAATCATTGCATGGATGGGTAAATTATATTCTTTCCATTTCATTTAAGAGTTTATGTGAAACTTGTTTTATACAAATGTCTTCAAACTTAGTTTTAAAAGCATGTTCCAAATCATAAACATATTTAATAAACAAATCGGGAGGGTGCTGAAACGCTCCATGAATGTTTTTTGTAGTGTCGTAAGCTTTATAATACAGAGTGTATCAGCCAAATGAAATAAATTCAATAATAAATAAACGGGGGCGTGTTCGAAAAAACACTCGGACACGTGTTTCGGTATTTTTGGTTGCGCATTTTTTTCAGTAAATACTTTTTATACAGGGTGTGTCATTTAATAGTGGCCAACACTAACTTTCCTAATTTAAATGCAACGCCCTGTATATTAGTAAATTTTTTGATTCTTCAGAACATTCTAGATATATTTTATGTACAATGTCCTATACCTATTTTTAACTATTTTGGAAATATTAGGTGCTTTTAGATGTATTGTGCTTGCATGCTTGCCACTTTCTTGAAAGTTACTTTTTGTGCATATACCTACTAGAGGCAGCCTTGGGCACAAGCGCGCGAGAGAGAAGGAAGAATAGGTGTATAACCTCTCTCCCTCTCTCTCTCTCTTAATTTGTCGGCGGTGTATACACCCCTTCCGCCAATTAATCAGCACAAGGCGAGAAATGTTATACAGCTATTCTTCTTACTCTCTCGCACGCTTGTCCGCACAGCCGAGCGACACGGCTGCCTCTAGTAGGTATATGCACAAAAAGTAACCCTCACGAAAGTGGCAAAGATGCAAAGGCAATAGATGCAATAAACCTGAAAACGCTTAATATTTACGAAACAGTTGAAAATAGGTATAGGACATTGTACATAAAATATGTCTAGAATGCTTTGAAAAAAACAAAAATTTAATAATATACAGGGTGTTGCATTTAAATTAAGAAAGTTGATACTGGCCACCGTCACATGACACACCTTGTATAAACAGTTTTAGTTGAAAAAAATGTGAAATTAATATCCGAGCATTTTTTCGAATAAGCCCCCATTTATTTAATATTGAATTTATTCAATTTGGCTGATCCACACTGTATATTAACAAAGAATTAACATCTAAAGATTCGCATTGTGATCTATAATTTAAGTATCACAATTACTATGCACATTTAGTGCTTTTTTTTTAAAGATATCCACAAAACTGAACGAAACGAATGAAACAGCACATAAAAATCAACAAAGCACTAAAGGAAACATGTAATCCCGGACTAAAAGCTGCCGGCAGCGGGTTGACAGTTAAACAGCTTTGCCCCCTCTTAAAAATTTTGGGACTTCGAATAATGTCGCTTCTTTGAGGTTTATATCCTTTGGTTATGTTGAACTTCGTCTTTTTTAAACAGCAATATTTTAATATAACTCTTTCTTTCACTAATTTGTTACATTATAATAAAACGGATTAAAGCCTAAAAAAAATGATTTTTCACTCACATTTTTACAAAATAATACAATTTCTTTATTTTCCATATGCAATATATGAAAATTATGGCCAACTTAATATGAAAATAATCGAGATATTCATTGGGAAGAGATAATATGATGCCCTTTTTTTGTCGTTTTTCTGCTTGAATAAGCGATGTTGCCAGATGCTTTTCTAATAATTTATTATTAAAGGTTAAATTTTTTTTTTTTGGTTGACAAGAGTAAACTTGTTAAAAAATCGTACTTAATTCTTTCAGTTATTATATATTAGCATTGATTGATTATAGAGTGGCTACTTTGCACTTAAAAAATTATAATTTTCGGCACTTTTCATGGCTAAAAAGTCATATAAATTTAATTTCTCATTTATCATAAATACGCCGTAAAAACAAACAGAATGAAAAAAAAGTCCGATATTTTAATTTTTCGATTTTCTGTAGCCAAAAATAGGGTGGACCCACATTCAAGTAATTACCTTATTTAATGATTTTTTTTTAATTTGTTTGTTATTAACTAATCCATAATGCTTTAAGGCTAAATTTAAAACTGTTTTTTTGATCCGACAACGTTGGAAAATCTGTTCTTTTACTTAATTTAAATACAAAATGTTTTTAAAATTTTTATTTGCTTTTTTTCTACAAAAATGCTTTATTTTGTTTTTTTTAATCTACTGAACAAAATGTGTTCTTTTTATCTGTAATATTTTTTTTTTTTAAATCGATGGACGCTAAATGACAACGGACTCAATATTCGATTTTAAAAATCGCGCATTTTACTACTGACTGACTGACTCACTCACTCATTGACTCATCAGAATTGTAGAGAACTTCCCGAAGGAGTAGAAACTTAAAATTTGGTATGTAAGTTGGTTTTAGGACACAAGTAGAAAAAAATTAAAAACAACATTTTTACCCATAACGCCCTTAAACAGGAATGGGAGTATCATATATTTGGGGGGTATTTTAGAAGTTTGCAATCTTAGTTAAATTATTTAGAAATACAAAAAAATTATATGACAGACAGTGTGGATTCTGTCAGAAAAAATGACAACAAATAATGTTCTTTCCTTTTTCTGGATAATGGGACCATATTTGGTCTTTAGAGGTGCATAGGTTATAACCTTTATATTCAGTTAAATTTTTTATGGATGTTTTGAATGTGAGGGTCAAATTGGGATTGTTCCCAATAACTTAAAAGTACCATATTTGGTCTTAAGATTTGAATGTTATATATCCTTCATATTTCTTTTTGATTTTGATCTTTTCTAAAGGCTTACGCATTCAACGGAATGACATAAAAGCACCAAATACATCGTGTACTTACGTAGTATTTTTAATATACAATTTAACCCTGCACGCCTATAGCCCCAAACGGTCTAAAAGCGGGGTACGGTTCTTTGCAATACTTGGATCAAATATTTAGAGAATACTTACCTTTTATATTATTTATTAACCACTTTAAAATTTACTGGGCAAAAAACTAAATAAATAATGATCTACATAATGATGCAATGTTGTAATAAACCTCTTTTTTGTTTTTAAATATAGGTATATAGGTCTTACATATTACAATAAACATTTATTTTAGAAAAAACGCGATAATGGTCTGCCATTGATATTTTTCGATAATAGTAACATGTATATTTTTAAATTTCCAAATGGCAGACGTGGTCAAACACATTTAAAATCAGTCAAATTTTCATATCTGTCCCACCTGATTACCAGAAGCGACGGCCACGCTGGCCTTAGTGAGTCTCCGCGTAGGTTTTGAGGACTCACTGTGTAAAGCTTTTATATTTTAATTTTTTTAAATTTCTAATAATATGTCTTTTCACTTTTATTTATAAAATCGTTTAAAACTCTATAGAAAATATCAGCAAAATTGATCTAAGATTTTACGGTACATTTTTAGCAGGGTAGGGTGCTTTACGCATAGTCTGCGACTTCAGATCATTTTTATTTTTGCGGAAATGCCCACTTTTTATATATATATATTTTTTTAACATGAACTCCATGAATTGAAGTAGTTTATTATGCCATTTTTTGAAGTTTTTAATATTTAGCTTTTATTTTTGTACTATATTTGTACAAAATAAAATTGTATATAGCAACCCTAGCCAGGGGCGGTCTAGCGGCTCTGGGGGCCGTCGGCTGAAATCCGTCGGGGCCCCCCTCAGAATAACCACTCTACCCCCCCTCCACGTCAACTCACAACACCCTGAATTAGT
>JAHBCN010000667.1:0-160611 GCA_019359885.1 Listronotus oregonensis
TTTTAAACATTTAAAGTGCATCGGAATTGGAAAATCCGTACATATCATTGCATATGAGTTTGGGTCCATTCTGATTTTTCTAGAATATTAAAAAAAACCGACAGAGTTTTTTTTTCACAATATTTTGAGAGTATCTGATTAGTTTATTGGTATTTTTTGAAAAAATAGTTGGTTATTAACATTTCTTTTTTATAATGAGACCTTAGCAAGTGTTCAATGATCCCAGAAAATTTTCTTCACCATCTTTCTTGTATTTTGATAAAAAAATTGTTTTGTCCATCTGCATTTTTTAGCCTACTACCACATCTATGCAGTGTGGAATGTTATGGATTTTTCGACGTTTTTGCGAAAAATTTTGGGTTTTCAAAAAAAAACCTTTTTGGGTTTTTAAAGTGATCTTTTTTTTTGTCTAAACAAAATTCTCTAATTTGCATATTTTGGAGATATTCGCGGGAAACTCATTTTGGGACTTTGGGGGCCATTTTCAGGGGGTTTCCCCAGTCGGAGTCGGGGTCTTTTTCTCGCTCGAAAGCATCCGCGAAGACCTAAGAATTGCGCCCCAAATGAAAACTGTTCAGATTTGTCTACAGCTTTGGGTACTTTCAGGTTACTGGACTATAAAGAAAACATAGCTACGGTTCGATAAATGATAGAAAAAGACAATCGTGTAACATATCAAATTATTCGGGGTACTTTGGGGATTGGAATGACTGAAATCGAAAAGATTTTGCACCATAATCTAGAAGTTAAGAAAGTTTGTTGTCGTTGAGTTCCCCTTTAAATTTAACCGAAGCTTAAAAAACACATCGCGTCAAATGGTGGACAGATATTCTAATAAAATACGAGAATGGTAGATCAAATGCTGTCTGCGACATCATCACTAGTGACGAAACATGGGTTTTTGCCTTTGAGCCTTAATCAAAACGCCAGTAGGCTCAATGGGTGTGTCTAACTCAGAGGTTCTCAAACTTATTTTGTCTAACGCCCACTTTGAAAATCAGTTATTTTGTAGCGCCCCCCACTTTTTCGTCACCTTAAAAATCTTAATAACATATTAGTCTCGCCTGGAATTTAATTAAACCTATATTCTAAACGACACTTTTCCTACCGGGAAAAGGGGAATTTATTATTGCAACTTACAATATTAAGAGTATTTTTTTATTTAAAATTATCAACATTGCAAATTATAATTCAACTTTACAATATTAAGAGTATCGGGGTAGGGGGGCAGAGTGGCCAGAGGGCGAGGAGTGAGATGGTTTTCGGCGAAACGTCTGTCTAGAGGTGGAAAGTTCGAATCTTTTTTACTGAATCAATTCATTTGATGCATTCATTTGAAAAGATTCGATCGCAACCGATTCACTTTATTATGATGCCGATGCCGGTCGGACTCGATCGGTAATGAATTCAACAAAAATGTGATATTTTTTTTAAATAAAGAAATTTTTTTGAGTATTTTTTTTTTTGGGATAATTATTTTTTTAAAAAAAACATATTTGAAATAAAACTTTTAAAAACTATAATCAATAAAACCTACAAATGAACCTCCAAATTAAGTCTTTGGTCAAAAAAATAGTTAAAACAAAGAAAAAAGTTCTTTTAATTGCCAAAAAAGGTATATAGCCAAAACTGATTCGAACCGACAATAGAGTACACATAAAACAAAACTAGGTTCGTTATTCATCGCAGAGCGATCCAGCAAGTGGGTAAAAAAACGTTTGTTCTTTTTGAACGAATCCTTCGCGAACGATACACCTCTAGTCACGTCAGTCGCCGTACGGTCGCAAGCCGCGGCTGTGTATTTGGGCACCCGCACCCGGGAAAACACGGACCGACGAACGTTGACGGACTAAAATCCCGGATTGCACAAATAAATCGTCCAATATTTTTTTGCTCCAAACGTGAATTATAATTAAACATTCTAAGCTTAATTTTATTTTTTTTTTAATTTTACTAGATTAGGTACAAAAAAATCCCGCGTTCGGTAAGTGCTCTGCTTGACCGCAACAATATATACATATTTTTAACAGGGGTCTTCGGAGGTGGGCACCTCACCTGCAAAAACTTGAAGACACAATATATTTTAGTGTTTGATACCTATTACTAAATATCTTAACATATAAATAGGTTGTGAACGCATTAAAAAAATTAAATATTTTATATCAACTAATAAATGGATGTTGTGTAGTGAAAGGTTTTTAAAATTTTTTTTTAATTTTAAAAATGAAGTAGCTGACGTTACAAATCACCCATCGCCCCCAAAATCAAAACGCCCCCCCCCAAAATTTTTTTGGGTCCCCGCCCCCCCCTAGGCCTCCAGCGCCCACAAGGGGCGTTATCCCCCAGAAAGACTGGCCCCAAATACTCGCCATTCAGTTAGTTTTTTTAGTCCCGCAATGAAAAAAAATTGCGTGTTTTTTTTAAAAAAAAAGGGGGGCCGTCACAACGGTTTCATTGGAAAAACAACGGGGAGTTAAAGCTCCTTTACACTCCCCCTTTTTTTCCTTAAGTGCTAAAAAACGATTAGTGCGCCCAAAAAACAACATAGTTTTGCACCACGACAATGCTTCGTACCATACGGAGCTCCAAACAAATCGATTTTTTTAGAGCAGTCGAAGGTAAAATTATTGGAACATCCACCTTACAGCTCCAACCTTTCTCTATGTGACCTCTTTTTGTTCCCAAAACTTTAAGATAAAATGCGTGGTCCGCGTTTTTCAAATCCAAATGAAGCTGTTTCTGCATTTTAAAACCTTGTTTCGTAAGTGACCCAGGACTAATGGCATTTATGTTTTACTGATTGGTTTTATTAAGTGAATAAATGTGTTAAGTTAAAAAAAGAATATTTAAAAAAACAATCAAGCAATTTTTCCTCACAAATAAGTTGTATTTCTTATAGTTTGCAGAAATTTTCGGTGCAAACTACGCATCTGTTCTTAGAAACATTTTTTTTTCAACTGACAATGAGGGGTACAACAAGGTGACCCTCTTGGGCTAGCATTTTTTTGTTTGGTCATTCAACCTCTTATGTTTTTAATATACATGAAAATGAATCTTCGGTATTTGATGATTAAATTTTATCCTGATTAAGTTTTAAATAACTTTAAAAATTTAGTATTTTTTGCAAATATTTTGGTCTAAAATTAAAATTTAATAAATGCGACTTATCTGTAATTTCTGATAAAAGTTCGTAAACAATAACATTTAAATTTTTAAGATTTGCTTCAAAATTATCAGAAATTTCTTTAAATAATTTTATGAAATTGATTTATTTATTATTAAGAAAACAAATATTTTTTAATATTTCACTTATGAATAAATTTTCCCATAAGAGATAAGAAGAAATTTCACGTTGCCTAGACAACGTGGTATTTCCACTTACTTACAAACACAGAACAATCAAACCTGTTTGTTTGTCAATTAGAAACGTCAAAATCAGTCAGCATGAGTCGATTTGGTCATGTACACGATAAAGAAATAGATAAAGTAATTAAAAATACGATTTCACTAATAGTTTTAATTTTTTTGTATAAAATTGAAAATTGTATGACAACAAAAACATTTTAATAATATATTTTTTCCCAAATCCCCCTCGTGCATTTAACCAGATTTTTTCATTAAAATTTTTTAAAAATTTCCCCTTGTTCTTCGAACTCGTGGAATTATAAATAACAAGCTTTCATGAAAATTATCGGTAATTTTTAAGCACTCGTTTTCTTAAATGCTCGCTCCGTTGGAAATATACAGATTCCCTTTCTAAATTTTAAGGTATTTCCAACTGTCAAATAACATCAAATTCCTGGTTACGCTTTGTACTTACACAGCCTCTTAAAAATGGGGGTCTTGGAATTCGAAACATTGTTTCCTTTCAATATCCGCCCTTTGGGGATCAATATGTTATCCTCTATCTCACCTTATTATGTCGCTGTCTTTAGTAATTTGTATTTTGATAAATTTTGGAAAAATGGCTAGCTTTCTTTAAATTTGGAAATACACTCACAAAAGATTCTCAAAAGTCTCACAAATACATTAATCATCAAATATGACAAGAGCGTCAAAATCTCATTCGAGGTGTAATATTAGGACTTACCGCAGTGACCTGTGTCAGTGAGGCATTGTAAATTTATGGGGATAGGGGCTTGTGTGCAACGGGCCAATTATGTCCAGTTTTATCCACCTTATCGACATTAATGGTAACGGACAAGCCAGAACTAGCTTTAGAGGTCCAGTCATGCAGGAGCAACTCCCTAAAAATCAACATTAAATATTTAAATTTTAGAATTCAAAAGCGTCATTAACTTTAAATTGTGTTTTCTGTTACAGGTTGGACGATCAAGTAACTTGGGTGCTGGCGAATTTTGGTTTGAAGCCGACGATACCACTATTGCTTCGAATCTTCAGACTACTGTCAGTCAGTAAGTGTCTTTTTTATAGGTATCTAGTTTCTAGAATATATCAAAACGTTTTTTTTTTTTTAAAGGAGGTGTTAAAAATTCGGCCTCTTTTCGCCCATCATATTTGTGAAAATTCAGAGTTTCAATTTGGGCCATTTTATTATATTTATAATAAGTCCAAGTATCTTTATTTACATCTACATTAGATTGATAAAAAAATTAAAATGGCAAGTACCAAATTAAAACCTTTAAACTTGCACTTTCAACTAAGTTTATTTTCAATGTGGGAACAAATTGTACATAAAAATAAACAAAAAAAATCTGAAACCAGAGAGGGAAATGCAGTCAATTGAAAGGCCACTTTAAGTAATTAACTCTTCATTAAAAAAATCGAGTTTTGGGAAAAAATTTTTCCCATCATCAGGAAAATCTAAAAAAAAAAAAAAATGATTTTGTTAGTGAAACCAAAAAAAAAATAATTATCTCTTTTACAAAGTTCTTACCATATGTGAGTTGAAAACATGAAACAGGTTTAATGGCTATGAAGGACAAAACTTCATTCACTTCCTTTAAAAATACATTGACTTTTTTAATTAGTTTTTAGCACGGGATCGTTACCATGTTACTAACAAGACTTTTACGGAGTGAAAGAAATATAACAAAAAAAAAAAGAATTTATAGTTAAAAAACTTACAAAAAACAAGTATGGTTTTTAAAATTAACGACCAATGAGCGCTGTCAGTTGAACAAGAAATAAGAAATTTGATATAATGATTTTAAAAAAAATTTTGGGTTTTCCATTTTTTTTAAATTTGGACATCATAGGCCGCATCATGCGTGGTGCCTAGGTAATTATTTATACACTGCTCACAATTAAGTTTGCAGATGCATTATTGTATTTTGAAAAAAATACCATTTACAAAGGTTTAAAATTAATAGATTGTAATATGTATGTACCTACAAAATGCAAAGTTCAGGGCTTATTATTGAATTTAACGAAAAATTGTTATCGTTTTTTTGGACGAGAGAATATAATTATAAATGGGCTAAAAATTTTTGGGTATCATTTTTTTATTCATAGATTTTGGTTGTAAGTAAAATGTACCATTTCTAGGAAAGTTCTTTGTACCAATTGTCAGCTCTATCTAAAATTATTGCATTCTGCCAGTCCAAGCGTGTCCAGCAGTGTTTACATGTTGAGAGAGTGCACAAGAAAGAACACCTCTTCTGGCTTCACTTTATGAGAAGTGATACGACCAATTAGATTTCTGCATGTATGTCCTATGTAGACTAGATCACATTCACGGCATAGAATTTGATACACTACGTTATAAGATTCTTTGTTATCTATTGGATTTTTAGTTTTAGTAAATAAAATGGAACCAGTTTTGAGGCATTTTTTTGCTTTGCTTAATAATAATGACATTAAAATATTGCTGCTTTGTCGGACCAATTGAGTCACAATCCTATTATTTTCGAAACGTGTTATTGAATTTACTCATAATCGTTGTTAAAGAACTTTATAAAATAACAAAGTGATCCATTTAATTATTATTTTATTAAAGAAACCTGTTAAATTTAAAAATTGCTTTTTTCAGTTCTCGCACATTTTTTTCATTTCGTATGAAATACCTTTGTATATTGAATATAAAAATTAAATATTAATTTTTTTAAAAAAAACAGAACTGCAAGAGTCTTTTAGCTCGGTCTTGGTCTTGGGTCTTGCACTCTTCGGTCTTGGTCTTGGTCGGTCTTGGTTTTTTGCCCTGGTTTTGGGGCTTGTAGCAAGATAAGACCGCAAGCCCAAGACCGGTCTGCCATCACTAGGATCATTAAACACTTGCTAAGGTCCTAAAAAAAAAAAAAAGTTATTAACAGACCTTTTTTTTAAAAAAAACAATAAATTAATTAAATACTCTTAAAATATTGTAAAAAAAAAACTTTGCCCGCTTTTTTTTAAATTCTAAAAAAAACAGAATGGCCCAAATTCATATGCAATGGTAGGTACGGGTTTTCCCTTCGTATGAACTTTGAATGATTAAAAAAGTACATTATTCCGAGTAATGGAACAATTCATCCGCCCGCTTATAAGTGAATCAATGAAGATAGCGGCATTCTAGAGGAGGGGCAGCTGAAATGGGGGGTTTGGGCTCGTTATCCCCCCAAAATATCGATTTTTCGAAAAAAAAAAGGACCATTTTTGTAATTACAAGGCGATCTTCATTTTTTTAATAACAAAAATTTCTAATTCGCATATTTTGGGGATATTGGGAAAACCCATTTTGGGGGTTTAGGGACCATTCTGAGCCTTTTCCCACCTGTTAAGGATAAATTTTTTGTTTGAAAGCACCCCGAAGACCTAAGAATTGCCCCGAAAAACTCCCAGTTTTTTCGTTTTTTTTATTTGTGGACTATAAGATTTTCTGGTGTATTTTTTTCCGCTGACCACAAATCCGAAGTCAAAATTGGATGTCAAACAGAAAAAATCGAGAAAAACCCAAAAAATCGGTACATTTACCGGCAGAAAGCTGCTACTATGGAATGATTGGGCTACGACTGACTATATTAACTAAAAAATAAAAAATTTATAAAACAAAAAATGGAACTTTTTGAATTGTTAATAAAAAAAGTTATATAAACGTTTTTGATAAGATAAATAATAAAGGAGATATAAACGAAAATGTAGTTTTGACAAAAATTTCAGTCCAAAATGGGTAAAAAAATTATTATTTGTGTTTTTTGGGGTTTTTATTATAAACCTTTTATTTTAATTATTTAAAAATTTGCAAAGAAAATCCATAAATAAAAAAACTCATAATTTTCAAATTTTTTCCAGGGGTATACCTTGAAAAAATCCTGAAAATTCGGTTTTTTAATTATAATTCGAAAAATATTGCATTTAGACAAAAGGATTATAAACCTAAATTAGAGGTTTTGTAAAAATACATTGTTTATGTCATATAAAGTTTCGTGTATCTTTTATAGTTTTTGAAATATTGACGTTTTAAATTAAAAAAAAATCGTTAATATCTGGCCTTTTTTCGATATTTTGCTGTTTGACCCCCAATTTTGACTTCAGATTCGTGTTCAGCGGAAAAAAATAATCTTAGTCCGACACCCAGCAGACGCCACTTTTTTTTGTGAACCTGTGTATTTATTGAAAAAGATAATAGGCGCTTTTCATGATTTTTTTTATTAGCTTATTGCAAAGCCACATGAAAATAAAGGCCAAAAATATTTTTTCCCGATTTTTTTGGCCTCCGGAAACGCCTTAAAAATCAATTTTAAATTTGAATTTTGTAGGCCCGTGACGTGACGGCCCTAAATTTTCTATTGGTGGAATTTCTGCTTTGTTGTCAGCTTTTTGTTATTCGATACCCTGTCATCAAATATCGATATGCGCAACATCTACAAAGTTGGCGTTTCCTGTCAATTGTCATATTGTCAATGTCAACCTGTATAACCTGTAACCTCTAATATTTATTAATAATTTCCAATTTGTAAATAGTGTGTGTTCTTTCCAAATATTTCAATTTATTACTATAGTTATTATTATCGCCAAACTTTCCTTGATATGAACCCTTTTTACGAGTAAATTTCCGTTATTTTATTCAAAATGAAAAAGTGTATTGTTATTATTTGCGAAACCAGAAGCCGGCCGAGTTTAGGATCTTCAAAAATATTCTTTTCTCGTCCAAAACAAGACGATAGGAGAAAAGCCTTGTGCTGCTGTGGTATTGAGAAAATGCCCAAAGGACATGCCTATTATTGTTGGAAAACCATTTTGATGTAAGTTTTTATGTTTTATTCCAATTGAAACTATTTAGGTAGTTTGGCTGTGTTTTAGTGTAAAGTCTAAAAAGCTTTTCGCATTTTAGCATTTCGTTAAAATCGATACGATTGTCGATATCGATAGTTCCTTAACAGACTTGGCATCCATGTTGAATTTGATTGGTTAGGGGAGTGGCGGGCTATTTAAATTACAATGATAATTAAACCTTAAATAGAAAAGTAAGGGTTTTGTATTTTTCCGTGTTATTTAGCAGGTTTTGCTTAATTGTGTTTCTACTTTTAATTTTTACACACAACATTATCAATATCAATTGAGTGAAAATACCCTATTGAGATATAAAATAAAACTTAATATTTGCAACTGCCTTTTTCAGAAACTTCTGCTTAAAACTGTCATTATCTTGGAAAATTTTATTTTAGAAAATTATTAAAACGCTCCCCATATTTGTCATTATAAATTTAAATTTAAAATGTTGCAAAGCTCTAGAAATGTTGCAAGGTTTAAGTCATACAAAGGCAGACAGAAATGTCTCAACAAGGTTTACAACACTAAAAAAGTGTCAACAATAAATCGGAAAAATTTTCCCCTATACCTTGACAACAAATAGAATATCATTTGTTCTCTCTTTCCAACATCAACGTAAAGAAAGTAATAATCGATGTTATTTACTTTAAAGCTTGCCCTTCCCCATTGTTTTGAACAAGGCCGGATATTTTAATGCATCGAATAAATTTCATCAGAAAATTAACAGTTAGTTGTTTATTTATAATAAAAATTGGAAAAAATAATCTACGCACTAGACGGTCGCATTTTCTTGCATTTGCATGTTATTGCGTCAGCGTAGAGTCTGTCAATGATATGCATTAGATTAGACAGTGGCGGATTTACACATTTGCCGCCCAGTTGCTATTCGAATTTTGCCTCCCTTTCCGACCTCTACAATTCCATATTCTAATTTTTTTCCTGGGAGCCGTCTTAAATTACAACAGGAATTAGCGCAGCCCCCCTTGGCTTTTTGTGCCTAATCTCCCATTATACCGGGTGTTGCTCCGTCGAGCGGGACACATTACAATCCCATGTAAATTTTGAAGTGGTCCAATATTGGCTCCCCTAATAATTTTAGAAGAAAATATTATTGGGATTTTTTAAAGAGCACGAAAAGTTGTACCCAGTGTACAAATTTCAGCTCTTCTCAGTCCGCCAGCTAAGAGATAAATGCTCAAATAAGTTACGAATCTCCTATCTTCTTACGCGCCTTGTATTATTAGAAGTTTATAATAAAATACCAGAAAAATTATTTAACCTCTTACTCTCAAGTTGTCAAATCAATGTCACATCATTTTTAGATAATGAACTACTCAAATCAAGAAAAAATCACTATTATAAAATGGTTTTATCAGGGAAATAGTTATCGAAGAGTAGCGGACATGTTTGCAGCCTATTTTCCCAATAGGCCAATACCAAGTAAATCGACAATAGAACGGACGATAAAAAAATTTGAAACTACAGGCACAGTAATCAATAATTGCAAATGTGAAGAAAATCGACGTGAAAATCAGAGACAAATTGTACAAAACGAGAGGGATTTAGACGTGATACTTTGTGTAGAGGAGGTCGCAGGAAACATTAGCACGAGACAACTGGAGGACATTACTGGACAAGACCACACCACAATATCTCGAATTTTAAAAGATGTAAATACCACGCTTACAAGTACGAAAGACACCAAGAATTAAGAGACGGAGACGAAATACGACGACAGGAATTTTGCTTTGAGATGATGGAGAGAACAAACACTGACAGAGGTTTTTTACAAAATATTTGCTTTACTGATGAATGCACTTTTACATTAAACAACGAACCCAACATTCAAAATTGCCGGTACTGGAGTAAAGAAAACCAAAATCGATTTGTTGAGACAAGGACTTAATATCCACAAAAAATTAATGTTTTGGCGGGAATTTTCGGCCACCATATCTTTGGACCATTTTTCCTTGACCGAAATTTGAATGCGGAGTACTTTCTGGAACTTTTAGAGAAACAAATTTTGCCTGCTTTAAACAACCTTGCTCGTGAAAATCAAGAGATTTAGTATTAAATGGATGGCTGCCCAGCACACAGTACCAGAGCTGTGCGCGAATACTTGAACAACGCATTTAATAACCATCATAGGCCCGAACCACGCAATATCTTGGCCAGCCAGGTCTCCGGATCTTTCGCCAAACGATTTTTTTCTTTGGGGACATTTAAAAACTAAGCTTTATACCAATAAAAAATATGAAAATTTAGACCAGCTAAGGAATGCTATTTCCGCTGAATGTGCCAGAATATCAATGTACCAACTAGCTAACGTAAGAAATGAGGTTTATAATTGTTTGGGTTATTGTCTGGCAGTTAATGAAGGAATTTTTTTGGCATTTGATTAAATCCTGATATTTTCGTCATAAATTGATTTCTAAATGTAGACAAATTTGTTTTATTGTCTTGCGTAACTGTGAGTGCATGTGTTGGAATTAGCTGTAAACTAAAATGAAATGCCAGGATTCTTTTTAGGAAATGAAGAGACTTTGTATTTCGTGCAAATTTGCACGAAATACAAAGTCTCTTCATTTCCTAAATTCTTACGTGCACTCAGCCACAACCAAGTTTCAGGATTCTTTTTGAAATTTCCGTATAAAATTGTTCAGTTTTGGCAATGACATTATAAATTAATGATCTAAATTGTCACTGATAAATCGATATGGTGTTTTTATTATTGATTTCTAGAGTACAGGGTGCATAATGAGATACTACGTTGCAGAAGTATTTTACTCTTTACTGGTTGGTTGAAAAATGCTCAAATTTTCATTTTGGGTGGAACTTATTGTGCTCTTCAATAAATCCTAATAACATTTTTTTCTAAAATAATTAGGGGAGCCAATATTTGACTACTTCAAAATTTACATGGGATTCCTATGTCCCGCTCGGCGGAGCAACACCCGGTATATATATATATATATATATATATATATATATATATATATATATATATATATATATATATATATATATATATATATATATATATATATATATATATAATTTACAACCTTGCTCGTGAAAATCAAGAGATTTGGTATTAAATGGATGGCTGCCCAGCACCGTTGGTTGATATATTCTTGTGGGCTCATTTTCGGTTACCCAAATAATGCCTATGTTTTGTGATTCAACTCTTTACATTCGCACATGATGTGGTAGGCAGTTTCTTCCCCCTCATTGCACATTCTGCAACTTGAGTCCCCATTGTATGAGCCTATCTTGTGTAGGTGTAGCAGCTCTATTGTTATACGAAGTCTTTTCCTACTTTGTCTGAGTAGTTCTTCCTTCGTTCTTTTGGATGGGCCCTTTATACAACCTTTTCCATGTCTTATTCTACTGATGCTGGACCAGTATTCGCTTATTTTTATAAGCCCTCCTGTTGTTTTTTTGCACAGTGCAGCAAAGCATATATTTCCGTTTGAAATACAGATCTGTGTGTTTCTAGTGGAATGAAGAATTGTGAGATCCCTATTCCACTGTACACGCCCTCTCCGGAACCCTGCTCAGTTTTGGATCCATCTGTGTATCAGATGATGTCTCCAAATGTGCTGGGGAGATCGGGTTGTTGCCATTCACTTCGACCTGGAATTTTTACCTTAAATTTTTTGTTAAATGAGTATTGGGAATCATCTGGTCTGTTCTCACGTCCAAGGTGTTGTCACCAACCTGACTTTTTATGTCGTTATGTCCCAAACTACCGCAGACACCAGTTGGTGATATCCAAGTTTACAATCATAGTCTTCCATAACACCTCGTATAAAAACATGGATCTCCGTTTTACACCTTTTAATTAGCAATCAGGTTCACAAACGTTTTTATGGTAACAACAATTCAACGTAACTATGTAACGGTTTAACTGTCTCTGTCAATAACTTAATGCTTCGAAAGTCCATAAAACACTGGCCCTTGCAAAGTTTCCTGTCGCCTTTTATAGTAACGTGGAAAAGAATCGAAAAGTGCAAAATGGATGACTCCAGCTCCCTCAGGACACTTCAAAATGGGGGAAAACTACGGTCATTTATTTTAATAAATATAATATAATATTAACCCAAATTAAATAATTTTAACTTTCTACATCTCTATAAACTAAACAAATACTTTTAAAGTCCATAACAATATTAATTACAATTTTTTTGTCAATAAAATTGTAACTTTATGATTTTTGCACTATCGTCCTAATTACACCACCTTTTTGCTCTAATTAATATGATTTTGAAGTAGGAAATCGATGTGTCAGTTTCTAGATTATTTACAACCCAAAAATTTAGTTTAGAAGACAATTAGAGTTGCCGCGAGACGTGACGAGACGAGATAAAGCCTTGTCTCGTCTCGTCTCGAAATTTCGAGATAATATATTTCGAGACGAGACGAGACAAGGGTCGAGACGAGACGAGACAATCGTTTGTCTCGTCTCGTCTCGTTTTGTCTCGTTTGTCTCGAGTTGTTTTGGTTTATTTCAATTTAATTATTTTAATATACAGTGCATTAGTAATGTATAGGATAATTTCAATAAAAATTAGATCGGAAGTTTAATAAAAATGCTTGGACCGGTCGATTTTTATTCTTAGGTACATGTTACACATTTTTTAAACTTATTTTTATGTCTGCACAGTGCACAAGGTGGTGATAAAAACACATATTTGTTTTAATTAAAACTTTTTAAAACATAGTAGCGGCAAATCCTCAACTAACAGAAAAACATTCAAAAACAACCCTCTACATAGGCATCAAAAAGTGCCGCCGCGCCGCCTGTTTACTTTGGCGACACACCGTTTTATTCGGAATGTGGCAATAATTTTTGCATGTTTTTTACTATTTAAAGATCTTTGAGCTGTTGCCTTTTTAAAATTTTTAGACATTTTTCTTAAGTTCATTCTTGTGTTTGAAGCTTGTAAAAAGTAAGAATTTGAATTAATATTTTTTAAAAATGGAACACCCTGTATAAATGCTTATATTTTTTTATAACACGCCTTTTAAAGAAAAGTTGACGTGATTGAGCTTTAAAATTGTGTAGTGTTCCCAAAAAATTGGTGATTTCAGACTTTACGGACACCCATAATATGCAACTAAAAATAAAATAATGAACCTAATAATTTGTTTTTTTTTATTTAAAATAAAAATATAGAACATATAAGTGACATAAAAATGTCCACAAAATAGAAAAAAATCATAAACTCTATTACAAAACACAGGTAAAATGTTTTCTAGAAATTTTTCTTATAATTATACAGTGTGTTTGAGCAATAGTTTTAAAATCTTTAACAGCAGTTAGATCTTGCAAAAAAAGTCTCTATAAACATAAGTTCAGATATGCATCGTTTCGAAATTGGACATACGCAGGTCCTAAAGTTGAAAATAAGCTTTAATTGTACATAATTTTTTGAAGCAATTATTTTGATAAAACAACTTAAAATACAACTTTTTCGTTATTTGAGTTTTTTTCGAGAGACAAAGTAAAACTCCTACTTTTAAAAGGGTATAAAAAAATAATCGGTTTTATTTTTTTTAAAAGCAAAGCAAAATTTAAAAACCACGAGTGCTTAAAAATTACCGATAATTTTTCACGAGAGCGTGTTTTCTTATAATTTCACAAGTCCGAGGGACGAGTGAAATTTTTAAAGAAAACACTCATGAGTAAAAAATTATCTGGTTAATTTTAAAGCACGAGCGGTATTTAGGGAGAATATTTCAGGAATCAAAAACGTATATAAAGTTTATTAATTTAAAATTAAATATTAATTTAACAGACCGCCATTATTATTTAAAAATTTCGTATTGTCAATTTGACAGTAAGTGGAAAAACCACGTTGCCTAGACGACGTGGAATTTCCGCTGTAATTTTTCCATAATACCACTTCTCTTATGGGAAAATATGTACATGAGTGAAATATTTAAAATAATTAAAAAATATTAAAACCACAGGGTGATATACTTTTTAAAGCAATTAATTTTAGCTTCTTTTTTTAACACCCTGTATTTCTGAAACCATGCATTTCATGACCTATGTTTATAGAAACTTATTTTTGCAAGATCCAACTGCTGTCGAAGTTTGTAACAATAAATCTTAAACAACCTGTATAATTCCTAAGAACTAGAAATATATTGTTGTATAGTAGATTTACTTAAGTTTTAAGTCATTAAAATTTTTCGAGATGTCTCGTCTCGTCTCGTCTCGAGCTTCTCTCGAAGGATTTTATCTCGTCTCGTCTCGAAATTCGAGATAAAATGCTCTCGAGACGAGACAAAATAGCCTCGAGACGAGACGAGACGTCTCGTATCTCGTGTCTCGCGGCAACCCTAAAGACAATAGACCGAGCGGTCGCAGTGGAAGACGTAAAAAGTCCACTCACTTTAAACCTACCTACCTACCCTAATTAAGAAATAGTATTTTTCTACAACCAAGCAAAAAGTACCATGTTTGCGCTTAAAAAAAAGCGCAAAGTTGCACTTTTCCGAGGAGCGAGCATTTTCTTACTTTCTCGCTCGCCGAGCGGCAAAGTAATCAAAACGCTCGCTAAGTTACCGTAGAAACCATAACAGTAAAACACATGTGTAGCGCAAAATGATGCTGGCACGTTCTTAAATCTGAACTGTCAAATTTGAGGTTATCAATAATCATTAATTTTTACCAAATGTTTTTATAAAATCTGCGGTTGTAGAAAAAATCTTGTGTGTAATATGAGTGCAAAGTGAGATTGCCGCTCTCGCAAGATAGCAAGTCATACTTCTCGCTCAGAGCGGCAATGTATCACTTGCACTGTTAATACACAAATTTGACACCGGTTTTTTCCTGAATTTTGTTTACTAAAAAGACAATTAAATTCGTACGAAATCTACCCAGGAGCCAAGAACGTGGGTATATAGATGTAGCGTCTAGACGCATTAATTTGAAAGCTGTCAAATAAACTTCATTAAGGATTAAGATTGTAGAGAAAACGACGTAACCTTGGTTTTAAAATCGTCTGTATGCGTTTTGTTTTGGAAAGTGCGTCCATTTCGAAAAAAATGTGCACTTTGTTCGTATCAACTAACACAAACCAACCAAAAAAATGTATTTTTTTATCAAGACTTCGCATCTTCTAGCATAGCGCAATAAATCCACAAAAAAATGGTAAATTAAAGTACGAATTATTGCAAGATCCACCATGTTTGCCAGATTTAGTTTCCTCTGACTTTCGGCTAGTGATGGAAAATTTCCGGAAATATTTGGAAATATTGGAAATATAGAAATAAAAACCACAAAACTTAAAACACTTAACATTTAATGAAAGTTTATCATAGGTAATATCATAAAAGGTTACATTTGGCCGGATATTTACGAGTGTAGCTCGAGTGATTTTGAGAAACGAGTTAAATTTCCGAATTAAATATTCGTTATTAATGGCCATGTTCCATTTGGAACTAGTTTTCTTTTTCTCTTGGATTCAAACATATTTTTTCTTTGTATTACCCGTTTGAAATAACACGTAGTGAAAACAAATAGGCAAATTAGTCTTGTCTATCTGATGCCGACATCATTTGCAAAACAACTTTATTTTTGTCGAGATGATTAGCGAAATTCAGTAGCGTAGGGAAGAAGTAATCAAAATTAAATTTTAAAATTATTAAATTAAAAAAAAATTATAATTTTATTAATATTATTTTTTTGGATGTTTTTTTGAGTAATATTAATCCTTTGTTATATTTGGGTTTTTTTTGTTTTTTTTGAAAAATAGATAAAAAGTTTATCAATATTAACAGGTGGGAAAGGGCTGAAAATGGCCCCTCAAGGCCGAAAAATGGGTTTTCCGCTAATATCTGCCAAAATATGCGAATTGGAGAATTTTTGTTTGGACAAAAAATTAAAATTGCCTTGTAATCTACAAAAATGGTCCTTATAATTTTTTTAGAAAAATCGATAGTTTTCGAGATAATGGGACCCAAAAGTCCCCTGATTCCAGCTGCCGCTCTACCGCGAGAACGCCGCTATCTTCATTAATTGACTGATAAGCGGGCGGACAAATTGTTCCATTACTCGGGCAATAATGTACATTTTTTAATCATTCAAAGTTCATAGGAATGAGAAAAGCCGTTCCTATCATTGCATAGGAGTTTGGGTCCATTCTGATTTTTATAGAATATTAAAAAAAGCGGTCAAACTTTTTTTCACGATTTTTGAAAGTATTTCATCAATTTATTGATATTTTTTGAAAAAATGGTTTGTTATTAACATTTCTTTTTTATAATGAGACCTTAGCAAGTGTTTTATGATCCCAGAAAAGTACGAATCTTTTGACAAAATTTAAAAGTTAAAATGGCGTACAGATCCTTGCTGAAGGTAGTTCACTCGTAAAACGTGTGTTAAGTATTGGAAAATTAAAAAAAAAACTAATTTGTTTGACCGTTTTGTTAAAAGATATTGATTTTTAAAAGTCTACCAGGTCTATTTGTTATTAAGAAATAGTGTACACTATTTTATTCTTTTTTTACGTAATCGCCCTTTTGGAAGGTTTATTTTAGGACTAGGTGGGTCCAAAAGGTGTAAAATAATGTAAATAACGAACAAACTTCATGTGTTGTGTTTACACCTCCTACAAAAATATTATTTTCAAGCATTGAGAACCTCTTAACTTTTGGTAAAGCATATTCGATCTTATTTGGAACAGCGCTAAATTTGGGGTCCGTTCAAATACTACATTACGAAGTAAACTAAAATAGGCAAAAAATATAATAATCCGTACGGGTAGTAGTCCCGGACCGTTCAACAATCAATATTTGTTAGAGAGAGATGGAGAGTTAGGCGCGGATGGCATGGAAGAGAAAAAGAAAAAAGGTGTCTGTCCGAGATTGGGGGTTTAAATTGTACACGGGCCGAGCTTTACTTACTATAAGGCGAAAATTTTGTGTACAGGGTGATCAGTTAAGGATAGCGAGCGGCCATATCTCATAAGTTATTGGTCGTATAGATTTGAGAAAAAAAAATCAGAATAAAATTCGCCAAGAGAAATTGTCCGCTAGAGGGCGTAACAACCAACACCAAGTAGAAAAATGGGATTTTTGTAGAATTTTGTCTAATGAAAGTATATGATGATATCATTTTCATATTTACTGACCATTTCCCTACATTTTTTGTCTAAAGCGTTTTGTTCTATCTTTTAAAATAAAGCGGTGGGGAAAGTTCAATTGTTTTTTTAAACAAACCAAGATTTCTCCCGTTTCTTTTGACCGATTTTAGCAAACTTAGGCTCATATGAAAGAGCATAATTTGCACTACAAAACGCTTATTTGGTTTTAAATTTTTGACTTTTGCTGTCGCCGCTAGATGGCATTAACTGAAATGGTAGCAAATTTTTTAGTTAAAAAAAAAACAAATGTAATGGTATATTAATTTTTATATATTTTAAAAGAGGATAAATTTTTTTATAATTTAATGAAACGAATTTATTATCTACCTTTTTTTGAACCGTTGATATTGACCAAAATATAATTTTATTACATTAAAAAATGGCACGCCACTGTTTTTTATCAAAATAAAAATCAGTTTTGTAATCTCTTATTAGTTGCTAAAAAAAAGAACCTCTTGACTTTTTTCGTTAGACAAACGGTTTTGGATTAAAAAAATAAAATAGGTTTACATACTGTTTACAAGGGAATTATAAGGTAACGTTTGAACCTATTTGCCTTTTTCCGAACGTACAAGAATACAATTTTTTTGGTAAACAAAGTGGCGGTTTTAAAATAAGTAATTTGAATATCAACGGTTCAAAGGTAGATAAAAATTCTTTTCAAAAATTGAAAAATGTATCCTCTTTAAAATATATAAAATAATATACCATTACAGTTTTTTAAAAAACAAAATTTGCGCATTTAAAGTTAGCGGCGACACTTCAAAAACAAAAATTAGCTTTTAATGCTTTTTAAATCGAGGGAAAATGTTTTATTCAAACAATTGCCCACCGCTTTATTTTGATAGAACAACATTTAAAACAAAAATGTAGGAAATGGTCGAAATTATGTCATCAACTTATACAATAAAAATCCATTTCTACTTGATTTGGTTGTTACGCCAGCGGACGTTGCAAACTCGAAATAATTTCCAGCAATTCTTGGCGCTTTATTCTGATTTTTTCTCAAATCTATACGAACAATATCTTATGATAGCCCGCCTAACGACACCCTGACAACTGTCGCAGCTGAATTACCTTAAGGTGTACTCCAGATAGAAAATATCACCTTAAAACATCGAGAACTACATTTTGAGAGCATTTAGATTAATAATAAAATACAGTCTTATGGCGATAAAACTATGGAAAAATCCGAAACAATTTCCGGTTTTTCGGCAAGTTTTACATTATAATCACCTCATTTTGTCCAAGTCACAAAAAAAGTTAATCTATGTTTACTTGTGACTGGAAACAGAATTTTTAATAATTAGTACTGTTTTAATCATGTACCGCCACTGCCCAGTGTTTACCAGACTCAAAATAACAAATAAATTCATCATAATTAAATTTATTCCAGTCGCGGAAACTGCTGACGAACTGATATAAGCGATACGCGAGTGTCTGAAATGATTAGCATCTTTTTCGGTATGAATTTTATTTTCTAGTTCTGATATTGCGTTCTTATTAACTATTACGCATCAAGTTACACAAAAATCTTCTTTTTTATATCTCAGGCTGCCTATATACGTCAATTGCCACCACAATCCAGGGACAATACTAATGACTTCTAATAAAAAATCCAGAATTGATAAATCTGGTGATCATGGCGGCCACCTGATAGAGCCATGGCACTGGGTGCTAATCCAATGACCTGAAAATATTATCTAAATATTCTTTTATTATTTGTGCATTATGTGCTGGGGCACCGTCTTGCTGGAAATATCACTGATTTAACTGGGCAAACGGTACATCATCGCATAATTTATCTAAAGTATTTTCCAGAATATTTAAGTACCTATTCTCTATTATAATTATTAGGGTATCAAGGGTATTAAAAGGATAATAACGCTTGAGGTCGGTGGTGTGTTTCCCGAGGGATATACGTTGACCGAAAGCGTTATTATCGTTAATAAACGTGGTGCCTTCAACGTTTAATGTCCGACTAAATATTCTTTAGGTAAAATTTTACTTTACGGACACCACGTCGATTTTCATAAATTTTTGCATACGGGGGTTTTTTGGGGCGCTGATCACGAATCTAAAATTAGTTTTCTCCGGCAACCTCTGGTTTTTGAGTTATAAGGTCTCCAAGTGAACTAACCTCAAAATTCTCCCTTCTTGAAACTAAGTACCAACAAATGGGAACATACACTAATTAGGCACTTATATATTAAACAAATACACTGAAATTTACAATAATTTATTGTCTATTTTAAGTAAAAATTATCTAAAATAAATCCACTTTTCTGTACCTTGTAAGAAGATATGTGATATGTGATGTATAACTGGTTGCCTGATTATAATTAAGTTGTCAAGATATAAAAAACTGGATTTATTTTAGGTGGTTTTTACTAAAAATAAGCAATAAACTTTTGTAAATTTTAGTGTATTCGTTTAATATATAAGTGCCCAATCAGTGTATGTTCCATTTTGGTGGTAATCAGTTTCAAGAAGGAGGAATTTTGAAAAAATGTTCATTTTGAGGTTAGTCCACTTGGAGGCCTCATAACTCAAAAACCAGAGATTGCCGGAAAAAAACTAATTTTAGATTTGTGATAAGCGCCCCAAAAAACCACCGTATGCAAAAATTCATGAAAATCGTCGTGGTGTCCGTAAAGTAAAATTTTACCTATTCTTTATATGAGAAAAATTTGAATGAATTTTGAATGTATTAGTTTAAACCAAATCAAGTACTAGCTTTTACCTGAAAAAAATTTCGAAACGTAATTGTGGTAACTATGGTTGTAAGTTATTTGTCAATAAGACAGCACATAAAAAATAATTTTGCCATTGAGGCATAAAAATGTCCGAAGTGGTGGAAAATACCCATCTCCCCCAAGATATTTTAGTGAAAGCTGCTAAAGCTGAGCATGCGCTTGTGCCAGAAAAAACTAGGCGGATTTACGAGAAAGAATATTTCCATTTTGAGGCCTGGCTGACGGAACACTGCATGGACCGTGTGGACGAAACCGTTTTGATGGCTTATTTTCAAGATTTGTCAGAGTCATATTCTCCAAATTCCCTTTGGACAAAGTTTTCAATGTTACGTAAAGAATTAATAGTTCATAAGAAGGTAAGAAGACTAAGAATGACAAGTTAATTTCTCTGCAACAGTTCCTAAAGCAATTTGGGAGAAATTATCAGCCTAAAAAGTCGAAGGTTCTGACTCGCGAATAATAAGTATATTATCTAAGTATGTTTGTATTTTCGTAATAAATACTTAAATGAAGATAATTTATTGTTTATTTATTGGTAAATTTGTAGGCCCTAGGGCGTTATTTTTAATAACGCCTAAGGTATATTTCGTATTTAACTGACTTTGACATAATATTATTATTTGTCAAATAATATATATATATATATATATATATATATATATATATATATATATATATATATATATATATATATATATATATATATATATATATATATATATATATATATATAAAATATGAAATTTATATTTAATCCTATAGAATAAAACAGCTCCCTTTTGACCCAAAACCCCTAACTTTTTTGCTCTCTAGGAAAAAATCACGTGTTGATTTTCTCTGGACCAATATCTATTTTTTTGTCTGTTTAATATTCCAGCACTGCTGATAAAAGCCTCTTCCGACCATATTTTTTTAAAACGTGACAAAAATTTAATCATCGCTCTGCATCCCCAGGATGCAGATTATAAACTAATTTCGATATACATGTCTTTAACCCTAAAACTACAAACCGGGGTAGATATCTACCCTAGGTAAATTTTGATAAGTAAATAATTATAAGTAAAATCGTAACTGTACCTTTAAATCTTTTTTATATCTGTTAAGTTTTTTTTTATATTTTCCATTAAAGAAACCGAAATAGATTCTTGAAAGCCAATATTTTATGGATATTTATTTGATTGTTTCATTGATCAGATTCTCAATTTGTTTAAATTTTCAGTCCTAGATAAATGAACTTTTTTAGCAAAACCTCACGATAGTATATTTTTTCCTAAAGCATGATGTGTCCCCTTTGAAATCCCGTTGAAAATTTGAAAATCGGTTGTTTAGAAAAATAGTTATACGTTTTTGTTTGTTAAATAACGGTTTACTTTTTTTAAATTACTTTTTGGGTTCTTTTGGGAATTCTCAGCTCGGGGGCCCAAATGTTGGCTTTTTTTGGGAAATCCCAAAAAAACTGAAAACCCAGAAATCTTTTTAAATCTAAAAATTATAAAATACCTTTTTGCGTTTTTGTTTGCACCCAACCGCGGAAAGCGCGAGCGGCACGGGCCAGCGCAGGGGCCCCTTTTCTCGACGCCCCGGCGCGAAGCATCTCGGAAACTGTTTTTATGATCAAAAATGGAATCCCCGGGTTTTCGTGTTTCTCACTCCAGCGGAGTTCAACGGTTTCCCAAATTTAAATCCTGAGGCTGGCCTTGCGTGGGTTTGGGGGGAGGAACCCCAAAATTTGTCTTTGCTCTCCTAAAAAACACAAACTTCAGCCTGGTGGTGAATACAAATCATTTGATTTTAAAAATATTTTTCAAAAAATTATTTAAAAGGAAATAGAAAATTTTTTTGTTGTGGGTCGTTGTTGATTTTTACTTAAACCTTTTTTGAAAAATTTAAAATTTTTTTTTTTTACTCCAAACGACCAGAAACTCTGACTATAGTTAAATACGCGCAAGAGAGCAAAAAAGCTGCCAAAAAAACGTTTTTCCCCTTTTAAATGGCCCGCTTTTTAAAACCTACCCCGTCCCCTTTACATTTTTTGGGTCACCTAGGCATATGGAAAATCCCCCAAAAAGATCTTAAGAAACTTATTTTTGTTAAAAATTACCTTAAAATTTTTAAATTTCTCAAATCATTTTATATTTTTTTAAAAAATTTTTTTGGCAAGGGTTTAAAACCCGACAATATCATCTGACCGTTTTAAAATCTTTAAACCCCTTCAAATTCAACATATAAAAGCCATAATTTCCTCAAATTAATTTTGATTTTTTTTTTTTTTTGGGGGTTTTTTGGCCCCCTCCCAGCAAATTCCCCTTGGGGAAAGGGGTTTTGAAAAAGGGTTTTTTGCTTGCCTCAAAAACTACCGAAAATTTTCCAGCTCTCAGTTAAATGTATTCACCCAAATTTTAAAATTTTCGAAACAGAAAAAGGGGAAAAAAACCTCGAGAATTCTCGAGACCCAGAAATAGTAAGCTCAAAAACATGAATTGTCTTTTGTAAAAAAAAAAATTCAAGTACATTAAATTGATTCCCAAAAGGAACCCTCCAATAAAGGAAAGCCAAGAAAAGAGTCCCGGGAGAAAGCAAGGGTAAATCTTTGGGGCCAGAAAATTTTGGGGTGAAGGCAAAAAAAGTGGATTAAATTGGGAGAAAAGGGTTCCCTCCCCCAAATTTGGACCAAAAATCCTTGGGTGATCACCACAACGAACAAACCCCGGGAAAGGATCAAAAAACCAAAGGTACTGGGTAAACCTATTAAGAACATTTAAAATCATTTAAGGCCCCTCCAAAAAAATGAAAGGGAAAAACTACCCAGAAAAAAGTAGGAAAAAACTTCCAAAAAAATGACCTGCTTAAGGGGGGATAACCCAAAAAAGGCACGGTTCAGCTAATGGCCCCAATTGCAGTTTTGCGACAGGGAAACAACCTTCCCATTTGGAAGTGGTTTAAACCAAAAGACAGGTATTATTTGGGCAACCGAAAATGAGCCCACAGGAATATATCAGCCAACCAGTCTCGGAGTTATACAGAGTTTTAGAAGGAATAAGACTAATGGGACGATTGGTATAAAAGATAATGGCAGATTAGGCACAAAAAGCCCAAGAAGCTGTGCTGCCTCTGGTAGTAAATCAAGA
Organism: Listronotus oregonensis; assembly: GCA_019359885.1. Lineage (NCBI taxonomy): Eukaryota > Metazoa > Arthropoda > Insecta > Coleoptera > Curculionidae > Listronotus > Listronotus oregonensis. The sequence continues at coordinate 23,254 of JAHBCN010000667.1, forward strand.
CTGCTCCCAGGAAGAAGAAGAAGAAGAAGAAGTTAGATTACTGCTTTCAGAACGATTTTAAAAGCAAAAATCCCGTGGCGTAAATATTTACCCTGGTTTATAGTTTACAGGTAATAAAAATGGGTTTGTATTTCTAGGGCTAATTTTCTTTGTTCGTGCTAAAAAAACGCACCATTTTAAAATACGAAAACTTTCATCTGCCAAATTTTGCGACGTCGTTTCTTTTGTTATTCCAACAAAGAACTACGTACCGCGTAAATAATTATTCACAATGTTAGTATTAAAGTTCAGTTGGCAAAAACTAGTCCATATAATTTTAGCACAAACGATGTCTAAAAGTAGTAGAAGAAATGATCGCAAACAGGTGTGTTGTTGAAATGTCAAATATGTATTTTGTTTTCTTGGTTTGTTTTGCAAAAGACAACCTCTTTAATATTAACGTAGGACGTTATTCAGGGGACATTAAACATTTTTAATTGGGTAAGATATTTTTAGATAAACAATAAACATGTCTAGATTAGTCTAGTCGAGAAGTGTGTTTCCTGCGAAAAATAGTTAGAAGGCTTTGAAAAATAGAAGCGATAGCTCATTTGACGCGGAATGCAAATCTGAGAAAGGTGTTTTAAGAATATTTTCTGCAAATAAAAGTTGCAATTGTTATTACCAAAAAACGAAAAAAAAAACAAAGCCCTTTTATTTTTAATGGTAACTTAAAAACCATAAGAGATAGCGGAAATTGCAAAACAGATCCTTGAAAAGAGGGAAATTTCCGATAAAAAAGTTCCAACTCGAGGAGATTGGTGATGAGCAAAACAAGACCAAGACCAAGACCGGGCTAGTCTTGGTCTTGGTCTGATCTTGCAAGCCAAAAGAAGGTCTTGGTCTTGGTCTTGTTGCAGAGTCTTGCTGGTCTTGCTTTTTGGTAGTAATAATTTAAACTAAGCAATCTTGAATAAAATATATATTTTAATACTAAATATAAATCAAGATGGGGACTATATTTTTGCTTTAAAATTTTAAAGTAAACCAGTTTTAATCTTAAACGTACATTTAAATTATTTGATTAAAAAGCATATTTTTAATAAAGGCGTTTTTATTATAGCGCCAGGGCCGGATTTAATTTTTTTCCGCCCATAGGCTAATAAATTTTTGCCGCCCTAATATGTCAATATTTTTTGAATGTAAACTACACTAGTAATTCTTATAAAAAATATTAAACAAATTTAACAAAAGTAAAACATACAGAAAATTAATTAACAATTCTTTAAAACAAACAAATTTCAGGATATTTTTATCTATTCCCTAAATATTAAAAAAATATATTAATTTACCATTACATTTTTTAAAAAAATAATCGTAAATTTGCCGCCCACAATATTTGCAGCCCTAGTTTAAGCCTACTCAGCCTTTGCGTAAATCCATCCTTTCTGCGCTATTTTTGGTTAAATTAAGACACAACCATCTTTTATTCATTTGGTGGCAAAGAAACATTTTAGGGATAAGAATTATATAAATTTTCTTTGAAGAAGCAGATAAAATTAAAGCAAATACAAAACTGTTTACTGTGTAGCAGAAAAAAAAAACTTTTAATTTCAACCAGATGTGAAATATATGTGAAAATAATTCTGATATGTAAACATTGGTTTCTGATAAAAAAAGTTATTTAAAAACTTTTCAGTTATATGAACTTTTTACCTTTAAATTTGAACAAGCTCCCGATATCTCGTCGTCCATTATGGTGAAAAACCAAACAAAACAACCTATAGACAAAAAGGACATAAAATGTAAAATTATTTTCTATTCAGAATTTTTCTATTAATCCACTGCCACTCAAGAAAACTCCCTTATTTTTAGCTTTTCCCTAAAATAAAAAATTTATGGCGAAAAATCAATTTAGAAAAATCGCCACCCTGTATATTATGCTGGAAATTGTTGTTGTTATATAGGAAGTGATTTTTACAATCCATTTATATAAAAAGTATTTATCACATGGCAAATATTTTATATTAATCCATTTCTTTCATTATCTTAATTTTAAGAAGCAATCTAATGGTGCCCCCTCTTACAGTGTGAAACAAAAATAATGTATTTTGGATTTTGAGAAGATTTTTGATCCACCCTGTAAGTGGCATTATTTAATAGCTAATTAAAAAAAACATTAAAATTATAAAGTAATATTCAGCATCCATAACTTTTGTACCCCTAGTTTTCTCTGTCGTAAACGATTTCGGAGATGTCAAGCTTTGTCGGGCCATTGAGTCACCATCTCATTATTTTTGAAACATGTTATTAAATTTACTCGTTATCGTTGTTAAAGAACTATAGAACTAAAAAAACAAAGTGATCGATTTAATTATTATTTTATTTAAGAAACTCTTACTTATTAAATAATCCCTTCTTTTGACAGTTCTTGACACAGTTTTTGTCATGTCTGTATGAAATGCCTCTGTATATTAAATATAACAATAAAATATTACAATATCAAAAAAGTTGCATAAGTGCAAGAGTCTTGCAGGTCAGTCTTGGTCTTGCGTAGTCTTGCACACCTCGGTCTTGGTCTTGGTCTTGGTCTTGCATACCCCGGTCTTGGTCTTGGTCTTGCAAGCGAAAAGGCAGTCTTGGTCTTGGTCTTGGTCTTGGTCTTGCAGCAGACCAGACCAGACAAGACCGGTCTCCTCATCACTAAAAACGAAGTATATGATTGAAAATTCAAATTCTGCCCAATCTTCCTCTTTTTAAATATATATATATATATATATATATATATATATATATATATATATATATATATATATATATATATATATATATATATATATATATATATATATATATATATATATATATATATATATATACATATATATATATATATATATATATATATATATATATATATATATATATATATATATATATATATATATATATATATATATATATATATATATATATATATATATATAACTTATCTATGTTCGGATAAACGGGGTTGCAAGTTATTTGAATTTAAAATCTGTTCTTATAAGCCATAGTTAGCCATGGATACAACCCAAAATATAAATATTTGACGAAGTCAATTTTGGGTTGTATTCATTTAACATAACGATTTTAAAAAAATAATTTCTTTATAAAAGGGAAAAAAGAGGAAGATTAGCAGTAATCTATAATCTAAAATAACGAAGTTGGGGTGATTTTTTAAATTTTTTCCGATCATCATTTTTTTTTCTATCTTACACCATGAAAATCTTCATGAAAAATCCTGCAACTTTCATATAAACTATTTTTTTCTATCTATAAAAATAAAGATTTTAAAGGGGTGCGCAATTATACGGGAAAACCCTGTACAATGAGGACGAAAGTTCGAAACAATTTTTCTCAATTTTTGAAAATAAAAATGTAGCAGGTTACGCAAAAATCAATCCACTCACGAAGTTTGAAAAAAATTTTTTATTTTAAAATTTAAAGTCGGGATCCATGTCTATTTGTCGAGTTGAACCGAATCACGCCATAAAGGACATAACGAAATAGTACATCAGCCGTTGTGTAAATTATCAAAAAGTTTTAAATTTTACGAAAACCTTGATAATTTTGGACTGGTTTTAAGTGTTTATTTCGGGCAACCCTATATAAAAGAGGAAGATACCTGTAAACGCCTAAATTTTGCTTGATTTTCATGTTTTTTTTTAATAAAAAGAGTCATTATATATTTTTGAACATTGGCGTCTGGTTTATTTAAACATTAAAAAAATATATATTTTTTTAACTAAATTCTTCCAAGAAGGTCGCAGTAAGACTTGTCAATCGGCGAGCTTTGTAGCATCCAATGTAGTGATTTGAAAACAAAAACCAAAATTTTGTGTGTTTATTAATGTCATAATTTCTAGATAAACCTAAAAAAAATTAAAAAAGAAAAAAATTGCGGCATCAAATACTTGGAAAAAATTAAATAAATTTTGGGCCGAATTTTTGTAGTGTTTTTGCTTCGGTAAAATTATTTTATTTTTTTAGATTTTGGTAATTTGTAGGTATATATACAGTATGTCCACGGAAAAGGTGTTGAAGAGAAAAAACTTTTTTATTTTTGATTTTATCGAAAAAAGCTACTCTTGATAAAAAAATTTTGCTACTTCTTAGAGTAAGATTGGAATAGAAACATTTGACATATTTTATACGCGGTGTTCAGAAAATTGAAAAAACTTAAAATGGTACAAGAGTAAAGTGCATTTATTTGTGAAGATATGGAAATAAGTTACTAGGAAAAGTTGTTAAAAAAATTAAGGTAGTCTATAATCCCAAATTTTTTCAAAAAAATCGGCCTACTTTTATTTATTTTGATTAAATTAATTTTAATACCAATTTAAATTTTTAATATTAATTTTATCAAATTTTTTGCTGTTGTAAACTGAGGTTTCTGCGGTTTAAAATTTTAAAAGCGAAATGTCAATACAGCTTTCCACAACCCCACTAGTACAATAGAGTTATTAAAAATTTTGGGTAATATTAAAATAATTTTATCACAAATTAATAAAAGTAAAAACCCATTTTTTGAAAAATGATATTAGGAACTATCTTTTTTCTTTTTAACAACTTTTTCTAATCTTATTTCCTTTTCTTCTCAAATAAATGCACTTGACTCTTAAACCATTTAAAGTTTTTTAATTTTTTGAATACCCGTATAAAATTTGTTAAATGTTTTTATCCCAATCTTACTCTAAGAAGTAGCAAATTTTTTAAAGTGGGGTTTTTGATAAAATGAAGAATAAAGTTTTTACTATTCAGCACCTTTTCCGTGGACGTACTGATGTGTCCACGGAAAAGGTGTTAACTAGGGAAAAACCCTTTTTTTTTTTTAATTTTTCTAAAAAAGTTAGTTGTAATAAAAATGTTTGCTGTTTAGAGTAAGATTGGGATAGAAACATTTAATATATTTATACGCGGTGTTCAGAAAATTGAAACTTAAAATATTACAAAATAAAGTGCTTTTGCAAAAAATGAAAATAAGTTACTAGAAAAAATTGTTCAATCAGTAAGGTAGTTCTAATAAACCGAAAAAAACGGCCCCCTTTTTTTATTTGGGGGGTAATTATCAAATTAACTAATTCCAAATTTTTGTCTAGTAGGTGTTGATAGTGACAAGCTTTTTATCTTTGCTTTATAATTCATTAGCTACAGTTTTAAATGCTTACTTAACAGCAAAAAAATTTTATAATAAAAATTTTTAAAAATTTAAAATTTGATATTAAAATAAATTTAATCACAAAAAAAAATAGGCCGGTAAATTTGGTATTAGAGACTACCAACAATTTTCCTTTTCAAATAAACCCCCTTACTTTTCCAAATTTCTATTTCATGACCCATCATGTTAAATGTTCCCCTCCTTGAAACGGAAATTTTATCAAAGTAACTTTCGATAAAAAACAAAAATAAAAAATTTCTTCAACACACGGATTTTATAATATATATATATTTATATATATATATATATATATATATATATATATATATATATATATATATATATATATATATAATAAAAAAATAATATCATTAAAAGATTTTGCAGAGTTTTAGAGAGATCGATCAATTACTTTTTGAGTTATCGCCTATGCCAATTTGAACAATTTGACTATTGCCAAGACAGAGTTTAGCCTTCCAGGCATCGAATGGATCAAGCAAATCCAGATTTTCCTCATGTTTTTAAGTTCGTTTACTTTTCGGCCTAAACTCATTTTTCCCCATTTATTTTAACTAATAAGCCCAAAACATTTTCCCCTAACATTTAAATCGGTTCGTGCGGGCTATGGTAAAACCCTGATACGATCTCTTTCCATTTTCCCACTTTTCCGGGTGGATAAACCGGGGCCCAATCTTTGCTGAAAGATAAAATTTCTATCTGAAAATCGATTTAGTACAGAAGGAAGCATGATGTTCTGTAGTAGATCTATATACCTCCGCATTAAACCTTCCTTCGATAAAATAACATACATCAAGTCCTTGTGCACTCAGCCACCTCCAAACATTTACCGAAAATCGCTAATTACTTCTGTCCTTTTGGGTATATTTTTCATCAAATCGTGTTCCTTGAGGCCTGTAGGTATACCTTAAGTATCCCATTGTAGCACGACTGAAACACTTTTTCATCGGTAAATATTACATTTTCCCAAAAAATCGAAGGTTCCAATTAAAATTGTGGAGCAAATCCAATGCATTGTTCTTTATTTGCATTTGTTAAAAATGGTTTTGATGCTGCCGGGTGGCAGCGCAATTTGGATATTCCAATTAAATATTCTTGTTTCATTAATAATTCCTCCACAGGCACCTTCGCACAAACGTCGATGGTTTTATTTTTCTAGAAATAATAAGAGCTTTCCTATGTATAGCTAACCTAAATTTAAAATTTATGCGGTATAATTTTCTAGAAATCACTTTTGCACAACGTACCTCCGTCAACTTGATTTATACTAATTCTTTTAGCCTCGGTATTGTTACCTCAAGATATGTCCCAGATATGTCCGCAGTAAATTAACCGCTTATCGTCATTACACTTGTCAACAGTCTCCTGATAAATTTTGCAACAGCAGTTTTACATTTACTAAATTAATTTAGGGAATAGTCCATTTGAAAAGATATACAGGGTGTTCCAATATAAATGGGACAACGTCTGATGAGAGATTTTTGACCCAAAAATAAGACAAATTTTATATTAAAATAACTTCGAAACAGCCTCATTTTTAAGACACAAGGCCTGAAATATTTTTTTTCGGAAATAGGATTTTCCCTATATCTTTATAACTGGTTTGTTTCATTTAAATAAAACTTAGTTAAAACATTGACCAAAATCTTCTGATCATAAACTTTTGTACATATACAGGGTGTCCCAACTCTATTTATTTACTAAATATGTCTGCCCCTATAAATGGTACAGAAAAAAAACTTATGATAAAAAAATTGTGTTTGGTAACACTAAATTTTATTAACAGTACAACTTTTAACATTAAATTTAAAAAAATAAAGGAAAATGTCTTTAGTAGGCTCATTCAATTGTTTCACACGTCCTTGGCGTACCAATATAAAACTGTCTAAAATCCTTAGACAATTTTGTTTATTTATTTATTTTTTGTTATAAGATATTAAAATATATAATGTTATAAATACCAAATAACAATTTTCTAAAATTAACTAAATAACTAAATCTATATTTAAAAATTAAAAACTTCATTCCTGGCTTGTACCTAGTACTGATGCTGCATTACCCCGTTTCACAGCTAAACCAAATCATTGGATAATGAAACTTCGAGATTTTTTGCATGAAATTTTTTTGCAAATTTAGCTTTATCACCCAAAAGACCAAAAGTTTTGTCCAGATAGGATTTTGCAAGTGTATGGCTGCAAGTAGCGTCCCAAAGCAATTGTTTTTCATATTTCCAGGGAATTAAGGTCATTCTATCTACACGTTTTCCATTGCTTTTGCAAACTCCAAGAGGCTCTAACACAGAAGGATTTTGAGCTGAAATCGGAACTCTCTTGATAATGTTATTTATCTGACTGTCTAGAAGAACGCCCTGCGCTTTTCTTGCAGCTTAACCCATGTAGGCCATAAATATCATCATTTTCGCCGCAAACGCAGGTGTGCTCTCCACACACAGGCAGACCAAGTCTGAGAGGGATGGAAATATGGAATGTTTTGTTATCTAACAAATTTCCCAAGCACGAAGATGGAAGTGCGTTAATCCAGGCATTACTTTCAGGGGCCTTATCTTCACTTGTCTGGCATATGTTTGTAATATATCTGTGACGAGCTTGGTAAATTAAAAAGTCAAAATCTTTCTGTTTTTTTGGTAATTCTTGTGGTTGATTTTGAAGATTGCAAACAGATAACCATCTTACAAAACAATTTCTGAAATCATAATCTACTGTCGCAAGAATATAGAAAGGTAAAATTTTGGAAAGTAAATCTGATACGTCATTGATTGAACCTAAAAATGCAGAAATAGACAGGGTGGATGTATCTCTTTTTCCGAGACCTCCAAATTTTACAATTTGGTTGACTTTTTTAAAAGTAGAAATAATATTTTTGGGAAGTGCTTTTTGTGCTTTTTTATTAAATATAATTGCTAAAGAAACATAGAAATAAATTTATTCTATAAAATAATAAGTGTATTACAATAAAATCCTTCATTTTGGGGGTAATCAGTTTTAAAAAGAAGGAATTTTAGGAAAGTTTGTGTAGTTTTGAGGTTAGGTCCGAGTGAGGCGTTATAACTCAAAATGTAGGGGCTTCCGACAAAATTTTAATTTAGATACGTAATTAACGCTCCAAAAAAACTCCCGTATACAAAATTTTAATAAAATCGGCACTGGGCCCCGTAAGTAAAAAAGAACCCAAAGTTTAAAGCTGGGATCCATACCTAATACGTCGTATATTTACCAAACCAATAAATCTGTTTACGTGTGAAAACTAAGTGTTTGTTCCATAATTCACGTTTTATCAGCAGGTTTATGGGTCGCGTTCTAGACGTAACTGTTCATAAAGCGTATTGTTTAGGCGGCGCCTAAAAAATTACGCAAAACTCGATGACAAGCTACAATTTTAATCTAAAATACGGTAATAAATTATCGATAAGCCAATCGGGGACGAAGGTGCGATTTCAGGAAAATTTTTATCGTTTTTTTTTTACTAATTTGCACTTGACGTGATAAAATTTAAATATTGTCAAGTGCATAAGTAACGACAGGCATTAGCTTAGGATTCCATTGGCAATTCACAATGTATTTGTTTTCGGGCGACAGGACAAGTTCCGGACTGACGCCAGACACTTGTAAAAAAAATTATGAAGTTATGTCAAGTGGTTTCTGAGATATTCAATTTTAAAAATCGCCCATTTTGCTACTGACTGATGACGATGACTGATGGGCTCATTGGCTCATCAAAATTATTAGTTCAGTCACTGAGGGGTTGTGCCTCCGAATTTTTTATAACTGAATCAATTTATTTGAAATCTTGTGTATTGGTAATTAAGTACTTCAGAAAGAAAAGTCACATAGTGCCAATATGCGCTGCCACCCTTTCTAAAGGGTGGTAATTTTTTCACTCAAAATAACCTCAGAATTCGATAGAGGGACAAATTTTAAGCAAAATGTGTAGTACACATTTTTTTCGCTAAATCAATACTTTCCGAGTAATTCGCTGCTAAGAAGTTGGATTTTTTAATTTTGAAAAAATGGATTTTTGAACAGTTTTTTATTAATTACTCCAAAATTAAGGTTTTTACGAAAAAAACTTGTAATAAACTAAATAAAAGCCTATAAAAAAAAGACACACATTCTTTTATGAGTGTTGTAAGTAAAATGTAAACTGAGATATGGCTGGTCAAAGAAAAGAAATTTTCATTGTATCTTTAGGGTACATTTTTCGAAAAAAACTCATAGAACAGTTTTTAAAGAGCTTGAAAAGACCTTTAAAATAAATATTAGTAAAGGTCTTTCACGTAAGATTTACGAGAGATACGAGCATAAAAAGGATGGATTTTTCAAATTTTTGTAAAAAAGCGCATTAAAACTAACGTCATGTTCGTTAGGATTGAAATTAATTATATTTCTTCTACAATTGACCTTATTTTGGTAGTATTCATAAGATTATATTTATATATTTATTCACAAACGTTTCGGCTTATTTGGCCTTTTTTTGGCAATTTTTAAAATATGATGTGGAGGATTTTTTTACAATTTAAAATTTATCATCATTATATCCCTTCCCAAACAACCTAGATTTTCTTCTAAAACTTACCCATAGGAGGAAAATCATTTAAAATAAAAGCATATGTGTACACAACAAATAAAATTTTCATGTCAAACACTAAAAACTATTCAGAAAGACAACAACAACACAATCTGTACATTCATAGTTATACGGTTAAAATATTACTATTAAGGAATGGCTCAGGAATTGAGATCTGGTATGTTTTTTTTCCCCGGTGTTTGTGGTTTATTTATGTTGATTATAAAAATAAATTATATTTTTTCCCAAACCTGATTTTATTTTAAGATAATTGTCAACAATTCTCGTTATTTAATTTATTACGTTATAATAAATTTTACTTAAATTTTATTGGTCCTTTATTTATTGCATTTTTGTTTTTTTAAAAATAAAGCATTTCCATAAATTCTCTTTTTGATTATTAAATTCAGTTTTAAAATTTTTGGGGTCTTGAAAGTTAAACTTATGTAATGTTTGGCTTTCTGTTTTGTTACCGTTTTTTTTTTTTGTCATATTTGTGGCCATTTAGTCGGTTTTGGAGGTATTGAGTTGTTTGGCCCCATGTATACGCTTGGACAGTCTTACAAGGTATTTGATAAATTGTATGGGTCTTTTATTTTTGGTGTTTTACTTTTAGAAACTAAAAAGCCTTTGCAAAGGTTATGACCTTTGTGACATACAGAAATATTATAACTAATAAATTAAATAACGAGAATTGTTGACAATTATACTTAAAATAAAAAACAGGTTTGGGAAAAAAAATTTAAATTTTATTTTTATAATCAACATATATAAAAACCAAAACACCGGGAAAAAACATTCCCGCATCTCAATTCCTGAGCCAATTTAATAGTAATATTTTAACCATATAACTATGAATGTACAGATTGTGTGTTGTTGTCTTTCTGAATAGTTTTTAGTGTTTGACATGTAAATTTAATTTGTTGTGTAAAATATATGCTTTTATTTTTAAAAGGATTATCCTCCTATGGGTAAAATCAGAGAAATCCTAAGGGGTTTTTTGATTGTATAAGAAAAATTTTAATTGAAAAATCCTCCACTCATTTTTTTAATTTTGTTTAAAATTGAACTTTTTAAAATAAAAATATATTTGGGTTTGGAAAATTAGAAAGGAAAAAGCCAAACGTTTTTGGGGAAAAATTTTAAAAAGGGAAATGAAACCCTTATTTCGTAAAATTAAAAAAAAAACAAAACCCCCTTTTAAACAAGAAAATATAAAAAAAATATTATGAATGGTTTGAGAAAAAACCTTTGTTTGGGATATATATATATATATATATATATAAATATATATATATATATATATATATATATATATATATATATATATATATATATATATATCTAATTTAAGACAAATGCCATTCTCGATACATTGACTAAACCCCGTTTTCTGGCGCGGCAGCTTTTTGATCAGGGCGATTTGCAATGGCCGGCACGATCTCGGTTTATCCGCGTTTTACTTCTATGGGGTTTTTAAAATCCCGTGTTTATGTGAACCGTCCAACATAACGCCTGCTATGCTGGAAAGAGTCATGAGAAGCGCCATAAATCGGTTTACTCAATGTATCGGGGAAAGGACGTCACCTACGTGATTTGCTTTTAAAGCTATGTAAAATAGAACTTTAGGTATGTACCAACATTGTAAAAACCAAATTAAAACTTTTTGATTCATTTAATGCGGTTTATTAAGTTTTGAAAACAAGCAAGTTATGCTGCCGCACCCTGTAGTATAGCTAAGTTTACACGAGCAATTTTTTATGCACTACGTAGAAATCAGGATGAACAAGCAAAATCCTATTAACGTAGGTAGCAAAAGGTAAATATGTACGTGTTGCTGGCGTCAGAAGCTAAGTGAAAATCAGCAATTAAAACTACTCCATAAACTTGTTGTTTTGCGACAAATATTGCAAAACATACCTCGGGATGACGTAACAGTTTGTTGCGTTTTTCGCGGAAACTTTTAATTTATTTTTTTGTTCTCAGTTACGCGAAAACTAGGCCGTTATTTATTTTTATTATACAATAAATATGTATTTGTATGTACAGGGTGGCGCCTTTTTGTTGACCTTACAGGGTATAGCGAAAACTAAAAGAGATAGGACAAATCTGATTGCGCAATCTCGATTTCGATTTTTGAAACAAATTCAATGGTGAAACTAAATCATGGATAACTTGATTCGTTTTGGAGATACAGAGTGTTTTTCAAATTTTGTCAATTTGGCCATGCACTTGTAACTCGCTTGGTATTAGAGATAGAAAAAAAGTATAAATAGAAAAGTTTTAGGGATTTTTGCGTAGAACTCAGTGGCGTACCTATAAATTTTTTATTGACTTTTATTTTTAAGTTATAACACAAAGTTGGGTTTTTTCAAATGGAACACCCTGTATATTTTTTTTTTAAATGGATAGAGCTTACAAAGACCAATTCGATGATATATAGTTTGATGGGTCTGTCTGTAACAGATGTTGCGCAAATTGGCAAAAACCTATAAAAATTAAAATATTTGAGACAAAGTTGTTGTTTTTTAATGGGACACCCTGTGTATTTCTTTAATAAGTAATGCAACTGACAAATATCAACCAAATGATAAATGGTTTAATGGGTCTGTGTTCAATAGATCTTGGGCAAACTACCAAAAACATAAAAAATCATATATCGATCCTTGCTAACACTTATTTTATTATTTAACCAATTTTCTAACTTCATATAACTAAAATTTAAATTACGAATAAAAAATCCAAGACTAAAATATATATTTAATAATTCATACTATTAAACCTATGCCTAAACTTTATATAAAGTTTTGATATTGCTGTGTTTATCATGATTGAAAAAGGAAACATTTTCTAAAGTAGGCTTTGAGTATAAAACCCCGTATGAAACAAATGAAACTGACGTACTAGTATGACTTATTTGGAAGCAGTGATATTATTTTATAAAATGGAGTTTCAAAATTACGAAAAATTTAATATGTTGAAATGTTACATTGAAAGTGGAAAAAATAGTATAAATGCATTAAATCTGTATTTTAATAGATATCCAGAACGAAGGCAACCAGGACAGAAAATGTTTGTCAGATTAGTAAGTAATTTGATTTCCTTTGGATCTTTTCAAAAACCATGTTCAAAGACCTATAATAAAGAAAACAGAGAGCTGGAAGAAATGAATACAATAGGGTATGTTGTCGCAGAACCTACTGCATCATCCAGACAAATTTGGGATGCTATTGGTGTTAATAGAAAAAAAGGTAAAAAGAAATTAAAACGCCACAATTACCATCAATATGTTTATAGAAAAATCCATAATTTACATCGGGGTGACGCAGAACGCCGTATCACATTTTGTTTGTGGTATCTCCGGCAATGTGAACAAGATCCAGAGTTTTCCAGAAATATAATATGGACAGATGAAGTTCGAGTAACTAGTGATGGACTATTTAATCGCCACAATAATCTTTACTGGTCAAACGGAAATCCTCGTTTGACAGTAAACAGAGTCAGACAAGGGAAATTCGGTTTTAATGTGTGGTGTGCACTTTATAAGAACAGAATTTTGTGCCATTTTGAATTTGATGACAATCTCACAACAGACCTTTATTTAAATATTTTGGAAGAAAATTTATTAAATGAGATAGATAATCTTCCTGGAAATGAATAATGTCATCTTTCAACAGACGGTAATTCTTGCCACAATGCCCGTGCCGCGAGGATATTTCTTGATGAACATTTTCCCAATAAGTGGATAGGTACCAATGGTCCAGTTAGGTGGCCGGCACGGTCACCTGACCTTACCCCTATGGACTTTTTCCTCTGGGGATTTGTTAAAAACAAAACCTATAAAACTAAGAGCAACAATTTAAATGAATTACGCATTGCATGCATTTTAGAACAGTTTACAAAAGGTGTCCAACTTGCATATATATAATGCTTTAAAAGTGTCGCAAAAGGTTTTTGAAAAATGTATAAAAAATAAGGGTTTTGCAATTTGAACATTTGCTGTAGGGACCTAAATATTTCGTAATTAAAATTTATAAAATAATTAATTCTTTTTGTTTGTTTAAATTATTAACGATAATATTAGTATTACTGGTAATTATGTTAAATTTTAGTTTATCTAAAAATGTATTTTTAAGATAATTAAATAGTTCCCCCTTTTTTAAGTAAAAATTAAAAAATTATATTGCTTCGTATTTAATATTATTATTAATATGTTTTTATTATGTTTTTTGAGATATTAAAATTACATAGTTTCCTTTTTTTGGTTTTTTTTAAATTTTTTTAGGGTTTTTTGTCAGTTTGGGCCAGATCTATTACACACAGACCCATTAAACCATATATTATTTAATCGATCTTTGCCTGTTTTATTAGTTATTAAAGAACAGGGTGCCCCATTAAAAAAACCTTTGTGTTACATCTTTTTTTAATTTTATGGGTTTTTTCCAATTTACACAAGATCTATTACAGACAGACCCATTAAACTTTTATCATTAATTTGGTCTTTGTAAGCTCTATCCATTTTTTAAAAATATACATGGTTTTCCCTTTAAAAAACCCAACTATTTTGTTATAACTTAAAAATAAGTTAATAAAAAAAAATAGGGTACGCTACTGAATTCTACGCAAAAATCCCTAAAACTTTTCTATTTAAAATTTTTTTTCTATCTCAAAAAGCATTTTCAAGTCCCTGGCCAAATTGACAAAATTTGAAAAACACTCTGTATCTCCAAAACACAAAATCAAGTTACCCATGATTTATTTTCCCCTTTAAATTTGTTTCAAAAATCGAAATCGAGATTGCACAATCAGATTTGTTCTATCTCTTTTAGTTTTCGCTGTACCCTGTAAGGTCAACGAAAAGGCGCCACCCTGTACATACATACGTACCTAAGACCTATAAAGGTTTTTTAATTCATGTATTTTTAGTTGTGTTTAAAAAATTGATAATATGTAAAATTTCGGGTGTCCAAATAAGAAAATATATATTTTTTAAATATCATAAGACCAAAAAACGTGTAACATGGTAAAAATTCCATAAAAATAGCAAGTTTGAAGGTTTCTTCTGGTACTTGGGATTTTGATTTTTTTACCCAATCATTGTAGATCTAAATAAAGATACTTGAACGTATTATAAATATAATTAAATGACCCAAATTGAAACTTTGAATGTTCACGAATATGATGAATGTGAAAAAAGGCCGAATTTTACTCATCTAGTCCAGTAAATGAAGGCAAAGTCTGTACATTTTTCTGGTTGGGGCAATCCTTAGGCCTTGGGGGAAAAGCTTTTTGAGCAAAATTTTTTTAATTAACATTAACAGGTGGGAAAGGGCGAAATGGCTAAGGCCCGAAAATGGGTTTTCCGCTAATATCTGCAAAATATGCGAAGGAAATTTTTGTTTAGACAAAAAATGAAGGCCCCTTGTAATCTACAAAAATGGTCCTTATATATTTTTCGAAAAATCGATGGTTTTCGAGATAACGGGCCCCAAAAAAGTCCCCTGCTATCTTGATGTATTCACTTATACTCCCCCTCCTCAATTAAAATGCCGTATCTACAGACAACATGAATCTGAGAAAATGTGGTTTGAAGTTTATTGCTTGGACTCCCTTACTATTTTTTCGTTTATTTAATTTAAAAAAAGTGCTATAGTAATTTGAGTAACACTCAAAATATTTAATTAAAAAAATTGTGTTACCTCTTTTAGTTTTTCAAAAAACACTTTGGCATTTTCCCTTAAGCACTGGGTTATTTGGAGGTATACCTATAATCCCGTATCTGCAAATAAATAAAAATAACACTAAAAATAAAAACCCGTCTTACTCTTTATTAGCTACATGTAATAATAAAAAAAGAAAAAAAACAAACAAAGGCTACAAAAATAATAACACTCAAGAACCAAATTGCAACTTGAATAAAATCTAATACCATTATAATAATTAAAAATATTTTTTTTTACTTTTTTTATAAGAATCACTCCCCCTTTTTTAGGTTCTACTGAAATAGGAAGACTTTCCCAAAATTTTCCTGTTTTTTAGAAAAATTCTCCCCCTTTGAGTGATTTTTTTTCTTGAGAAATCCTCTGGATGCTGAAGAAAAAAAAAACAGGCCTAAATTTTTTTTTATTTCTTTTTTTGAAAGATCAAGCGTCTGTAGTGAGGGTTCATTAAAGCTATTGCGATATTGAGAATGGTTTGCCACGTTCGCCAATTTGAACCATATCTGAAAAATAGGGGCGATCTTTTTCCCGTTTTTTTTTCAGCTTTGGGAAATTTTCCCAGTTATAAAAAATCATTATAATTAATTTTTCACATCCACATTTCCTTTGCATGCCAACTGCATCAGCAAATCATCAAAATATAAATTTTTTTGTTTTCCTTCATTGCCAATTCTACTGGTGATGAAAACTATCCAAACATAAATGGGCCCGGCTCGAATAACTGAAGGTTTAGTTTTAGAAGATATCTCATGAGTTAATCATTCGACTAAAAAAAGTAAGCATGGTCCCAAATTTTTATTCTGACTTTTTTCAATTTCCATCAGATATAATAGACTGGTAATAGAATAAAAATGCCGTGTGCGCTTGTTACTCTAAAACGCCGTATCTACATTTCCTTTGCAGATACCGTGTTTTGATTATATCACAAGCAGATACGGCATTACAATGAAATTTTTTTAAATTTTTCAGATACGGTAAAGTGTTTTAAGTTTTTACCAGTTAATTGTTCAGATACCGTATTTTCAAGTTGTAGATGATAAAATAATATAATAGAATCCATAAAATGCAAAATCTCGTTTTTTTGGTTGTAGATACGGCCTTTTAATTGAGGAGGGCAGTATAAGTGGGCGGACAAATTTTTCCCCTTACTCGGGCAATAATATACATTTTTAGTTTCAAAATTCTCGGAATGGGAAAACTTGTACCTATCTAATAGGTTTGGGTCCATTATAATTTTTAAAATATTCAAGCAAAGTTTTTTCACAATATTAAAAGTATCTCATAAATGTATTGATATTTTTTGAAAAATAGTTTCTTATTATATTTTTTATAAAAAGGGCCTTACAAGTGTTCAATGATCTCAGAAAATTTCCATCGCCATCTTTCGTCGTTTTGATAAAAAATTGTTTTGCCCATCTGCATTTTTAGTAAAAACACACCCTTAGTGTGGAATGTTTGGTTCGAGGGCCCTTTTTTGCGAAATATATTGGGTTGCAAGAAAATGGTAGGGACCTTTTTTGTAGATTTGGGGGTTTTTGATCTTCTTTTTTTGTCTGAACAAAAATTGTCTAATTCCATATTTTGGCAGTTATTCGCGAAAACTTATTTTTGGGATTTTGGGGGGGATAAACGGGTTCCCAGGTCGGAATCGTGATAAATTTTTTTCTCGCAAAGCTCCGCAGGCAAAGAATTGCCCACAAATGAAAACTGTACAGATTTTTTTTCTTTGGGTACTTCAGGTCTTCAGAGACTGGACTAATCTCCTTTAGTGTCTTTTTACCTTTTGAACTGTATATTTAAAAATATATATAATTTCTAAATAATATTTTGTTTTTTACGGTCTTTTTTAAACAAACCCAGAAGAGCAAAAGGGAAAGGCCCCAGCGCCGAAGCAAATGATATCAACCAAGGGGCAGAATTAGATCTTCTGGGGTGAACGGGGAGTCAAAGTCAGGCAATAGAGATTGAACTCAAATGCATCTAGGAGTGGATACGTTTTACCTCAAGGTAGGATAAATAGTAGAAAATTGTGCACAATTTGAATTTTAGTAGGTGAATGAAGTATACAGTAAAGCGCACCGTACTGCGAATATAGGAGGCTCCTGGACAATTTTGGATGTCCCAATTCTAAATACCATTTTTTTGTGGTTTGAATTCCCGTCTCTTTTCCTCACATGGCTCATTTTGGTTGGGACTGGTGGGAAGTGTTGGATATTGTTGATATTATGTAAGTTCATAAATCAATAAAAAATGTTTATACACAAGTATATTATGCCAGATACAGTTTAGCTTATTTCATTCCAGGTAACATGGCAAAACATACGAAGTCGATATATTTAGTAAGTTTTAAAAAATGAAATGCTGAATAAGGTTTTAGGACTGTGTTTTTTCAAACCCGTCAGTTATTGATATATTCAATTTGAAGCACCTATCGTAATAAAGTTTTCTTAAGTTAAATCGGGTGTTTTTATTTATCACTCTATAAACCCTACAGGTTATGGGCCCAGGTATCGCCATAATTTATTACGATATTGTAATTCGCGGAAAAAATTAGACAGTGACGATTTTTGTGTGAAAGTGTTGAGACATAAATTGGGGAAAACAATGGGGGGGAAAATACAGGTGCAAAAGAAACATTACCATTCGTTTAAAAAAAAACAATTTGTGGAAATTTCGAATAAGAGCTGTTCTTTCGAACTCGTAATTAAAGTGATGACAGTGAAGTGCCTGTTCCTTTCAGATTGGGAAGGTGTGAGCGCATTGCCAAAAGTGTCTAGTGGATTACCTAGCTGACTCATTCCTTGGTTTTACTAAAACAGAAAGTAGTGCAAAATTTTGGAAAGTTTGGATGCTATTTATGAACAAAAAAAAATGTAGCTTCTCAGTTGGCATTAAGAAAAAAATTTTTAAGCAAAACTACATGGAATACCCCCCTTATCAAACATTTTTCTTTTTTTGAGGAACTGATAGGAGAGTATTAGCAGCAGGAGCCAAACTTGAGGAGACCGGTAAGTATCACATTTGTTACTTCCTTCAAATTTTTATGATGGGGTGATTAAAAGCAATTGAAACACTTTCCGAGGACAATTTTTTAAATTTAGCTTTGTGAAGACGTGACTTCTTGATCATGAAGTTAAACTTATAAATGAAAGCAGGGATACCAGTAAAAAGGTACTTTTAACTGATAAGAGGATCAAAAAACCAGCAGAAAACAGCAGTGGTGAAATGTCTAACTTTCAAAACGAACCGCTTTACAAAGTTCAATAAAACAGATTTAAAGTACAGAA
Source organism: Listronotus oregonensis (assembly GCA_019359885.1). NCBI lineage: Eukaryota > Metazoa > Arthropoda > Insecta > Coleoptera > Curculionidae > Listronotus > Listronotus oregonensis. The sequence continues at coordinate 42,042 of JAHBCN010000667.1, forward strand.
AGGATAATGGCGTAAAATAATTGGGAGAAAAGGACATTTTTTAAAAAAGATTGTTTCATTCAAGAAATCACTAGATAATAAAATGCAACAAGGAAGAGAACTATTCAGACTGTTCACCCACCAACGAATCTTTTTTATACAATGGAAATCCAGTTTTTTCATTTATGCTGGGGACTCACCAATACAACCAACAATCTAAGAAAGATCACGTTCATTTTAGATTCCTCAGATCCTTATAAGTGATCTTGTAATGTTTAAATAACAACACCGACAAAACTCTGTGGCGAAAAATGGACAGTTTATTTACGCCACAAAACCCAAAATTTTAAATGTCTCAGCAATCTGGGATTCCCAAGGAAATTTGAAAGACTTCTTTTGCCCCCGATGTCCCTACAACCTTCTTTCAATAACGAAAATGCAAAAACTGCAGGTATGACTGTCATCTTTAACGCAAAGGCGTTGAAATAAGCAATCTGGTAAGGTGGTAATGCAAGGTAAGCCATCAAATAATTAATTTTCAATTGATTTTACCTTTTAAATTTTAAAACAATAACCATGGTGCATACATAAGGGACAATAAAATAAACTATAATTTATGGCATCAAAAATTAGCATCTTGGTAAAAATAAGTTTATGGATAAAAAATAAACAAATGATTCAGATTGGTCTTTTGGATCATATTACACCTTCTGAAAGTATATGGAAAAAAAATAAGTGGTAAACAAAAAACGGTTGCCCTTTAATAAACAGAAAGACAAAATTATTATTGTACATTCTGATGTGTGTGGACCTATTAATCAAGTCAACGGGTTTAAAAATAAAATACTATGTTTTATTTTTTGACCATTCACTAATGCGTAACTTATTTAATTAGAAATAAATCAGATGTATTCGCAATGTTTAAAATTATGTTAGCAAAAATTGAGGCTCATTTTAATGTTAAATTTAATATTTATTGTGATAACGGGAAATACTTTTCCTAAAATGAAGGTTTATTGTGGAAGGGCATAGGTTATCACTGACTGTTCGAACCACAATTAAATGGTGTATCAGGGCGTATGTTAGAACAATAACTGGGCCGTACGTTAATAAGGTGCTAAACCTTGATAAAGTGTTTTGGGGTGAAGCAGTTTTAACTGAAACCCTATTTAATCAATATAACACCAAAAAGGGGTTTAAACAAAGTAAAAACACCATTCGAAATGGGGCCCTAACAAAGCCCCCATTAAATATCTTAAAATTTTGGTTCAACAGCCCACTCTTAATAAAACTAGTAAAACCAAATTTGATAAAAAAAATCCTGGAAAGGTATATTGGTAGGTTATGACAAATGGTTAAAAAGGTTTGGATGTGGAAACTAAAAGGTTTGTCTAGTCAGAAATTTATCGTAGATGGACTGATTTTTAAAATCTAGATCGGTAGCAACTGGGGAAAAAAGGGGAGTGGTATCCAAGACCTTCAAAACTGATCTTTCTGACTTGTCAAAATCAGTGTACAGTTTATAGCTCTGAGTTAAATCAGATATAGGTAAATCTGATAGTGCCCAAACTGATGTTTCGGGCCTTATAAAATAAAGTAGCATATGAAAAAGAGTCTCTCGGTGTTTAAAAAAATCCAAGATAGAAAAGGGTTTAAACGTCCATCATCGATTTACGAAAAGTGAGCAATTAAAAATTTACCTCGTGTTTCTTAACGGGGAAAGTATATAATTTTGTTGTAGTATAATTGGGCGTATACTTCCCTTTAAAGAAATTAAATAGGAGGGTGGGGTAGAGGGGGCTTGCTATTTTGGCGAAATTAATTCCCCCTTAAATAATACTTGGGTTTAAAATTGAAAAAAAATAATAAAAATATAGTTGATTCGTTGGTTATTTTCCTCTTAAAATAAGAGTTTGGTAACCCAAATTAAATAAAGCTCTTCGGGTTTTTGAGGTTTGTGAAAAAATATCTTATTTCTTAGAAACATTTTGCCCCGTAGCTAAATTTCCAGTTTTAGGTTTTTTTGCTTTTGCAACAATATAATCTATTAATTCATCACATGGATGTAAAAACTGCGTTTCTAAATGGAAAATTAAAGGAATCATGAAAGTTCCCGAAGGTTAAATCAGAAATAAGGTGTGTAAGTTAATAGCCCTATGGTTTAAAACAGGCTGCTGGGGGTTGGTTTGGGGAAAAAATTGAAAAAACTCTTATAGGAAAGGTTTAAGAATTCTCCTGTGGGTCGATGTCTTTATTTTAAAAAACAGGGTGATTATTCAAGAATATTTACATAATTCTTATTTGATGATCTTGTAATTCCACAGCAAATATTGAAATAATGAATAGTTTTAAACATATCTTATGAACAAATTTTCAATGGTAGATTTAAACGGGAAAATTTGATTATTTCTGGGAATTAAAATAACAAGGGGATCATGACAAAATTTATCTAGACCAAAGCTCTATGTAAAGACTCTTTTAAAAATTTAATATGAGCGACTGTAAACCAACAGCCCTTTAGAAAGTAAATTAGATCTCGTAGCGTTAAATTCTGGTGAAGCATGTGAATCACCATGTAAAAAATTTATCGGATGTTTAATGTGTTAATGATATTTTTTTGAAACCCGACTTAAGTGTAGCAGTCAACATTTTTAGTAGAATGAATAAAAATAATAAAGAGCTTTGGAAATGCATTAAAAAAAGTATTTAGGTACTTGAAAGGCTCAACAGATATTAAAAAAAAAATACAAAGGCAGGATTTTAAACAATTTATAACGGGGTTTGTTGACGCTTACTTTTTTGGTTTAAATGGTAGCGATCGAAAAAGTACAACAGGTTAATTATTTCAATTATTTGAAAATTGTACTATTTGTTGGATACAAAAGGCAAAGTAGCAGTTTCATCCAAAGCCAGTATATGGCTTATTTGAAGCTGAGAGGCCTTGTGGTTGAAATCTTTGGGTACCAGTATAAATATAGCTATTTTAAATCCTATCATTATTTCAGATAATAATGGTTGTATAAGTATTGCAAATAACCTAACAAGTCATAAAAGGTCTAAACACATAAAGATGTAAATATCATTTTGCACTAGAGAACAAGTTGTGAGAAAAATGTAATTAAAATAACTTATGTTCCCACAGGTAGTCGTGTGACATACTTGCAAACCTGCCCAGCACCAAAGTTTTGGAATTTAGGTTAACATAGGTTTAGAGTTATGTTAATGGTCTGTGGAGTTTTCCTGGGTTTCCTAATCCTAGCAACGAATGTTGGACCACATTGTATTTTTCTCTCCCAGGGGGCATAAGGAGTATATTAGATAGGAACTTAAAGTAGATGAATAATTATGTTATATAGATATAATGTAATAGTACTAGTAATATTAAGGAGCCGACACAGAATGTTTCATAGTTTTTAATTTTCTAAATTTTGATTAATTTTTGAGAGGGCGTGTTGGATAATATTTGTTTGATATTATGTAGAGTTCATAAATCAATCAAAAATGTTTATACCCAAGTATATTAGTCGGCACAGATACAGTTCCAACCATTTCGATCAGGTAACCTAAATGGCAAAACCTTTGAAGTCGATATATTTAGTAAGCTTTAAAAAATAAATGCTGAATAGGTTTTTAGGGACTGTGTGTTTTCTAACAGTCAAGTTATTGATATATTCCCAGAAGTGCAGGCAACTATCGTAATAAAGTTTTTCTTAAAAGTTAAATCTAATTCGGGTGTTTTTATTTATCACTCTATAACCCTACAGGAAGTGCGGTGATAAATTCGGGAGAATTATCTGCCAACTTTAGTTGTGTACTGCGTTTTATTTTCAGTAAGAGAATGCAATGCTCAAAGGCAGGTTGCAGGAGCTGGCTACCGTCAGCAAACTTCGATCGTATTTCTTATCAGCAATAAATTTAAAATTAGTTGTTTACGAGACCGAAACGTTTTGCTGGTCTTAAGGGAGCCAAACAGTTTTTCCTAATAAAATAAAAAAATTCTCTAATAGATAATAAAGCTTGAATGTTCTTAAAAAAGAATAAATAAATCTGCATTCATGGAAATAACGAAAAAAAAGAAAACTCTTCTACTTATCGAAGATGCTCAAATAAACCACCTTTTGAGCCAGTAATAACCAAGATTGTCATAAAAACGCCTTCTGACATTTTGCTAAAATATTAGGGGTAATATTCCTAAAAAATTCTCAATTTGCAATTGCATTCTTACATAGATTATTAGCCATATTCTCCCTGAAATCCCATAAATTTGTGATTTTACGTGACCCCAGAGAAAAAAATCGTTGGGTGGCAGAGATCAGATCTAGAGCGGGCCACATAAGATGGTTCCGCGCGATCTGTCCGCAGCTGTTTGCTTGTAAAAGTGTTAATTTAAATATTCTTGAACCAACACACTGTTATGAGCAGGACAGCCGTCATGTTGAAACAAATATCTGGAAATCTTGGCCCTGCTAGTCTTCCCATTTCCAAGGGTAATGCGAAGCTACAAAAGTTCAGATATTTCAGACCAAGAGCACCATCAATGACGAATGGGCCAATCATATTTTTCTCTCCCCAACATACACCACCCCAGATATTTAATTTTTGAGGATATTTGTGTCCTTAACTCGAAAAACCGATGTAAATTTTCCTTTGACCAGTAACAGGTTATGGCAGGATTGTGACGACCATAAAGTGGAAATGTCGATTCATCAGTAAAAACAATGTTTCGTATGAAATTTTCATTGTTATTTTCCGTTTTATTACAGTTTCACAAAATTGCATTCTCCTAAAATGATCATCAGGAAGAATTTCATGGGTTTTCTTACTTTGTAGGATCGGTATCCATTTTTTTTCAGCACTCTTCCCACTGATCTTCTGCTCAAATCAACCTGTTCTGCAATAGTATTAATGGAAATTGTGGGATTTTCAATAACGTACATACCATAATTTCCTTCATTTCCCTTTCGTTGTTTTCTTCTGGGGCACTATCATGTTTATGTTTCTCAGGTTAAACAACCAAATGTCAGAAAGTTTTTAATAGCTCGGTGAATAGTAGAAATCGTGGGAGTCGGCCTGTTTGGAAATAAATTAGCAAATAATTCCTAATTCCCCTCACAGGATTTCCACGGTGATGCCATTCAATAATTTTAATTTTTCTTCCAGTTCGTAAACATCCATTAATAATTATAGTGAACGTAATAAAAAACTTTTTGGTCGCAAATAAATCGAAACAGTACGCTTCAGCTGTCGAGCGTTCGATAGTAAGAGGTATTTCAGAAATAAAGGTATTGAATTGATCATGACCAGCCGACGCGCGTTGAAATTGTTTGCTGGAAGATTCATGAACAGACGAAAGCAATGCGTGCAGCGCGGCGGTTTTAGGTACATCCAAAATCGTCTAGGATTGTCCTATGTTCGCAGTTCTCTGTGCTTTACTGTATAAGTCTATAATCTCAAGATATTTATATTGTATTCTACCTGAGATTTTACAGGTGAAACGGATAATCTAACAAAACAAAAACCACCAATTAAAGTCAAACATTTTTTTAAAATATAATCTGTCATCTCTTTCATTTTCACAAGACTACCAAAACTTGATGAAAGTCCTGACATTATTTTGTTTATCAGAAAATATCATTACATTTAATAACATGATTTTGATTTATTTTTTTTTTGCATCCGGGGGTTTTTGGGGTCGCTGATCTAAGTCTATAGTTATTTACATTACAGTTGCGAAAGTTTACTTTTTGGTGCAGGAATTGGTTTAAATGGCCGAGGCGAAGCCGAGGCTATTCAATATCAAAGTATGAAACCTTTCGCATCGTGTAATGTATTATATTTTCTGCTCCTGTTCTATGTATCGTATAATTTAATAATCATTAACATCATGTTTTAATGAAATATTAGAGATTTTGAAATTTTACCTGTTAATAAATCCATGACACATTATTGTTGACTTTTGTTTTGTCATCAATTTTGAATTTTAAATTATTGTTAATTTAATTGTAATTTCATTCCCATTTAAAATGTTAAATGAATATGAAAATGGCATCAAAGGCAGCTGACCTTGCATTACTCACTTCAGACAAATCTAAAGAATCCATAAAAATATAAATCTTTTCTGAAGGGCCTAAAAAAAATTGGGGCGGATTGAGAGTGATGTTGGCGTATTTTCAAGAAAAACCCAGTCTTTATCCACCAACCCTCTGGTCTTATATTCCATCTCAAGTTAAAAATTTTCCCTAAAAAAAAAATCAAAGATTTTAAGAAACTAGTTGCTTTTTTTAAAAAGGAAAACGATGGTTAAAAAAGGCAAAAAAGGGCCAAAAGAAAAATTTAAAGTTTTTCTTAACGCGCCTGACCCAAAGTTCAGCAATGAAAGTAAATAGCCATTAGGGGAAATTGGCTGGGGCATGCCGGACAGCCAATATCCCGAATAAGCTAATGATGTAGAAATAAGAAATGCCCGGGGCAATAGTAAAAAATAGGGGAAATTAAAAATAAATTTAAAAAAAACTTTAGTAACCAAGATAAGGTCAGTTCCTTTTTGTCAATTTCTACGGGAAAATATATTAAGCTGAGACCAAGGAATGCTCTAGATAAGCGTTTGTGTATGTTATGAAAGGGTAAAAGTTTAAATCAAGAAATTGGAAAGCCCCCAATTTCAAATGTCCCTTAAAAAAATTTGGGAAGTTTTGAAGCTTGAAGACATCAGTAGATACACTGGCCATTCTTTTGGGAAACGTCAACTACGTTCCTTCCCAAATCCTTCGGATATGATTTTTTGGGTTTAAAAAGGCATGGGGGTTTGGAATCTTCTTCTGTTGCGGGGGGATATATTTTGAATTTTTAAAAAAGGGGTTTGGAAATTTTAAAGAAGATTTTACACAAACCCTACCAATATTTCCCCCTAATGAAGTAACAGTGAAAAATATGAATATTAACGTAGTTAAAGGTGAAAACGATACCCCAACAACAAATTTAAAGACTGTTAATTAATTTATTCCCCCAAATTTTTTTGTAATTGCCCCAAATTCACAATTACTTTTAATGTTAATACCAAAAACCCCTTTTTTTTCTCTTACTTTTTTTTTTTTTAGGTTGAAAATATTGCTTTCGTAGCTAGAAACACTTAGAAACCCAGGAAAACACGAAGGTTCCTTTTTTTTAAAACGTTGCTAGGCCCAAATTTTCTTATTTATACAGTAGTAGAAAAAGTTAATTTTACAAAATTTTAATATTTTTAAAATTTCCCCCCAAATTTTTAAAAACCTGTTTTAAACTCACATATGTTTCCCAATCTATATCACCATAAAAAGCTTTATTACTTTTTGACGGCGCTAATATAAAAGATATTAATAATTTTGGGTTTTGGTAGATATCTCCCCCAGAAAAATTTTGATAAGTAAATATAAAAGTTAAATTAATTGTGTTTTAGACGTTAAATTTATTTTTTTATAAAAGGAACAGAATAGATTTTTGAAAACCAATATTTTATGGATATTTATTTATTTTTCCATTGATCGGATTTCAATTTGTTTAAATTTTTTTAAAATCCCCAATAAATATACTTTTTACAAAAGCATTTTTGAAAAAGGTTTTTTTCCCAAAATTTTATCTTTAAAAAAATTATATAAATTTTTTTTTTGTTAAATGACGGTTTTTACTGTTTTCAAAAACCTTTTGCTATTCAAATCAATTTTTAAAAATTAATTTGCTCTTCACCATTTCTTGGGCAAAAAACGAACAAATTTAAGTCTCATGCAAATCGGATTACTGCTTTCAGAACGATTTTTTAAAAACAAAAATCCCGTGGGACAAATATTTACCCCGGTTTGTAGTTTACAGGTAAAAAATGGTTTTTTGTTCTAGGATTAAATTTTTATAGCATATTGCAGAATTACCGATGACTTAGTATGGAAACCTAGTATTTCCATTTTTTTCAAAAATCACATTTTTTGGTTTTAGATAAAAAATTTCATATGAAAATATATAACAGCTATTAAAAAAACCATTTTACAAAAAACAACAGGAACACCTTCAGCTGCTCTAAGATTTAGTTGATTTAGTTTAAAGACCCTGTATATCCAGGAAAGATGCATTTTTTTATTTTATTTCAAAGCATTTTTGGATATCAGTTTCAAATCCCCAAAAAATGTAAAAAATTAATCTTTATAGGGATAATAGTGCAGCAAATAAATTTTTTGTGTCTCCTGTAAAATTTATATTTTGGGCCATACTAGGTTTTCATACTAATCTATTGTTATTTTGCAGACCCAAAGTATTTTTTAAAAGTACAGTAACAACCATTTAATCTTGGGCAATTCTTTTCCTTTGTAAAATAGGCTAATGCCCTTTTGATATGTTGAAAAACCTAAAGAACAGGTGCCCGTTATGAGTACTAAAAATTTTTTAAATGCTTAACTTTGGATCAAAAGTATTAATTATTTATTATATTGAGCAGAGGTTGGCCAAAGGAATGGCGGGAACATCCCAAAGGTACTCTTTATTTTTTTTAAAAAAAAAAAACGCAGGAAACCATTCCTTTGAGAAAGAGCTGGAAGTGGTCGCATCAACTATCGAATCAAGAACAAGGCAATAATTTAATTAAATATTTTAAAAACCAACCATTTAAATCTGTAGTTACACAAAAAAAAAGGCAATTTCCCAGCATCGGTTAGAACGGCACGGCGAAAAAAGGCAAAAATCCAATTGACCCACCCGGCAGGTAATTACATACTATACTATTACTCAGAGCACCCAATGGGTTGCTCTAATCGAAGTATGTTTAGCAAAGATAATACTACTACGAATGATGGTTCATTTAAATGGGGCGTTTGAATCAGTTCAAGATATCTGCTTTAAATTCAATAAAATTAATGGTAACCCCTCCCCAGCGAAACAAACCGTGCGACTTCCAATGTCTGTCGCTTGCCCCATTGAACACAATGCAAAGGGGCCTAAACGGATTGTGTTTTTCTATCGCGTTTCATCCGCCAATGAAAGGCCTGCCGGCAACACTGTTTAACTTTCGCAGGATAGCGCGAAAATCTCTCATGGACATCCTCTCGTTAGCCAGAGTCCATTGGGGGGTATCAAAAATATAGCATTGAATGGTTCATCTTATCCGTAGTATATTTCTTTGATTTTAGTGACAAACCCCAATTTTCCTTTTATTAAAAACTACAGCCCAGAGCGGCGGTTGAAAATATTATAAAAATGCTCATGCATGGTTCCAAAAATGTTTAAAAAATTTTTGGATGGCTCTTAAAAGGTATTTAAATGGGGTTTTTGCCTGTAAATTAAATTTTTTTTTTCCCTGAACTTAAAAATTTTGTATTATTCCTTTTTAACCTTCCCCAAAAACTTTTAAAAAAAAAAAGCTTGACAGATAAGATAATACGGGGAGTTATTTCGGGGTGTAAGGGTATTGTCAAGTTCTAAATTTAGGTTGTATCACAGTTGTTTATTTTAAATTCTTAAATTAAAGTAGAAATAAAACCAGTTTATTTAGTTTTAATTTTTCTAATTATTAAAAAAATACATTTTTATAAATACTTATTATTATTATATCTTTTAAAATAAAAAAATAAACTCAATAAATAAAACAACATTAGGTTAAAAAAAAACGGGCAAGTTGATTAAAATAAAATTATGAAGATAAAAAAATAAAATAAAATACCTATACATTGGGTTTTTCCTATCTTTTAAAAAAGGACCGGCTTGGATTTTGAGGCTTTGCGTTTCTTAAGATTTTCATTTTTGGTGGGCCTTCCAGCCTGAATCCTTTGAACCAGACGTGAGGCCGGGTCTTGTGTGCGCCTACTAATTGATGTCGGTTGAACGTTGACTTTTTTCCACGCCGAATATTTTTTATATTAGCAAATGCATGTAATAGTTCTGTAGGAGTTTTAATTTTTTTAAGACATTTAGTCGAACGATAATGTTGTTGAGTTTGGTGATATGTTATTTTTAACCATTTCAATAATATTTAAAAATTTTGGTGCTTCTACGGCTTCATTTTTTTTTAGTTGTAAGGTTTTCAGCTACTGCAAGAGGAGAAGTAGTTGAATTGCTAACATGTGGCATTTCTTGAGAAAAATAAACCATTACTAGGTGCTTCACCATAAAAAAGTTTAAAAAAACAATAAATAATAATATTATTAAGAGTTCATAATAATCCAACACATTTTCACACTATTAAAACATGCATACATAGCATTTTTAACCGCCGCTCTGGGCTGTAGTATATTATGAAGCGAAAATTTGCGCGTATTGGTCACTACAATCTATATACTGCGATTCAGAGCAACCTCTGTCGCCGTTGTTGCTCTGAGTAATTGTATAGTATGTAATTACGCCACCCGGCAGCCTTAAAACGCATTGGATATGCTCTACAATTTTACTTGGAACCTCCGATTTTTTGGGAAAATATAATATTCACCGATGAAAAAGTGTTTCAGTCGTGCTACAATGGGATATTTAAGCTATACAGGCCTCACGGAACACGATTTGATGAAAAATATACCCAAAAGGACAGAAGTAGTGTGCGATTTTCGGTAAATGTTTGGTGGTGGCTGATGAGTGCCCAAGGACTTGGTGTATGTTATTTTATCGAAGGAAGGTTCAATGGGTATATATATATATATAGAGAGAGAGATCTACTACAGAATATAATGCTTTCTTTTGTACTGGATCAATTTCCGGACAAAAATTTTATCTTTCAGCAAGATAAGTGTCCCATTTATACGGCCCGGCAAGTCGATGAATGGATGAAAGACCAGCGTATCAGGGTTTTACCGTGGCCCGCACGTAGTCCGGATTTAAATGTTATGAAAAATGTTTGGGGCTTATTAGTAAAAAAAAATAAGGAAAAATGAGTTTAGGCTGCAAAATGTAAACGAACTTAAGGATAAAATTTTGGAGGCGTGGAATGAGTTACAAGGAAATCCGGACTACGCCCGGGCTTTGGTCCATTCGATGCCTAGAAGGCTAAATTCTGTCTTAGAAAAAACAGGGCCGCAATAAAATATAAATTTTTGGAAGGATATTTAAGTTTGTTTGAATTTATTAAATTGTTAATTAATTTAATAATTTGTTAGTTTCTATAAAATATAAATATTTTCTTTTACCTTTTGCTTTATTTATAGTAATTTACAAAAATTAGCAAAAAAGTTAAAATTTGACAAATTTTTTGCTCAAGATTTAATGGCCGTCACTGTACCTCGGGGGAATTACCCTCTCTACCCCTCCCTTTACCTACGCCAGTGTCTATAGGCTGAAGTTATTCCCGGATCTGTCATTTAAACCCAATTTTAAACTGCGGTGAATACTGTCAAATTTTCAGTTATTCGCGTAAATTAGATTACAACGACCCATGGTGACATTTTATCTAGAATTCTAAACATATCTTGCATATACTTTGATTATAAAGATAAACGTTCATTAGCAAACATTTGTATGTACAACGCCCCGTCTGCCCCGTCCACGTGTTTGCCCCAATTTAAACTCCCCGAGTTGCGAATACAGTGAAATTAGTGTGAATTTCTTGATTCGCCGAGATAGCTTTAAAGGAAGTTTATCGCTGGACATGAATTCTCTAAATATACAGGTGTAGATCATTAAGTATATAGATTAAGTCTTGATAAAGTCTAAAATAGTATTAGGCTACTTGAAATAGTTGAAAATTGTTTCTTTACAAATGTATGAGCAGTGCATTTGTTTATAAAAAATAGCAATAAAACAAGTAATAATAATGATTTTTTATTTATAAACAGTTTAATTTATATTATTGTGAATACATTATAAAATAATAATACAAATATTTTAATTTAAATATATAATGTTATCTATAAGAAGAGGGACTAAAAAACGTTGTTATGTATGCCGCAATGATACGCGTAATAAATCCTTCCCTGAGAATTTATATTATTTTATTAGTTTTCCAAAGCCTTGTTTTGAATATTGCCAAAAACGCATTAAGATGTAAGCGAAAGCACTTAAAAATTGGTGTGTACAAAGTGATGGTCGATTCCAAGGAATTAATAATGTTAATAAGGACAAATATATTTGTTCACTTCATTTTAAATGAGAATGTGATCCAACAACCGAATATCCAGACCCCATCAGGTGTGTAAAAAAGAAAACTAGTAATACGGAATATATTTAAATAATTGTAAATGTATTAGCTTGCACTATAACGTTAAATAATAAATTTTGTTGTAGGTTAAAGTCACTAGAACCGCTAAAAAACATAGAAAAAAGAATTATTTTTCCTTCTTTTGTGATACCTTTTACTTATTACCATGACAAGTAGAATACAGTTCTATTTGACATCTAAATTATTATTATCCTAATCTCTCAACTAGTTCGGCTTTATGTCCTCCTTGAGGATCTCCATGGCACTTTAACCATCGTCGTAACTGAACACTTTTTGTACACATACTTTAAACAACAAACTTTTCCATCGAAATGCCAAAAAGAATCCTTTAAAAACATATATTTAAAAAATGAAGCAAAAGAAAAACAATAAGTTTCTTTTTTATTTTTCAAATTTTGAATCATAACTTTATTGTCACATAAATTTAGGTATAGGTTTTCCTTTACAAAAAAAAGAAGCTATTATCAACGGTGTTTGGTAAAAGTCTTTAGGATTTATATTACCCGAGATATGATTTTTTAAAGTTGGCTACTCTCTCTACTTTTTTTTTCAAGTTTCATTGTTTTTCTTCAGGCTTTGACCCATAATTTCTTCCCTGTGCCTGGAAAAAGTTTTTAGAATTAATAGTAACCGAGATATGACATTTCAAAATTGAGAAAGTAGTCCATATTCTGTGGTGTTGTATAGAACGAAATAAAACAGGGCACTGTTTTATTTCATGTACCCACATAAAATGACCATAGAGCCTTAAGGCTAAAAACATGATTAACCGATTTGAGGCCACTTTTTATTATACGACAACACTTGTTCACAAAATGCGACTCTGACTATTAGGAAATATTAGAGAAAATAAGATGGACTCTACTTGAACATCCTTCCTTTAGCCCGGACGTATTGCTATGTAATCTCCTTTTTTTTCGAACCTCTTAAAAAAAGACAAAGACTCAAGGATAAGGTGTTACTGGAGGCTTGCATGCAGTGACTGCATGAGTTGCGAACCAGGTCTTTAGGTTCTCCTTCTAAAAGTGCCTTGCAGATTCCTACGTAGGCGTTCATCGTTTTCTTATTGGATGAGTCCAGTTATTGGAAGTCCCTTCTTCCCGTTCATTGACGAATATTTCTCAACAACGATATTTTTTCTACCTATACCTCTTCTTCCTCCTTCGGTTCTACCTTGGAGATAAGCTCTTTTGAGTACTTCCTGATTTCTCTAATGATCGACTCAAGACACTCTTTAACATTAGCCGCGGGATCCATATTTTGAAGCCCTCAATTTTATTTATATTGATCCCTTTAGCGTCCACATCTCGACACCGTATAGTAAAACGGACCAAACATAACACTTCACCATCTTGTATCTAATACTGAAATTCAAGTTCTTGTCTGTAAGAAATTTTCGAAGTTTTAGGAAGATTGTTCTAGCCTGCTCGATCCTGCATCTTATCTTCTGATCCTAAATAGTGTGACCTGTTCTATGTTCTTTCGACTAAGATGTATTTGGGTGTGTGATATATCATTCCGCCTAATAATATAAAAATATAATAAACTTTATTTTGCTGATTTTAATGTTTAACCCTAGTCTTTGGCTTTTTTCATTGACCTGATTTAATAGACTTTTGAGGTCTTGTGCACTCAGCACTGTCTGCTAGTAATACGGTATCATCCGCATACCGAATATTATCGATAGGGATTCCGTTTATTCTAGTTTTAAGGTTCACCGGTACAATTTTTAGTTTAATTGAAGCACCTTGTTTACATTGACAGCGGGTTCATAGGTTGTTTTAAGTTTAAGGTATATTTTGATGCGATTTATTCGAATGCACCTCGTAATCCATTGTGGAACAAGCCTCAGGCTCGTGCGCTATCCACGTGCGATATGACGTCAATGCTGAATTAAAACGCCATCGTCAGCGTCTAGGAGCAACACAATACGCGGTTGCTGTTTGCCGATAAAGCTGGCTGGCGTTTTTTTTTTGTTTATTTTAGTGCAGTCAAATTAATTCGAATTGCATAAAGTTTTTTATGCCTTTTTGTAGCTGTATAGTCGGAGATTTTCGGTTTTCTGGACGGCTGGAAAGCTGCTCGTGTACAACCTGTTCCCAAGGCAGGATGCAAAACTCTCTCTTCTAACTATAGATCTATATCTTTTTTTTAGTTGTTTGTGAGGTAATGGAAAAAATAATTGATTTCCGAATTTTAAAGTATTTGGAAAAGTCTTTTGAGTTTCTTGGTGACTCCCATATCGTTACTTAGGCATATTCAGAGCTTTTGATCAGGTCTGGCATAATGGGCTTCTTAACAAACCTCCTTCCTACGGTCTTCCACCTAAGCTTTGTTCTAAGCTCTCCAGTTTCCTTTCTAATCGACGTATATTAGTTATTGTAGATGATCATTCCTCCAGCTTCTACCAAATTAATGCTGAGGTACCCGAGGACTCAGTACTAGCACCAACTTTGTTTCTTCTGCCAAAACGATCTTCTCTCCTTCACAATCAATTATATTCATAGTTTTGATGACAATAGTACTCTCGACTCTAATATTCAATTTCTTAAGCCATTCTATAAGTCTGATTTGGAAGGACAAGCGCAGGTCAATGCAGATATCTCTTTCACAAGACCTTAAACTAATCTGAAATTGGGGCGCCAAAAATCTTGTCCCGTTTATTGCCAAATCTTAAAGTATCTAGAAAAACATAAGATCTTACATGATGGATAGAATGGATTCCGTCACAGTAGATCCACAGTTGATCTTCTTTCCTTTGTCTTACATAATTGGAACAAGTCCCTTGAGTTTCTTGGTGAATCCCAGATCTTTTGCTCTTGACATATCAAAAGCTTTCGATTAGGTCTGGCATGATGGGCTTTCTTAACAAACTTCCTTCTTACGGTCTTCCACCTAAGCTTTGCTCTTGGCTTTGCAGTTTCCTTTCTAATCGACGTATATCAGTTAGTGTAGATGGTCATTCTTGCAGCTTCTACGAAATTAATGATGGGGTGCCACAGGGCTCAGTGCTGGCACCCACGCTGTTTCTTTTACACATTAACGATCTTCTCTCTTTCACAATCAATCCCATTCATAGTTTTGCGGACGATAGTACCCTCCAGTCTAGTATTCAATTTCTTAAGCCACCATGTAATTCTGATTTGGAAAACAAGCGCAGGTCAATGCAGATATCTTTTTCACAAGACCTCAAACTTATCTTGGATTGGGGAGCCAAAAATCTTGTTCAGTTTAATGCCTCGAAAACAAAGTCATGTTCGCTGTCGCGAAAAAAGTCTGCTAATGCTCATCCCTAACATATGAGCGACTAAGTTCCTAGAGTGTCAAGACTATGGAACCTGCTGCCCGGGACGTTAGTACTTAGGCATCAGCCTTCGTGGACTGTCCCAAGATAAAAAAAAATGCCTTCAAACTACAGTCATGTTCGCTTTCGCGAAAAAAGTCTGTCAATGCTCATCCGTTACATATGAGCTTGGATTTATTTTTCGAGCCAAAAAGTATTTCTCTCCTTCTAATCTGTATACTTTGTTCTCATGTCTTGGGAATGGCGTCTCCTATAGCACTAAGCATTCTGGACTCTATTTAAAGAAGAGCTGTTTGTGTTATTAATTATCTCACACTGACAGAAAAGCTTCTTTTACTTGCCTACCGACGAGCTGAAGAAGAATCTGTCGCTTATTTTTGGGTATTTTTACGATTTCCGTTTGGAAAAAAAGCCAAAATTTATTTTTTGAACAACATAAAGTGCAACCCTCGACGGTTTATCTAGAGATGCCCCGAACTTTCCAGTTTGTTCGTTTATCCCCAGACTATGGAACGTGAAAAAAAGTTGTATACAACATTTGTGATCTTAAAAATTGTTTTTACGTATTTGTAAACTGTCCACAATTTATTTATTTGAGGTTGCCCTGTTGCCCTTATTTAAGGGACAAGCCTCCCCGCTCTTTCCACATGTTACACATACTACGATGCACGACATTTGTACGTCATGACCTGGATTAGTTACATATTGATTTACAGGCCCTTTCATTACAATCACGGGGGGATTCAAATTAAAACTGGAGAAAGTCAAAACGATCTAGGTCATGGGATATGGAAAGATTTCCACTGAAAATGGAAATATTGCAAACTTCCAACGTGTTTTGAAAATATTGGAAATTTTAGAAATATCAAAAAAAATATGGATAAGATTAGCTGATTATTTGAGCGGAGATGGAAAAAATGACCTCCACCACTGCAACCTCAACAGATTTATTGTTGTTTCTCCTATCGTTTTTAGAGTACCTTGTCCAGGCCCGTCTTCTTAACTAGACTCCAGAGTCTTGACACTGGCTACCTCATATATCTTGCCGGTTTTGGGTTTTCCTCACCAAGCCTAGTAAACCTAAGCCTACATAGTGCTTCGCAATGGCACCACACATGTACGGGGCTGTTTCTTTAGCCTCCTGGCAGAACCTACACAGGCTATCCTCCACCAGGTCTATTCTTTCCAGGTAAAATAAAAATGCGTTTTAAACCATCAAAACAAAGATTTCTGTAAATTTCTTATACTTTTGTGCAGTACAAATTTCACACTGAAAAAATAATTTCCTAAAAGTACGTATATTATTACGATTACCAATTCTTGCTTGTTGACTATTGCTGGCTTTAGAAGAAGTTTAATTGCACTTTTATGAAGACAGCATTGATTGATGCTAAATACAATATTCAAGGTGTGGCTGATATCGTTGAAGATATGCCTCTTGATCAAGGTGCACAACTTGTGTCTGGTCGTCGTGTGTAATTACTTTTTTAGAAATTTCACTGTTTCCTTTTTATTTTTAATACTTAAGTTTTATTTATATTATTGCATTTTGCATTTTAACTTTTGGATGACAATTCTACTCATGTATAAATAACCCCATGTCAAAAATCGAAATTTGCTATCGGATAGAAGGGAAAAAGTTACTGGCAAAAAATCGGTAAGTTTACGGTTTTATCAATGGTGTCGTCCATTGTAACCTTTTGAGCGACCGCATTTTATATTGTTGATTAATTATTATTTTGCTTTTAACTTTGTTTTATTCGCGAAATTGTCTTACCAAATACCATTCGTATTTGGATTTTGAGTCAAATAGTTTTTGCCTGGTTTTGAATACTTTGGAAATTTAATTGTTTCTAAAAATCACTCGTGCTACGCTGAATATCCCCCCAAACCCCTGATCATTTATGGTATTACCTATGATACACTTTTATTAAATTTTTTTTTTTTTTGTTTTTTTGTAGTTTTTATTTCTATTTTCCAATTTTTTTTAATATTTCCAATTTTTTCAATATTTTCAATTTTCCCCATAATATTTTCCCCAAAGGTTTCCTGATATTTTTTTGGGAAAATTTTTTTCCAAATATATTTTTTGGGGAAATTTTTAAAATCACTAGTCATGATAGGGTGTAAAACTAGGGGTATCTTTGGTATTTCAGCCAAAACATCGATCGTAATGTCCAACGATACACAGATGAGCATTAAGTAAGCATAACGTTTGTGTGGTAGTAGAGCATTTCAAATAAATCTGATGGTGGCGGTAGTCAAATTAAATGTCATCTTGTCATAGTATTCTATACTGAGGATGTCGCTGCAAATTCATTAAAGAAACCTCGCAAAATGGAACTTTTGGGTGATTTTTGCGATGAAACTTCAGACGCCGCTTAATTTTTGTTGCTGACATTTAATTTTTTTAAATACTGGTAATAGTCTAGTCAAGAAGCTTAAAAACGCTTTAATTCGAGAAAAAGCTTCTAAAAATATGGATGGATATGGAATTGGATTCGGAACGATGTCTAGAAAAATGTGTTTGAAACATTTGTACTTAAAGAAAAAAATATTGCCCAAAAAAGAAATAAAAAAACAAGTCTTTATTGGCAAAAGAATACATTATTGATCATGATTTTCAGATATATATGCATAGTTGACTGCGTTTACATAAACAAATGCACAAGTGTTCTTGAAAAGACCTGAAAAGGTATAAAATGACTCTGCTTTTCATACTTTTTAATCATGTACGCTGAATAGAAGAAAAGCAACTACTTTATATCATTTTGTGCTTAAAAACAATGTTTGTATTTTTTTCATCCAAAATACTTTTTAGGTTATGTTTAAGGTCTCTCTCCTTAACTTTAATTCCATTACAACAAAGGTGCAATTTTCTTTAAAGACTTACCCTTAATAAAGATTGTTTTCACGGTTTTATTACGGTTCATTAAAACGTGTCGGGAGCTATTTGTTACATGAAATCTTGAAACTTTAATTTTGCTACAGATAAACAACTCCAACGCATTTGCGTGGAAGGGCATGTTTTTCTTCTAAAAAACGCCCGCGCGGTATGGAAAATATACTTGTTTACCGTCTGTTTTCCTATGAGAAAATTACAGTGGACGGCAAAAATATAGTGTTGATGCTTAGCAATAACTTTTTCCGTTTTTTGTATTTGACTATGTTTACACCAAAGTTAAATAATCCCATAGTTTTTAGTGTGGTATGCTACTTTTAAAATAAGTCTTTGTGATATTATATATATATATATATATATATATAAATAAATATATATATATATATATATATATATATATATATATATATATATATTTTATATATATATATATATATATATATATATATATATATATTATATATATATATATATATATATATATATATATATATATATATATATATATATATATATATTAAAAGGGGTGATTTTTTTTTAAAATATATTTTTTTCGCCAAATATCTCGAGAACGGTTGGTCTTAGCATTCAATTATTAGGACTTTTTGTGGAAATTATATTTCCAACGACTTTGTCTTATCTTTTTTGTGGCTCTTGTCATTTTGAGAAAATGACAGAAAAATGAGAATTTTATAAAAAAATGTTTAGTGACCCGTACTACCTCGGGGTGAGTTGCGACTTTGCCGAATGAAACTTTTGTAAAGAATTTATTTCTAAAAACCGTTTTGGGCAAGACGATAACATAAAATGCTGCTGTTTACGTGCTTTTTAAATGGGAAATCTCCACACCTTTTGGAAATTAATATTAATTTAGGGTTTTAAGAATTTTTTTATTTCTAACAAAAATTTTCCTAAAAATTTATTTCAAAAAAACCAAAATTTGGATTTTTTTGGTATTTTTCTTAAAAAAAAAAATGACAAAAAAAATTGAAAATTTGGCCTTTCCTATGTAATATTTTTATTATAAATTGTACCTGTTTAAAATGTATCTGTAGTTAGTAGCTTTAGCTTTTAAATTTGACTAACCCTGTATTTTCCTCAACCGATAACTCCACATCTGAAAGTAATCTAACTCCACCAGTAACTGCATCCACTACGACTATTCCGGTATGTGGTTTATGTATTATTTTTGTTTTATTTAGTCTAAATACGTGTTAACTTACCTTTTAAGAGCCATTTTTACAAGTTCTAGGTAATTGTACGTTATTTTTTAGAATATAAGGTATTGTTCGGTTAGGCTATAGTTAAAACTGGACTTAAAAAATTGAGTCTAGGTCCATGTGCCTTCATTTCACCTTTATTTTACTCTTCAGAAATTTTTGTTAGAGTTCAGTGTCAATTTTATTTTTTTAAATATCTGTTACTAGAGATTACAAGTTTTTTTTATAGTATAAATAATAGTAACATGGAGTCACTGCCTAAAAATCTCATTCAGAGATTACAAATAAAACCAAATTTGATTCGAAAGTAGGCTGGGTGGATAGATGTCTTAATTTAATATAAAAATGTCTTGTTTCTGAGCGCGAAAGTTTAAAAAGAAGGAAGAGAGAAGTTTCGTAACTAAATTTCTTAAAGATATGTTTGATAAGAAATCCTAAAATGTTTTAAGCTTGTTGCAAAATTACAGTAAAAAAAGCGCAGAAAAATGTAGTTTTTTGCATGGATTTTGTGTATCCCTAATTCTCTGAGGACCTCAGTATTTCGTCAGCAGAAACTTTATGCTGTAATAAAAAATCAGGACAAAGTTTGTTAAAATCCGTTTGATAGTTTTTACACTCGCGTCTAGAGATACCCCGTGATCACAAGCTTCTTGACAGTGTTGAAACATAAAACATGCTTTATTACACAGAGACTCGGCGCGTTACTTAAAAAGTAGGCTTTTTCTAAATAATGCATTTAAATTTAAAAAAAAGCAAATCATGGGTCCTTTCTAATAGTCTCCATTTTTACGTCTGAAAATAATTGGGGAATATAAAAAGCTGCTTGCTAACCAGAACTAACCATGACCGAAAACTTAGGGCTTTTGAATTTATCTAAATTATCCCTACATAGAATTATTAATAAAATTTTTATAATTTTGATATGGAAAGAAAAAAATTTTAATTTTTTTTTTAAGTTTTATTTTAAAACTTCTCAAATAATTTAGACAAATTCAAAAGCCTTAAATTCTAGTCGGTCATGAAACAAACTTTTATTTTCCCTAATTATATTCAGAGTAAAAATGAAATGTTAAAAAATTATTACATTAAAATTTAATTTTTTAGCCGTGTCCCTGCATAATAAAGCGTTTCATATGTCAACGGGGTATCTCTAGATGCGAGTAGTTTTCACTCAATAATTTTGCAATCCAATTTCTTTCAAACAAATGGACAACTTTGTACATTGGGTAGGTCCATTATTAAACCTAGACATTTGATTTTTAAATATACAAAGAGATTTCAAGCTTTAAAACCATACAAAAATACTAGACTTTTTTGCCTCTTTTCGATTTTTTCCTTTTTTTGCAGCAAGCATAATGCTTTTTTGCGATGTCATTCTATTTTATAGCAAATTTAATTATAAAACTTTTCTCTCCCCACTATTTTTCGTTACGATCAATACTTACAAAGTTAAATTCGACTAAATTAAAAAAACTGCTTTTTTCGATTTTTTTTTTAAATTTTGCGTATTTAAAAAAAGTTCTGGACCTTTCAGAGAGCCAGTTCATCTCGACTTTTGTTATCTACATCTTTTTTAAGGGTTTCCGTACATTCGGTCTTGGTAGCAAACAAAAAATATTATTTAATGAACTTTGGTGTCGATTTTAAAAATTCTTACAAGCTCTATCATATGGCTCTATTTATTTCGCTTAAAAAAATCAAAATTCTCGCCAAAAATAAAATGGCAAATACAGATTGGACACGAACCAAACATATTTAATTTTTTTTATTAATATTTGGTTACATAGTCCAAATTAAGACTTTCAAATAAATGTAAGATGACAGCAAATGGGTCGTTTTGATAAATTTAACATCAAGTTATTAGTTTTTTTTTTTTTGACTAACAATACAGAGTATTTTAGTTGGTGTTGGTCTTTAATCCGTTTGTCCTAAAAATATATTTTGGCCAAAAAAATTTTTTTTTGCATAACCAGCAAATGAATTCCTTTTAATTTGATTTTCTTTTTATCACAAAACTATCTATGTAAAGCAAAATCATTTTTAAAAATTTTCTCATTTATCAGACGAAAACGAATTTTTAAAACTGAAAGTAAATTGATATCAAATTTTTTTTTCTGTAAAATATTTTATTATAATTTACATTAAAACGATATTAAAAAATAGAAATTTAGACCATTTTGGTTTAATTAACTGCATTTTAAAGCTACAGTTGCAATTTGCACGACTTTTTTAAACCTCAAGTCAAAAAAGAAACCGTTTACCTGATTATAAGGCTGCTCACCAGTGAGCTGTAGGTGATTTTTTTCCTTTTCTTACAGGTTTCCGGAAAATAAGTGTACAACGTTTGATGACAGACTCCGGGCGTCAAAAAAAAAATATATTAAAGCGAACACCTATATCCAAAATTGCTTCAATTAGCCTGCAGAGGGCGTCCAAAGATTTTAAAAATTTTGTTTTTTTAAATTTTTCAAAAAAAGTGCAAGTTAAATTTTAATAATTTTTGGTTATGAGTCTCGGGCTATAAAATAACTTTTTCTGTTGGGACAGTTATCCACTTTATTTAAACCCTTTTTAAAAAGTGACTTTTTATGTACCTATATCTTGGTTTTTTTTGTCATTGACTTACTGATAAAAAAATTTCTATTTTCTGATAAAACAATGTATTTGAAAGTTTTTTTCCCCTCTAGCAAAATTTTGCTAGGATAAGGGTTAAAATTTTTGGAAAAATCTTTCCCCAATTAAACCCCTCGGGAATATATTTTATTCATTGTAATAAGGGGTTATTACAAAAAAAATTTTTTTCCCCGGTGTTTTTTTTATGTTTTGTGTTGCTATGACTTTTTTAAAATTTCTGTTAACAAATTGATGTCAGGTTTGAACATTAAGGCCATTTTTTTTAAATTCTAAAATCTTTTACTATTACGGTAAATTTGGACAACTATACGAACCCCGAAAAAGTTGACATGCTTTTGGTGTGGGTTTTTTTCCAAGGAAATGGACGTTAAAGTTTAAAAAGGGTTTCATGAAGAGTTTCCCCGACCGTCGTATACCAAATCACCAAACTTTCCCCAAATATTGAACGTCGTCTTCGGGAAACAGGTAGCTTTAAACAAAAATTTGAAGGTGGGGGCGTAACCCCGGGCAACTGGGCTTTTAAAACGAATGAAATTTTGTTAAGAGTTGGGGAAAAAAGGGGAACCAAGGGGACCCCGAAAAGCCGGTTGGAAAGTGAGTTGGCGGTTACTAAAACCACCGTAAATGATTTTTTTTAAAAAACAATTGTTGCACCCGTATCACACCCCAAAAGTTCAGGAACTTTTGCCCATTGATCCCCCCCCAACGACCCCCATTTTGTCAATTTTTTCCCCGGAAGAAAAAAGTAATGTTTTAAATTTTGTAAGAAAATATTATTTACCGACGGGTGGCCCCTTTCAAGATCGAAGTTACCAACCTAAAAATGAAAATGAAAGCCGTTGAAAATCCTTATGCCATTAAAGTTACCCACCAGCAACATCAATTTAAAATAAAAAATTTGGGCTGGTTTTCGATCGATACCTTGGTCTTGAAATTTTTTTTCAAAACATTTTAAAACCTTCTGAAAAATTTGCCCCTTATAATTCGGCAGGGACTGTGGTATATGTATGATGGAGCGCCACCTCTTTTTTTCCTGGCTGTTCGACGATCCTTAAAAGACCAATACTTTCATAGGTGGATTGGAAGGGGTGATGATGCCCCAAAACGATGGCCACCATGTTCCCCCGGCCTAAATATGTGTGATTTCTTTTTTTTTTTAAAAACCCGGGGGTTTATAAGACTCCTGTGAACACGCGCGAAGAATTATATAAACAATTTTAAATGCAAGCAACCTTTTTAAAAATCCCGAGACATTAAATAAAGCTCAAGTTTTTTTTTTTAAATGTTAAATAAGTGTATTAAACAAAATGGTGATCTTTTTTTAAATTTGCTTAATTAATGTTTTGTTTTAATCAGTTTTTTTTTTGTATTATTAAAAAAATTATGCCCAGCACGTAATTGAAAATGTTTTTTTTAGGAAAATTTTGCATGAGAAAAAAAAACGCCCCAAAACATTTTTTTCAGAAAATAGTATTTAATTTATCAGTAAGCCAGTGACAAAAAAAACCAAAGATAAAAAGGACAAAGGGCGCCCCTTTTTAATACTTTAAGTTAAGTTGGTGGATAACTGTGGCAAAAACCAAAAAGTCATTTAAAACCCCGGGACCCCCTCACCAAAAATTTTTGGGGAAACAACTTGCACGTTTTTGAAAAATTTAAAAAAAAAACCAAAATTTTTTTTAAAACTTTGTCGCCCTCTGCAGGCTAATTGAAGCAATTTTGGATATAGGAAAAATTCGTTTTAAAGATTTTTTTTTACCCCCGGTCTGTAAACAAACGTTTTACATTTTTCCCCGGCCCCCCGAAATTTTTTCTGCTTCTGTATTGAAGAATTAGCCAAAACAATTCCTATCCTTTTAAAAACTTTAACTAGAACAACATGAAGTAAACGGCTAAAGCTCCCTTTTTTTCAAAAGGGTTCTTTCAATAGTTTGTGACTAATATTAACTGTGTTTTTTAAGTAAATTTTTAAGTCTAAAAGCAAACGGTAAAAAGCAGAACTTTGAACTTTTAAAAAACCAAATACTTGTAATTTTCAAAATGCTTTGTATATTAATATTTTTAATAACACTTCTTTTTATAACTTTTACCTCGCTGACAAATGTATGGAAAATCTTCAACCACGAAAATTTCTACTTTAATTTTACGATATCTTAAGAATCTTTCTAGTACGAAATTTAAATTTTTTTAAAAATTAATTTAAAAATATTTTCAGTTAAAAAAAAAATTTTATGTGGGAAGTAAATACTTAAAAATTTTGGGGGAAACCCCTATGAGTACTCCAAGTAAGTTTTTGGGGGCCAAAATTTAAAATTAAAATTTTTTAACTTTTTTTTAATATTGGGGTAACTTTTCAGTAAAATGATTTAGTTTTCCCCCATTTGTCGGTGATTAAAACTAAAGACAATTTCTTCTCAGTTACTACCTAATTAGAAGTTTGGCAACGCCAGGGGGCCCACTTTTTAAAACCCACGTACAGGGTCAACGTGGGCTGAAAAGGTCCATATTAAAAAAAAAAGTGAAATCCCCATCTTGGGTATTTTTTTTTTACAAAAACCTAAAAAAAAAATTAAAGAAATAATTTGAATTGGAACAAAAAAACGACATAAAATTAAAATGTTTTTATGAAGCACCTTATTTTGGCACTTTTCTAAAAAAATTTTTTTTAAACAATTTTAGTAACAACAGAATTAATTTAAAAGTTATAAGAAATTTTTTGGGGTTTTTACCAAAAAAAAGGGGAAAATAAAAAAAAGTACCTGAAATGCCAAAATATATATATATATATATATATATATATATATATATATATATATATATATATATATATATATATATATATATATATATATATATATATATATATATATATATATATATACATATATATATATATATATATATATATTATATATATATATATATATATATATATATATATATATATATGTTTGGGTTTACACGCATTCTTGTTAACAATTTTCCCCAAAGTGCTATTAAATTTTCTATGAAGCGAAAATTTGTTTGATTCAATACGTTAATTTCATGCCTAATAATATTTTTTATGACATCAGCATTACCTAGGTCCTGTTGGTAAATTAAATTTTCATTTTCCCCATAAAAAGTTGTCCATTATCAGCCCCTGGTTTTTAAAAGGGGGAATAAATTCCCCCTTCCTTCCCCAATTTCCCCATTCATCAAATTTTTTTATCTAATAACTTTTTTTTTGTCATACATCATGTGGTGGAGCTTCATCATGTTGGAAAACTAAACTGCGATAATGCCTTAGCGGCAAATTTTCCAGCACGTCTGAAAGCTATTCCCCAAAAAAAATTATACCGAAAAAAAAATAGGGCCCCTTTTTGGTTTTTTCCCAATATGCCATGCCCCACCACACATTGACAGTCTGTCGCCTTTAAAAAAATTGCACTTTTCGCACGAAATTTGGATTATCCACCGCCCAATGCCGAATTTTTTCGTTTGTTAGGCATTCCACTTTCAAAACTGGATTTTTTGGGCCCCAAAATATTTTAAAAAAAAAATTCTCTGTTATTATTTAGCCTGTTTAACATCAAATTAAAAAAATTTAGTCTTAGATCTCTTTGAACTTTTGGTTTTAAAAAAGGTTTGAACACTTTACTTTTTTTAAAAACCCCACAATTGCATCATGCATGAAAAACCAAGTCTTTTAAAGCAGTTCTTACTGACTTTTGGGGGTTTTTTCCACGAAATGTGGAAAATTAACATTTAAGCCCCTTTTTTTTATCATTTAAACCCGATTTCTTCCTTGAGATTTAAATTTGTTCAAATTTTTTTGTAAAAAATTTAAAAGGTGTGTCTTGTAGGATTTGGGGGCTGCATGCACAACAGTAGCAAAAGCGTTATAATTATTTTCAATAAATAAGAAAATAATTTCTTGTCTTCCTTCCGTTGAATAATATTTTTTTTTCCTAACAAGTGCACAAAGTCACTTTGCGCAAGCATTAAGAAAAAATTTTTTTCCTACGAGCATCAGATAATACCAATATTAAAGCAATGATTATTTTTTAAATTATGTTTAATCTGAAAGAACTACTACAACATATTTATAAATGGGGTTATTTGTTGATAACATTTAAAAAAAAAGAACAGTTAAAATTAGCATATTGTAAATTAATTGCAAACCTGTAATTTCATTTGGGGGGGTTTTTATGGAAGCGGCTTGATGAAGGTTGACTTACCCCCGGGGGGAGTTTTTTCATGGTAATATTTTATTCGACATATCCTTTTTCTGATTTGTGGATTCATCAATGTAGCTCTTTTTTCGGCCTTTTTGATTTCCCCCCCCCAAGTCCTTGACATTGGTAATTCCTTCTCCAGAATCCGCTAACATAGTCGCAGAGGATCGACGAAAACTATGTCCAGTGTACTCTTCGGGTTTTTTTTAATTTTAGGTATGCAGCAATTTCTGAAGGCATTTTATCTATTAATTTATTCCCACACATTGCGGACTGCATGCTCCTTTTTTTATACTGGACAAAAAACGTCTATGTGGGGTATGTGTTTTAAAAATTTGCATATTTACGGTACAATTGCGGGTAAAGTCCGTTATTTGTTTCATCGGACACTACAAATTCTGGAAGTGTTATTTTTACTTTAAATTTTCACCACCATCAAATTTTCATTATCCTGTATGTCATCAATCATTATTTTTGTAAGTTCATCTCTCCTACAAGCACCGGCTAATCCAAAAATTGTAAACTTTTATTAGAAGGTAAATATTATCAGGTGCTTCTTTCATGAATCTTGAAACTTCTTCTTTGCTGAAAGGTTTTTGATTTTTTTGCCGGTATCCCGTTTTGGTGTTTAAGTATGATTTGGGTTGAAATATGAACTTAAATCAAGGTTCCTTTTACTTTGAGGACACATTTTAACATAAGATTACTCCATAAAGTATTAGGGTTTATATTTTTTGCAAATCAAAAAATAGGCCAAGAATATTCCTTTTTAATACTTTTTCCCTTGCTGGAGCAACAGTTTTCAATACTATATTGATTCTCATATTTTTCACGAGATTTTGGTGGTAATAAATTCAAACTTACGGTATTTTTCTGCATCCAGGATGAATCTGGTAGCTCCTCATCGGAAATACTCATTTTAAATAATTATTTTTGTCGGATTTTTATTTAATTAAAAAAGATACTATGACCCTTTTCATTAAAATTGCTTGTTTGTATTAAAATTCATTTGTGCAATTGCTTGTTTATGGAAACGAAGAAAAATCTGACATGTGTTAAAATCCCAAGATTACATATTGTTTCTTGACTTGTCATAATCATTTACTATTATTATACATGGTAATTAAAAAATGTTTTTTTTTTTGTTTTAGTTGAAATATTGAAAATTAGAAGTAACAAACAAAAAGAACAAACTAAAACTTCTGGCTTCGTATATTGCATGAAATAACCCACAATTACTAAAATACATATAAAAACTTGCTTACCCGTAAAGAATCTTAGGAAGTAGTTTTACTTTTCCGCACGGCGTGCCATCAAATCATCGGAAAAGTGGACTTTTCCCCACGCTCAAAGGGGAAAAACCCTTTTTCATACAAATTATTCAGATTTTTCAGAAAAAACATGTCACCTTAAACTGTCATGACGACAGATATGGCCTACTGCAACTTTTTTAGTGCGTTTCCCAAACCGTTACAACTTTTAAACTTCCCTAGTTCGAAAACCAGTGAATTTAGGGTATAATGTTTTATAAAAAAAGCTTGAATTTTAAGCAGAATTGAAATATCAAAACCAAATAAGGGTTTTCCTATTTAAAAAAAAACCTAACTATGGTTTGCCAAACATGAAAAGTCTTATAATATCCAAAATTATGTTTGAACTTTACAAATTTGCTTCTAGCTTTCATATTAAACATTTTTTTGGCTTCAAATAAAAAGTCAATAGAGGTGGTCGTTTTTGAATGGTCACCCGGTACTTGAGAAGAATACCTAATTCCGGAAAAAATTTATTCTGTGCCGCGCAGTTTCCAAACTTCTTAAAAAGAACTGAAATCAGTCGCATTTTTTATGTGGTATTAATGTGGTTGCATGGGGCTTGCAGTGAGTGGCGTAGCGATGAGCATTTACCACCACATTCTCCAGAGAGGCAGCGGTAAAAGGCGGCATTCTATCTCGGGTTGGTATTCCTTTAAACATAGATTTTATTAGAAAAACTGAATTAGTGTACTTTTTTTTTTCAATTATAAAAATTTTTTTGGGTTGTGATATTTTTGGTACAATGAATTTCCCAAAAGGGTTTGTATTGTATCTAGGTAGTAGGTAAAGGTATTTGAAAACACTTTTAAATTAAATTCTACCCCTTAGCTGTGGGCTTGACTAAACATCACCCATTTTCAAGGTTATTAGTATATCCAAATTTTGGAGAGAATACAAAAATACATGTCTAGGAATTATTTTAAATGCTCCCGGAAAGCATTTCAAGACACATTATTAAGTAAAGATCCCTGAAGATGTCTCGTGCAATCGAAGACGAAACGTCGAAGGTAGATTTTCTATGGGTTGTAAATTAATATTTGATTTTTTATATATATATATATATATATATATATATATATATATATATATATATATATATATATATATATATATATATATATATATATATATATAGAAAAAATATAAAATCTTGACCGATAATTGAATAAACAACTGGAAGGTTATTAGGGTTTTGGTCTTTTATGCTTTTTTTTAAAAAAGTTAAACCTTTTAGCAGCCCCGAGCTTTCAGAAAATGTATTTCCTTTTTCAACGCTAACATGTTAATGGAAAATGACTAATGCCACAGAAGAGAACTTCATATTAAAAAATTAAAAAATTTTTTAAAAAACTTTAAAAAACATTACACATAATTAAATCGCAGGAAACACAAAAGTACACCACCAGGTGACGGAGGTGATGTACTTTTGTATTTCTTTCTGTGGTTAGTCATTTTCCATTAACATGTTAGCGCCTTGAAAAAGGAAATACATTTTCTGAAAGCTCGGGGCTGCTAAAAAGTGTTTAACTTTTAATAAAATAAAGACCGAACCCTCTGATAACCTTCCAGTTGTTTATATATATATATATATATATATATATATATATATATATATATATATATATATATATATATATATATATATATATATATATATATATATATATATATATATATATATATATATATATATATATATATATATATATATATATATATATATATATATATATATATAAAACACACCGTGTTCAAAAAAAAAGCCCGGCCTTTAGTGCTAACTTTTTTATTACGAGATACAAGTTAGGTTAAATTAGCAAAGTTGTGTACATTTTTACGCTGATTAAAAAATGACCATAATAGAAAAACAAAATGAACATTAAATTTAGAGTTATTTACAAAAATATACTTTTATTAAATGCAAACCCTTTATTTTTGCGTTAATTCGATAGAAAATGTAATTTTCTATACAATTACGTTATTAACAATTTTTTTCTAAGATGGTAAATAGCAGAGTGTTTTCAATTTAAATGCATTTTCCGTAACCAGACGCAGGCAGCCATGAAATTCTTTAAATCGCATTTTTTGTACAAATTATATCGTAGTACGCCATATCGAAACCAAATTTAAATAAAGTCCGTCATAAAAGATATAATTTGTCAAACCTTCTAATTACTTGAGTAAATAATAAACATCGTAGTTTCAGTTTTTTTTAATAATAACCTAACTAAGTAACATTAATAAAATACATTATGCTAATAATGGTTATATTGGCATCATCAAAAATCCTTCAACCCATTTCTTAGTGAATTCAAATATTGTTTGCCTGTTAAAGATCCTTTATAAAACACAGTCCAACAATTTTTTTCCAATGAGGCAGCACCATACGTTTAAGCAAAAACATCTTGTGGATTGAAAGATGGCGCAAAGATTTCATTGCTCCAATAATGTTGCTTCTTTCGGTTAAACATGCCTCTATTACTTAAGTTAGTATATTGCTTCAAAGAATTAATCGTAAAGTGTTTGGATTTTCTATAGCATTTACAAACCATTGACAAATTTATACGCCTTTTGTAATCACCTGGCAAAAAGTTTTGTGGGTCTGTATTTGTGGGGTACATAATTTTTTTTTTTAATTTTATTAATGGTTCAACATAGATCAAGATCGACCCCACGGGCTCTGGTGGAGTTTTAAATAAACTTTTAAATATGCCAAAATATTAATTTCTGTTTTCGTTAATTATAAATTAAAATAAATTTTCTAATTTCTACGCTTAAAAAAAAACTTTTGTTTGATTGAAACTTTCGATTTTTTTTTATTTTTTTTCATAGCATCTACGATAATTTGTACAAAAATGCGATTTTAAAAATTCCAAAGGCTGCCTGCGTCCAGTTTGGAAAAACACATTTAACTTGAAATAACTCGGCTATTTTTCATTTAGGAAAAAAAAAGTAAATATCTAATTATATAAAAATTCATTCTCTTTCAATTAACGTAACAAATAAATTTATTTAAAAAATATATTTTTGTGGTCTCTGTAATCTGATGTTCATTTGTTTTTTTATTATCGTTATTGTAATCAGGTAAAAATTTCAACTTTTAAAACCCCAACTTGTATTCTTATAATAAAAAGGTTGGGAATAGTGCCTATGGGCACGGGTATATATATACATTATATATACCATATTGAAATTCCCTTACAAAAGGCCAAAACCAATTAAAAATCTGTTTTTCACCGAAAACATATAAAACATAAAAAAACTATATACATTATATATACCATATTGAAATTGCATTACACCATTAAAACGGCCCAAACCTAATTAAAAATCTGTTTTTTCACCGAAAACATATAAAACATAAAAAAACTCTGTTTAATCACAAATACTCACCGTTTTTAATTTTAAAAAAATAGAACCTCGCCACGCGAACTAATTTAATGGCATTGATATTGTTTGTTAGTACAAACGCACGTGTCGATTTTTTAAAAAAATAATTACTATTTACTCGAAAAATACATCTATCTTTATGTCAATTATTTTTTCTCGACGATTAGAAAATTGTGGATTTTATAACTGTTTAAAAAAATGTATAGGAGAAAATAAATGCAAAGCTCAACATTGTGATCTCGTAAACTTAAGCTGATCGGCTTTCTAAATAAATAATAAACTTTTCTTGTATTAGTTAGCCTTTTGTACAGTGCGATCCATCATAAGTGGACCCCCAGGTTTTGGCCCTTTTTTATATTTGGGGGTGAGCGAAAAACCCGGGCTTGGTCTTGCGGTCATGGGGTTTTTGGCTTCGGGGAAAACCAAGACCGGGAAAACCCAAACCAACCCCCTTTTTGCTTGCCCCAAACCAAGACCAAGCCGGGGTATGCAAGACCAAGACCGAGGGTGCAAGATTTTGCAAAAACCCAAAACCGACCTGCAAGACTCTTTTACTTTTTTACTTTTTTTTTAAAGGGTCCTTACATTTTTTTAATGATGTCGTTTTTACTATTATAGCCGTTCTTCAAAACCTACTACTTCGTTTTTTTTTTTTAAATTGGGTTTTTTTTCCCAATTTTTTGATTTAATAACTTCGAAATTCAAAAAGGCCCCCCAAAAAAACTTTCTTTGATTACTTATAAATGACGTCATTTTTTTGGTAAATGTCTGCGTTCCAAATAGCCTAGTAGTACAATTTTTTTTGGATTGGTACAATGAAAAGTGGAGATGTAAAACTAGATGTACGCATTGAACTGGGCGGTTTTATAACCTTTTCTTTTGCAATTTTTTTTCATTTATCGTTGCTCTTGTTCTGTTTGATTTGTTTGGATTTTTACGGTTGTGTCTCAAAATAAAAAAAAGTTTTTTCCCTTGGTGTATAATTACTCATTGCAAAAATACGTCTTTAAATATGCCTGGAAAGACTTTTGTTCAAGTTCCATCTGATAAGGCTTTAAGGAATCATGGCTTCAAACAGGGGGGGGGTGATCCTGAAAAAGGGTTTCTTCAACATCGTTTGTTTGTTTTTTAAGATCACTTTGATGTAAGTATTCTTTATCGGTTTTTTTACAGTAATACGGCAGAGATTTTTACCAAAATTTATTTGTCATCTCACAAATCAAATAGGTATTTCAAGTTTTTTTTAAACAGTACAATTAAGTTGGAGATTTGGCAAATTATTACCTAGTGATGACGCTATCCAATCAGAATCGTTTTAGAAAATTTGAATTTTTTTTACTTTTATTTTAAAATCTCAAAAATTTCTTTTTTATCCCGTATACTAATTTAAAACGCAATTTGGGCCCCCATTTAATCGAACTTCATTGAAATTATAAACATTTATTTTGCGTGCAAAAGGGGGGGGCCGCAATTTTTTTTTTAAGATGTCGTTTTTACTATTATAGACCGTTCTTCAAAACCTACTACTTCGTTTTTTTTTTAAATTTGCTTTTTTTCCCATATTTCGGTTTAAAACTTGGGGAAATTTTTAAAAGGCCCCCAAAAAAAACTTTCTGTTAGGTTACTTATAAATGACGTCATTTATAGGTAAATGTCTGCTTTAAAAAAACCTAGTAGTACAATTTTTTGGTTTTGGACAATGACACAATTGGGGGAAAAATTACCCCCAAAAAGTACGCATTTTAAATGGGGTTTTTTTAAACCCCGCTTTTTTTAATATTTGTTTTTTTTTTTTCGTTGTTCCCCTTTTCTGTTTTTTTTTTATTGGATTTTTTTGGTTGTGTCTCAAAATGAGTAAAATTTTTTCCCTTGGTGTATAATTACTCATTGCAAAAATACGTCTATTAATATGCCGGGAAAGACTTTTTTTAAGTTCCATCTGATAAGGCTTTAAGGAATCTATGGCTTCAAAAAAGGGGGGGGTGATCCTGAAGGTTATCTTCAACATCTAGTTTGTTTGTTTGTGAAGATCCCCTTTATGTAAAAAATTCTTTATCGTTTTTTTTACATTTTAAACGAGCAGAGATTTTTACACGAGTTCATTTCTCATCTCACAAATCAAATAGGTATTTCAAGTTTTTGTCAAACAGTACAATTAAGTTGGAGTTTGAGGTTATTACCTAGTGACTATCCAATCAGAATCGTTTTAGAAAATTTAATTTTAGTATTTTTTTTTTGAAATATCTCGAATTACTTTATTTATCAGTATATAATTTCACACCAAATTTTAGACCCATATTTAATCGAACTACATGAAATTTAAACATTTATTTTGCGTGCAAGGACCCTATTATAATATTTAATTTTCGTATTCAATAACAGAGGTATTTCAACAGACATGACAAAAAATGTGTCGAGAACCCTTAAAGGCGATTATTTTATGTAACAGGTTTTTTTAATAAAATAATATTTAAACCCCATCACTTCGTTTTTTTAAATTCTCTAACAACGATAACTAGTAGATTCAGTAACATGTTTCAA
The DNA here is from genome assembly GCA_019359885.1 of Listronotus oregonensis. Taxonomy (NCBI): domain Eukaryota; kingdom Metazoa; phylum Arthropoda; class Insecta; order Coleoptera; family Curculionidae; genus Listronotus; species Listronotus oregonensis. The sequence continues at coordinate 75,699 of JAHBCN010000667.1, forward strand.
AAATAATAAGATTGTGACTCAATGGTCCGACAAAGCTCGATATCTCCAAAACCGTTTATGACAGAGAAAAACTTGAAGTACAAAAGTTATAGAATCTGAAAATTACTTACCTATTCCTAATGTTTTTTTAATTAGCTATCTAGTGATGCCACTTACAGGGTGGATCAAAAATTTCCAAAATCCAGAAATACATTATTTTTGTGCCACACTGTAAGAAGTGGCATCATTAGATTGCTCCTTTAAACTAAGATATAAATGTAAAAGTGATGGTTTAATAAAAAATATATTTGTCATGTCATATATTCCTATATGACAGGACATTAATATAAATGGATTTTAAATTTCACTTCCGGTTTAGACGGAAAAGTCAAAACAATGCCAAAAGTATAATGATGACGTTATTTTTGTCAAAACCTAAAATGATAGATAAAAAACCATTTACGTCGACATTGTACCTATATGACAGTTCAAGAATTTCCAGCATAATATACAGGGAAGCGATTATTTTAAACGCATTTATGCCAAAATTTTTCTATTTTAGGTTAAAAGCTAAAAATAAAGAAGTTTTCTTAAGTGGTAGTGGATTCTTCGGAAAATTCTGAAATAGAAAATAATTTACATTTTACTCCCTTTTTTCTATAATTTTTTGTATATTCAGTTTTTACCATTATGAACGGTTTCGAAGATATCGAGCTTTGTCGCACTATCGAGCCACCTTGTATATTATTATGCAGAATGTTTATAAAGTATTTGTACAAAATTTGGACGGCAAATGTTTGACTAATTTGAACATAAAAGTTTTTTTTAACTGAAAAGCTTCCTAAATAACTTTTTTTTTTGAATCAGAAACCAATGTTTACATATCAAGAATCATTTTCATGGAAATTTCACATCTGGCCTCTGCCCTCAGAGTACTCAGTTTTGTATTGCTTTAATTTTAAATGCTCCTTTAAAGAAAAATTTAAATATTTCCTCTCACTAAAATGAAGCGCTATAAATAAATAAACCCTACCTTTAAAATATCTTTTTAATCAAATAATTTAAATGTACATGTAAGGTTAAAATTGGTATATTTTAAAATTCTAAAGCAAAAATATAGTTTCCATCTTTATTTATTTGTAAGTATTAAAAAATATATATTTTATTTAAGATTGCTTAATTTAAATTTTACTACCAAAAAGCAAGACCAGCAAGAGCAAGACCAAGACCGGGTGGTGCAAGACCAAGACCTTTTTTGGGCTTGCAAGACCAAGAACAAGACCAGACTTGCAAGACCAAGACTAGCCCGGTCTTGGTCTTGGTCTTGCTTTGCTCATCACTATTGATATTAGAATTTTCAAACCAAAAATTCTTTAAATGGGATAGCTCAAAGTTTTTATGTCCTGAAATTTTTTCTCGTGGTGTCAACTACCAAGGAGTAATCGCAAAGTCGTCAATTTTTTTAAATAGGTTCACTAGTTTCTGTCTATATTTTTTCATATTTCAATTTTTTTTAATAGGCTCAATAAAAATTGGGGAAGTTGGATGATTAGTTTTCAAAATGTAAGGTATACGCAGGTGAAAAATACAGGGACATTCTGCAATCTCGTCATTTTTTTGACGGCATTTATTTTAAGGTTATTTAATATTTTATTTATTGTGGATTTTGATGGATAAAGGATACCGAAGTCTTTTGTGCAAAAGAGCTTTTCGTTGATTTTTTCTAACGTAGCATAGTAGTCCAGTAACTGAAGACCTGAAAGTACCCAAAGCTGTAAATTAATCTGTACAGTTTTCATTTGTGGCGCAATTTTTAGGTCTTCGTACGAACGCTTTCGAGCGAGAAACAGTTTATCATGATTCCGACGTGGAAACCCGCTGAAAATGCCCCCCAAAGTCCCAAATATGGGTTTCTTGCGAATATCTGCCAAAATATGCGAATTAGAGAATTTTTGTTCAGACAAAAAATAAAGATCATCTCGAGATCTACAAAAACCGTCCTTACCATTTTTTCCGCAACACCAATATTTTTCGCAAAAACGACCGTCGAAAAATCCATAACATTCCACACTGGATAGATGTGGTAGTAGGCTAAAAAATGCAGATGAGCAAAACAGTTTTTTTATCAAAACGCAAAAAAGATGGTGAAGGAAATTTTCTGGAATTATTGAACACTTGCTAAGGTCTCATTATAAAAAAAGAAATGTTAATAACAAACCATTTTTTTAAATCAATAAATTAATGAGATACTCTTAAAATATTGTGAAAAGAAAACTACGGGTTTTCCCAGTGCGATGAACTTTGAATGATTAAAAAATGTACATTATTGCCCGAGTAATGGAACAATTCGTCCGCGAATCCATGAAGATAGAGGCTTCTAGCGATAGAGCGGCAGCTGAAATGAGGGGAGTTTTGGATCCCGTTATCTCGAAAACTATCGATTTTTTGACAAAAATTATAAGGACCATTTTTGTAGAATAAAAGACGATCTTCACTTTTTGTTCACACAAAAATTCTCCAATTCGCATATTTTGGCAGATATTAGCGGGAAACCCATTTTTCGGGCCCTAAGGGGCCATTTTTAGCCCTTTCCCACCTGTTAATGTTGATAAACTTTTTTTCGTTTGAAAGCATCTCCGAAGACCTAAGAATTGCCTCACAAAAAAGTTATTATTAAAAAGTTACATTAAAAAATCGGACAATGTTATGAAATTATTGTTAATTTAAATACTGGTAATAAAAAGGCTTTTTCAAGACTCTAAGTACAACGTTAAAACACATGCATTAACGATTGATTTTAATATTAAAAAAAATTAACAGGCATTTAAATAAATTTGAATGGTCTCTAAAGTAAAAAATTACAAATAGGGAAAAAATTAAAATTGTACTGAAGAGCTGAAAATTGGTATGTGGGTGTAAAATTTAAAAAGATAATGTTTAATTTTTTGAATATAATGTCAAATTTGATAGTTAAAAAAAGTCACGAGATCTTCCTTATATACATTATTTGGTATAATTTTTAAAGCAAAAACTATTGGCAAAAAGAAAATTTACCCGAGTTAATTAGGGAACATTTTTCCCATTTGATGCGAACTTTATTTTGACACTGATATATATTATATATATATATATATATATATATATATATATATATATATATATATATATATATATATATATATATATATATATATATATACATGTATAAATAGTTTTCTACCTGGTCTATTAGTTAACAAAAATAAAATATATTAATACAATGCACTATAAGTTTCATACTAATTTTACCTGTTAAATTTTTAAAAATAACTAAAACAAATGGATGCCGAAAATAATTTTCTCTATAATAAAGCCAATCTAAATTTACTGCAGATAACCGAAAGTCAATTGCAGTTTTAATTAGCCGGTCCTGCTGTGTTTATAAAAATAGAATTTTGTAAGTTTAGAAAGTCGTTTTAAAATTACTCACGGAGAAATTCGATGACAATAAAATGTCAATTCAAAAACATGGTCATGAAAATAGATCGGAATGTCTATTAAAAAAAATTCCGCCGTAGATGACGTCATTTAATAGTGATGAAATTATAATGACATATTTAAGAGACTGGTATTTCATGCAATTTTAAAGTACATAATAGAAAAACAAGATTATTGCATTATACAGGGAGTCTTTTTTCTTGGGACAGTCAACGAAGGCTTAGAGTCCAAGTACTAAGGGACCGTAGGTGAAGTAAGAGGCAGTTGGCAATGTCACATAGTTAAACCATAAAAAAGGTTTGACAAACAAATTTTAAAAACAAACCAAAAAAACTGCATTTTTTTAATTTTTCCAAATTTTTACCCGTCACTCTTTTCCACGTTAATTGAGGTATGTATAGGAAATATAGGTATTGCTTTACAGAAAACAAAGTTGTTATCATGTTCTTTAGTTTTGGAAAAAGTGTTTGGGATTTGTAGTAACCGAGATATGATTTTTCAATGTTGACTGCGTATGTTTTTTTCTAAGTTTTAATGCTTTTCTTTAGAATTTGTGCTAATGTAACTATTTAATAATAAACAGAAATTAAGTGTGTTTTGTCAGTTTTTGTAAAAATTATACCATATATTTGCATTAAGTTTGACGCTATTTCATTGGGGTATTTTCTATTTTTGTTCAAAATTATTTGTAACAGCATTATTAAGTATCAGGATAACATTTAAAAGTAAATTTTAGTATGAAAAAATAATTTTAGAGTGGTTTAAGTATATTTGGTTGATCCATATACCTAGTGGAAAACTACAAAAAATAGGGAAAAAATTAAATTTGTACTAATTGAGCTAAACATTGGTTTGTGGGTGCAAAATTTAAAAATATGCAACTATTCCCTATGGCATTTTTCGATATTTTGAAAGATAATGCTTCATTTTGCGATTTTTTGAAAAAATTCAAATTTGACAGTTGAAAAAGTCACGTGATCATCCTTATATACATTATCGTAAATAAAAGAAATTTTTAACAAATTAATATCATCGGTAATAAGAAATCTCCAGCAAAATACCAAAACACGGATCGACCCATGATGTAATGAAACAAATTATGTAACTACGATGCCTTCTTGAACAACCAGTCATATCTCTGATCCAAATGCGCCATATTGAAGCGGTATAACGAGTCAAACGTATAACAACGACTCATAAATAAAAATAAAAAGCGAACTATGCTAGTACTGCTGCTGCTTAGTACTGTTCCGAATTTGCATGAAGATTCTCTGCTCCCGGTCTAGAACAGCTAGCAAGTGCATGCATTGCGACAAAACAAAATGTATAAATATTCCAGACTGACATCTAATTTTGGCACTGCTCTCAGACGGCCAATAATAATAAAACCTTGATACTTTAGCCGCAATGTTACATAACAAAATCTACTGGCAAATGCCGATTTATTTTAGATTTCTATTTCACTTTTTAAATACTGCAATGCACTTTAGAAAAAAATAAACCTGCTTTTTTATGGGGTACTAAACAACTATATTAAATCAAAGACATTTGTGTTCTAAGGCTGAATTTAGTGCTTGACCGACAAAGATCAGCTATATCAATGGACATGTATGATATACGCGCGTAGCAGTTCATCATCTTTGCACTGTAGTTGATCATACATTTTTATTAATATAGCTACGTCAGAACTATGTCAGCGCTGACCGTCGGTCGAGGACTAAGTCCAGCCTATAAATCCCAGATTAAAACGAGGAGGAGAATTTAATTCAAAGTTTTCAATTTTGCAAAAAAAAAGGAAATAATTGTTTTCAATTAATTGCCCAGTTTTAGATTCTTAAGAATCAAAATATTACAAGAACTATCATATTAAGAAAATCTTGAGAAGGCATCATTTTTAATCTTCATTCGTCCAGTAACTAAAGCCCTAAAAGTACCCAAAACTGTAAATAAATCTGTACAGTTTTCATTTGTGGTGCAATTCTTAGGTCTTCGCGAATGCTTTCGAGCGAGAAAAAGTTTATCACGATTCCGCCCTGGGACCCCTCTGAAAATGCCCCCCCAAAAATGAGTTTCCCGCGAATATCTGCCAAAAAATGGGAATTGGAGAATTTTTGTTCAGACAAAAAATGAAGGTCACCTCGAAATCTATAAAAATGGCCTTACCATTTTTTTCGCAACACCAATATTTTTCGCAAACACGGCCTTTGGAAAATCCATAACATTCCACATTGGATAGATGTGGTAGTAGGCTAAAAAATGCAGATGGGCAAAACACTTTTTTATTAAAACGCAAGAAAGATGGTGAAGGAAATTGTCTGGGATCATTAAACACTTGCTAAGGTCGCATTATAAAAGAGAAATGTTAAAAACAAATTATTAAAAAAATATCAATAAATTAATGAGATACTTCCAAAATGTTTTGAAAAAAAACTTTGAACCCTTTTTTTAATATTCTAGAAAAATCAGAATGGACCAAACTCATATGCAATGATAGGTACGGGTTTTCCCATTGCGATGAACTTTGAGTGATTAAAAAATGTACATTATTGCCCGAGTAATGAAAGAATTCATCCGCCCGCTTATAAGTAATTCCATGAAGATAGCGGCATTCTAGCGGTGGAGCGGCAGCTGAAATGAGGGAACTTTTGGGTCCCGTTATCTCGAAAATTATCAATTTTTCGAAAAAAAATTAAGGATCACTTTTGTAGACTACAAGGCGATCTTCATTTTTTGTCTAAATAAAAATTCTCTAATTCGCATATTTTGGCAGATATTAACGGGAAACCCATTTTTCGGGCTTTGAGGGGCCATTTTTAGCCCTTTCCCACCTGTAAATGTTGATAAAAAAATTTTCGCTCGAAAACATCCCCAAAGACCTAAAAATTGCGCTACAAGGGAAAACTGTACAGATTTATTTACAGCTTTGTAAAAAAAAAAACAAAACACGCCAATTCGGAAAATATAATTGTTTTTAAGAAGCAAATGTCAAATTTTTCGTCTTCACACACAATATTATTAATAGAAGAATAGAATAATAGAAGAATACCCGTTTTGATCAGCAGAAACGCCAAATTGAAGACGCTTAACATTTGTAATACAGGGTGGCCGGCCATATTTTGACCCATTTTAATCGAGAATAACTTTGGAACAAATAAAGGTATCAAGATGCGGTTTTTGCAGATGCACTTATATTTCTTTAAAGTTTATTCTCGTACCTTCACGATTTTATTGTGACATTCCATTAGCTCAAAAACAAAATGGCCGATTTTCCATTATAGGACAACTATGTTATTTTAAATGGAACACCCTGTATATGTTTCTATATTTTCAAAATTTAATCTTTCCCCTTTAAAAAAATGTAACACAAGCTATGGTTATCTCAAAAAACAACGTATTTATTGACCTCGAAAAATTGACTGCATGTCGACCAACAATATTATTTAACAATTAAAATTTGCTTCATATGTTAAAAAAAAAAAAAAGGATCGCCAAAGGTTTAGGTTATTCACAAAATAATAGTTACAATAAGGTTACATTACTTTTTAAAAAACTACTGTAAATGTTGAAAATGCCTTCCGCCGACTTCGACGCACTTATTTAAATTCGAAAAAAACTTATTAAAACTATTGACTAAAAATTCTTCAGGAATATTTTCTATTATGTTTCGGATATTAATTTTTAATTGCTCTAAATTTTGGGGAAGTGGACTATAACACCTCTCTTTCACATATCCCCACAGAAAAAAATCTGGAACAGTCAAATCTGGTGAACGAGGTAGCCAGGAAATAGGGCCTCCTCTTCCAATCCACCGGTTTCCAAAAACGTTGGTCAGTGAATCCTTGGTAATGTTAGCATAATGTGGTGTAGCCCCATCTTGTTGAAAATAGACGAAATTCCATGCAATGCTTCTTGCAATTGGGGATAAAAAAATATTTCCAGCATATCAACGTAAGTCCAAGAGGTTAGAGTTGGTTCATGAAAAAAAAATGGCCCATAAATTTTTTGCTTTGACATACCATACTAGACTGTGACTTTTGGCGAATCTCTAACGTGTTCGTTATATTGTCGAGGATTTTCTGTTGCCCAAAACCTGCAGTTATGCTTATTTACTTTTCCATTGAGGTGAAATGTGGCTTCGTCTGACATTATTAGTCTATCCAAAAAATGTATATTGTTCCTTACTAAATTTTGAATTCTCTGGCAAAATTCCACCCATTGTGGAAAATCAGTTTCTTTTATTTCTTGTAACATTTGAATTTTGTATGGCTTTAATTTAAGTTCTTTTTTCATGATTTCTTGTACTGTAGTTTTAGGAATATGGACTGAACTTGAGATTTTTTTTGTTGACAATGTTGGATCTTCCTGAGTTATCTCCAGAATTTGTAACGTTTTATTTAGCAAATTCTCATTGTTTACTAATTTCTTTTTACGGGCTAAAGATCCTGTACTCCAGAATTTTCTGTACCAGATTTTAATTGAATTTTTTGTGTGTGGAGCTTTATTAAACATGTTTCTAAATCTTCGCTGGGTTTCTTTTACTGATTTGGTTTCGGCAAAACATAATAACACATTTTCCTTTTTCGCTTAACGAGAATATTTTGCGCTTCCTAATTAAAATAACTTGTCAAAAATGACCAACAATGGCTGATAATGAGGCTTGTTGCTGTTATGGAAACGAGATAACTTTGTTTCCACAGGCGACTTTTCAAAAATCCTTTTAAAATAATATTCCTATTCGACATACAGTCAATTCTTTGGAGGTCAATAAATGCGTTATTTTTTAAGATAACCATAGCTTGTGTTACATTTTTTAAAGGGGAAAGATTAAATTTTAAAATATTGAAACATACGGTGTTCCATTTAAAATAACAAAGTTGTCCTATATCGGAAAATCGGCCATTTTGTTTTTGAGCTAATGGAATGTCACATAAAAATGGTAAAGATACGAGAATAAACTTTAAAGAAATATAAGTATATTTGCGAAAACCGCATCTTGATATCTTTATTTGTTCAAAAGTTATTCGCGATCAAAATGGGTCAAAATATGGACGGCCACCCTGTATAAGGAAAACTTTTCCCCATTTTATTTTGCTGTTGGCGTTTTAAAAAAACATAATACAATAAAGATATTTAAAACAACAATTTATTATTTAGGGTCCAAAATACTTGAACAGCCTCCTTGTCCGCCAGATCTGTCTACCTTGAACTGTTTGTTCCCTTAGCGCCGCTGCACACTTGCGGCTCTGCTGCGGCGCCGCGAATTTGCCTGCACACATACTTGCGTTTTTGCTGCGGTTCCATGGAAAGCAACGGGACCGGACACAAGTGTGCATTCACTTGATCTACCTGTTAGTACTTTAGGCCTTAATTCCGACGCCGCAGCGAAGCCGGGCGGTAAAAAACCGCAAGAGTGCAGCGGGACTTAAGAATGCTATTTCCTTAAACCATTTAAATTGAGACTGTGCTTATTTCTATTTTATTTTTTTTTAATGTAGTTGGGATATGAATTTCATTTTGTTGTTGCATGTTGTAAATATAGCTATTTTGTGATTCGCTTTTTCTTATTGGCCATCTGCCAGTGCTTTTTACAAGTGCTACATGTTATTTCCATAGTTTCTGTGTTCAAGAACTAATTTAATCTACCACAACATTAGTTTAGAAATTTTTAAAAGATTAAAGGGTAAACCAAACTGAATTAGATTTATTAAAAAGTCCTCGTTGGTTACACGCCAAAAAAAAATATACAGTGGGACCGCTTCGGTCCTGGTTCCGGAGTATAGAGACGGAGCCTGCGCAGATTGCCTGAAACAGAGAAAAATCCCTAAAAACAAAAAAATTAAAATCTACGTTTTAAAACAAAATAAAAATATAAAAACTGCAAAAATAAAATAATAATTGAAATAAAAATAGGTATAATTAAAAAAATAATAATATTCTAGGCCTTATTTTAAAATTTTTAACGTAATCTCGTACATTTCAGTAAAAAAGCAATTACATTTGGTGGTTTATAAAATGACCCATTTTTCATATGTATATACTTTTTAATCTAAATTTCAGGTATTTCACTGTAATCTTGTACAGTGGCGTATACTTGAAGGGGGGAGCATAAAACATAAAATAATTTTAAGAGGTAATTTAATTTTTTCTATCTAGATTTTTTCAGTAAATTTTTAAATTAAACATTTGGGCCCCCTGCTTTTTGTAGTCAATATACGCCCCTATTCCTGTATAATTACAAAGTTTAACCATTTTTATTTATTGAATGCTTATGTTATTTTGTTTTTTGTGCAAATTTGATTTCATGAATCTACTATACCCAAATTACACACATCATTTGCTTTTTTCATTTGGAATATCAAAAAATGCCAAGAATGGAGTACTATATCCTATAAAATAAACTAGAAAAACCTAGTACACCGGAATAATTTACAAAATATGTAAGCATTATGTTCAACACTAACACATACATATCAAGTAATTTTACTATGTTTTGCCACTTAAAAATCTACATGTTTTTGGAACATATAAATCATTAACTCAGTTTACTATGTTTTTCTGTAATCGATGACGAAATATTTACGTTAGAAAAAATTGCAAGTCGGTGTTATTGAAGTACATTAAATATACTAAACGAATAACGTAAAATTTTTAAAAAAGCGTCCCCAAAAACCCCCTAAAACATGGAAAAAATTAGTTTAACTCTTGCGGCACACTTATTAAACTAAAATTTTGTCTCCTGAATACTCACAACAATACAATTATTTTTTTAAATTTATTTTTTGTCATAAGAACTCCATTCTAGCAATTTTTTCCTTCATTTTTCAACCCAACACTGCTATCGATCACCAAATCATCACTTAAAGACAATTACTACGTTCCTAAATTCTCCGATTTGCTCTTTTACTTTTTTAATTGTTCTTTTATTCATGATAGATAAAACAGAGTAAATCTACTAGCGTTTTTTTATAAACTCCGATGTTTTCGAGTTATTTTTTTCCTTTGAGTAAAGGTTGTGTTGTTGTTTGTTAGTCAGGCTAACATCTCAAATTTGGTTGAAATATCTTCAGTACTTGGAAGATATATGGAGGGATCAGACATTATGTCCTTACTTAAACATTATTTTTAAAAGTAAGAAAATTTGAAAAGTTAGGTTAAAACCTCAAATTTAAGTTTAATGTATATATATATATATATATATATATATATTATATATATATATATATATATATATATATATATATATATATATATATATATATATATATATATATATATATATATATATATATATATATATATATACTATATATATATATAAGGGGATTGATAAGTAGAGGCGAAAATGAAGACCCGACTTAATTTTTTAATTCTGAATAAAAAAAAGACTCCTTAAACATCATCAACTTTATTTTTTAAATTGTTTATTGCATTTTTTGAAGCAGTTATAATCCCAATTACAAGGATGTATAACATTAATATTTTCTGTTAAATAAACGTTTTTCATAAGAGACAATGAGTTAGACAAGGAACCACATCATTTCTTATAGGGGCGATCCATATTTTTTATAAATATAAAGTGTTATACATTTTTGTAATTGAGATAATACCGAGTTTAAAAAATTTAAATAAAAAACCCAGGTCCGTATTTAAAAAAATTAAGTTGATGATGGTTTAACGAAAACGAAACGTCGTGCGAAAAATCTTTCAACTTTGTTATGTAGAGCTTAAAAAGGGCCATAGAAAGTATCTTCTGTTTTTTCATATCTCTTAAAATGACGCCAGAAAAAAAGAAAAACGAAATCGGCAAATTTTGTTTTTTCCGGATATTCTGAATACTCGGAATTTTGCAACTTTCTAAAGTGGACATATTAGTTACGAAATAAATACTTAATTTAACCACTCGTATCTCTTATTATATATATATAATATATATATAATATAAATATATATATATATATATATATATATATATATATTATATATATATATTATATATATATTTTTATTATATATATATATTATAAATATCAGAATTTCGGTGCCTGAATCCACGTGACCAAAAATCCGCTCTCTTCTGATAGTCATCTACGGGAGAATTTAGGAACGTAGTAAATGTTATCACCAAAAATCACCATTATCACAGTGTGTTTGTCTGCAGGTGGCGGCTCGACATGGTCCGGCGGGGCGAATCATCAGCGCACTCAGTCGTTGCCTCTGGCCACGCCCGTCACCAATCCTTGTTGCACCACCTCACCTTTAACCACCGATAACACCACCCTCACCAATGTCACTTTAACAACCAATCACCAACAAGCTAAAAAGTTTAATCAGTCGGCAGCGACAGCACAGTCTGCGACGGGAGGGGGAAAGCATAGTATGTATTTGGTGTGGAATGCATTGTGTTTTGGTCCTGTCAACGAACACGACATGTATATAGTATTTTTCAAGATATAAGAAAATGACTAAAAGTCTCAACTGCTTCTGAGTGCAGTAAAAACCCTCGAAATTAGAATTTTATGGTACTATTAGGGTAGGTTGACCTAATTATCGCACCCGACCGTACAGGGTCGTATTTTTACCTGACTGAAATCATATATTCATGATGTCCTATTTGCCCCAGGTTATATCTAAACGAATAAGGTAAAATGCGGACCTGAACTATTCTCACCTCTGTTGGCATGGCCATAAAGGATCACTTTCGAGGATTTTTATTGCAGTCGGAGATAATCGATATGTCTAGTCATTTTCTTATATCTTGAAAAATACTATACAGAATGATAAGCCTCAGTGAGGACCTGATCCATACAGCAATGAATTTGGCGACGTTGCCAAATTAAAATACGTATTTTTGACTTTTCTTTGTTATGAGTTCTGCCTACTACAAACCAGAACTAACCAGAACTAGAACTAGTTTTGGTTAGTCGTAACCAGAACTAACTGTTTATGTATTATAATAAAATAATTAATTGAGGAAACAAACATTAGATCCATAATAAATATTGCTAAATACCTTCAAAGTCAAAATACGTATTTTGACTTTCTTATTATGATTCGCCTACACAGAACTAGAATGTTCTTAACCAGAACTAGTATTACATAAAAATTAAATTGAGATTAGTAAATACATGCTAACTGTTTTATGTATTCAATTATAAAAAGATTATGTAAGTCGATCAACAATTTAATTCTCATAATAAATATTGCCCCTCAAATACCTTCATAAGCAAAATAGTAAGTTTTGCGAGTAAAAGCTTAATTTTTGCCCAAGATGAAGGTGATTTCTTAGATCTGTATTGCATTAAAAAAAAATGCTACACGACTTGAGATAGTTAAATACATCTACTTTTTTATTAATTAAAAGGAAGACGTACCAAATAATTGTTGATTTCTCGTTGTACTAAAGTACTGTTAGTCGTAACTCAATATCTGGTACCCGCATGTAGGTCGACTTAAAATTTCTTTGTTATTATTGTACCTACTTTTTGATTGATATACAATTGCAGTTGAATTAAGCAGAGTCTTTGCTTGTACCTCAATGTATATAGTGTCATTCTTACGAGTTCTGAAACACAAATATGCAGTTTTCCGTAAAATAGGCAGAACTCTTAAGAAAATGATTAATATTTAAGAAATAAGAGTTCAGTTCTTGTTGGATGATCCTATAGATCTTTGAAAGGCCAGACTTCTGTAACACACTGTATCTTTAAAACTTAAGATGACGAAAAGACCTAACAGTTTATGTTGATTTTCCACTAAATCATAATGTTGCATGACATGTATGTTATTAGCGTTGACGCAAAGTACGGTGCAACCTTGTTTATAATTTTTTGTTTTTATTTCTAGTTTTAGAGAACGATGCGACGCATGCCTACCAGAAGAACCATCAGCAGGGAAACCACGCCACTTTGGAATACATTTCTAAAGTAGCGATTTAAATTTTGCTGTGTCAAAAATAATTTTAAAACGGACGCATTCGCATTTTAAAATTTGTTTAAACAAGTGTCTCAAAAAGACCTAAAAAACAATTCCCAGACAAAACAAACTAGAACTAACCAAAACTAAACTCGGTACAATAAAGAGAAGTTAAAAATACGTTATTTAATTTGGCAACGTCGCGGATATCATTGCTGTGTTCATCTGCTTGTACCTCAATGTATATAGTGTCATTCAACGAGTTCTGAAACACAAATATGCAGTTTTCCGTAAAATCAGGCAGAACTCTTAAGAAAATGATTTATATTTAAAGAAATAAGAGTTCAGTTCTTGTTGGATGATCCTATATAGATCTTTGAAAGGCCCCAGACTTCTGTAACACACTGTATCTTTAAAAACTTAAGATGACGAAAAGACCTAAACAGTTTTAGTTTTACATTGTTCCCTTTTATAATCATAATGTTGCATGACATGTATGTTATTAGGCTTTAGACTGCAAAAGTACGGTGCAACCTTGTTTATAAATTTTTTTTGTTTTTATTTCTAGGTTTTAGAGAACGATGCGACAGCATGCCTACCAGAAGAACCATCAGCGAGGGAAACCACGCCACTCTCGCATGGGGAAAACCATATTCGGTTCCCCAGAGAAATATCAACCATCGAGATGTTTCGCATAGTCCACCAGCCGGTAAGAAGACTAATTTATTCGCATTGAAAGTAGCCAAAATAAATATCTCCATAAAGTCTTTTAAAAGAAGTTACACACATTTTCCTTGTTATTTTTATAGGAAGTCCATAAGTCCCCCCTCAGACTCTACCGGCTCCTCATACAGTCTTCACGACGAACACGATGCTGCTTATGATATGGAACACCAAAGAATTTACTCTACTCTCACTCCGGATGAAGTTATTGCTGAAGAAGAGTGCCCAGAGTCGCCCAGAGCAAATCCCCAGACGGGGAATTACCTTCCGATGACGAATCACTACCTTGACATGAGCGGATCTCACTATGGAGGACATAGTGTTCCGTCCAACAGTGCTAGCATGAGCAGTGTCACATCTGGGACACCTAGTACTGATATGAGGTAAGTTTTAGTGTGATGGTTACAGTCTGAGATCCGAATTGAAGGCAACTGGATAAAAATGATTTTGTATCAAATATATTACGTAAACGTTTTAAATTAGACAATATTTTTCAGATTTTCCGATTACCCTCTGGATAAAGTCTTCTCATACGTCTCAACAGACGACGACGACGCTAGACCTTGCAGAGCCTACTCGGTAGGTTCTAAGCCTCCAGAAGCTCAACTCGCTAGTACTCCAGAAAATGCGAGGGCACGCGCATTCAGCGTGGGGTCCAAAGCAAAGAAATTCAACCGGGTAAGTATCGATAACTTCGGAATAATGTCCAACTTTTAAATTTTAGAACTTCTAGTGTGTTACATATTTGTTATTGATTTTAGGTTCTCCCGCCGCATCATCACCAACAACAAGGCGTTAAATCAAACAGCGCGCCACTATTGGCACCTAATTCGCGCATTGGCAGTTCTCACGGTTCCATAAACAATCCCATGGACGACTTGATGGAAATGGACTTCTCGACTGATACCTCGAGATCGAGAACGAGCACGAACGCGTCGGTTTCCAGTGAAGGCCGGGCAGCTTGTAACCACGCCAAAAGTGTTTTCCAAGGGCTTTTCGATCATTTCGGTAAATTTTATTTAGTAAAATGGTCAGTTACATCTTGTGTATTTCGGTTTTACTTTACAGGTCTTGGAGGAGATCATAACAAGAAAACTCCGGAAGGTTACGTCGAAATGAAACCCGGCACGATTCGTACGACCTCTGGCAGTAGCGATGTTTCTCCCTATGTCGACATGACACAAGCCCAAAAAGCGCAAGCTCTTAATGACATGAGCCACAACCATGTCCCAGCAGTCGGTCATATTTATTCACCATATTTAGACATGAGTGGCAACAATGGAGGAAGCAGCGGAAGCACCACGCCTCAGGTTGGAAACGACGACTCTCCTTATATGGATATGAGTGGAGGAAACAATGGCAGGGAGAATTATATGGATATGGCTCCTGGGTAAGTGCGGTTTGTAAATCATGAACCACAAAATCTTTTCACATACTCATTGACGTATTTTTTAATCATTTCTTTATTAGTTCCAGCCCAGTTCGAAGTAGTCCAAGGCCTTTGTTCGGCAGTCGAACCACTGAGTACATGGATACGTTCCAAACTAGACGACGGGCTAATTCCAATTCTTCCATGCCACGCGCCGCAACATCACCAGGTGCTTGGACAAGCGATCATAATTCGGACTACCTGGACATGACTGGAAAGAACAACAGGAGCTCTCGGACTAACTCGTTCGGTTCCCAGATGTCTTCCTCGCCTCACTTAGACACTGTTTCGCCAAAATACTCTTCTGACTATGTTTCCTTTATCGGAGTTCAAGAAAGAATACCTGAAGTAAGCGCTCATGATATCGATGGGTAAGTTCCTTATTAGTTTTTTGAAGAAACATACGAAATTTCAATGCGTTTTGAGCCATTATCTGCATTAAAAAATATATTTTTTTACAGTTACGTCCGAATGACACCTGGTGATTTCACTAACATCGGCAATCCTGTGAAACACCAACGCCAAAGCAGCACCGACAGCATGGATAACGAGCACGGCGACTACCTTAACATGTCTGGCATAAACTTGGGTGCCAGCAGCTCAAAACCCAAAGTCTCAAAGAAGGAACGGTCTCAACCTATTTCGATACAAACAACTTCTAACAACGCGGGTGTTAAAAATTCAAGTCCTATCTCAATAGCGTACGTTGGACGACCCTCCGGGTCTTCTCCTAAGATGCACCTACCTCTGAGCCCCTACTCCAGTCTTCCCAGTCAAAAATCGCCAAGAAAGTCTTCACAAGTAAGTATATTTATTGTCACAAGCTAAATAGAGCAATTTTCCCTTTTTATATAGCCACGTTCCATCGTAAATACATCCTCTATGTTCTTTTTTAGGCTAGTAGCTCCAAAGACAGCTCCTCAGTTAGCTCCAGTGTGACCACCACGCCTTCCAGTTCCTCTACAATGTTCCCCCTAAGTCTAAACAGCCCCAGCTCTCCAGTAGCGGGTCCCAGCAAGACTGGTACGCCAACAACTACGATGAAAATACCAGCCTCTATTCTTAATGTACCTTACAAATCAGGAGGCGCATTTAAGAAAATGAATTATGAAGACGATTATGCTATGATGGACTTCGGAAATACACGTGAAGCCGGTAGGGTGTTAGAAGAATCGCCTTACATGAATTATTGTCCTCCAGGAGCTAGTGCAGCTAAGACTCCCGTTACTTTGGTTACGGAAAAGGATGATACTTCAGGTTAGTTACAGTTGCAGCAGCCCTCATTTCACCACCAATATTGACACTCTGTTTTACGATTTAAAATATAGTTTTGTAATTTATGGTTTATTTTTCATTGAATTTTAGGAGATTATGCAATCATGAAACCAGGTACATTTCCTGCTAAGTCCACAACTTTACCAAGAACGAAAAATGGAGGTTCATCAGGGGTAGCCTCGCCACTAGCCAATCATTTCTCTTCAGTGGGATTAAATGACAGGCAGACGATGTATTTCAGGCCCATCAAAGAGAGGGATGAAAGAATTCCTAGTCCCAGAGCTGGAGATCAGGTTCCTGATAGGCTGAGTCAAGGTTAGTAGGGTCTAGATTATTTTTAATTAAACTTAGGACCACTGGTCCTCTTCCACTGCAACCCTTCCAGATTTATTGTGGTAACTTTAGTTTTTTATAGTTATGATGTCCTATTTTGTGAACTATTTTATTAATGTTTATGTTTTACTGTTTTTTAGATACCAAAACTATTGAAACTGCAAATATGGAAGTCGATAACGAATCTACCTATGATACCTTAAGATCTATTTCGGGACCCGTGTCCCCAGCTGCTAAAATTTCAAGGCCGAACTCCTCAAACTCAGAAAAAATCAGGTGTGGAGCTCAGAGGCCGGCGTCGACGACGGGCGCTGAGAAAAACTCGAGGCCCTCGTCTGAGTGTTCGGAAGGATTAAATTCTAGATTAGGTAAATTAATTTTGAATAACATTTTTCGTAAAATTGTTGTTGACATTCTTCTTGCATGCAGGATCAACTTCAAGCGTCTACTCGTCAAGTTCCTCAACGTCAACAGTGGTAGGCGTTTCAACCAAGCCGGATCGTTCCGAGTCCGATCAACAGAATCAGCCTCAACACGTCATAAGACTTCACTACGCCAGCTTGGACTTATCGAACGATTCTGAGGATCGTAACAGAAGTCCAAGGCCGAGTACGTCAAATGAGGTACAGGGTGAAACGACTTTTGTGTACGCAGACATTGACTTTATCAGAAGTGAGGAACTGAAAAGAAATAATGGACAAAATGGCGCAAGTGTTAATACTAACAGTGCTATCAAGAATTCATAAGTTAGAATAATTGTTATTAGGAAAAAAATGTTTTTTTTTTGGAGAGTATTATCTGGAGTAATAAGTTTTTTTCTCCTTTGGCAAAAGTTTTCTATATGTCTTCTTAAAGAAATCTATATAAATCGTGGTCGGTAAGAAAGATAGTTTAATTTTTTTACGTTGTTTCTTAGATAATGGGTTAAAAAATTATTTCCCTCTTCTGGAATATCTCGGGCATCAGATCGTTTACCAAATATAGTCTTTAAATTTCATGTATTTAAAATGTTTTTGAAAATGGTTCTTAGCAACAACAAGATACATTTTGCAACACTGCAAGTGAATTTAACCTCTAATTAAAAAAATGTTTAGTAAAATTGACTTCATCTTGTATAATAATGATATTATACCGCGCTTATGTCTTTTCCTCACAAATCCGTAGGAGAAAAATTCTCAAAATAATCATCCAGATTTAATGTCTCTTAGTTTTGAAAAATCCTCGTCAAGTAATCGAGAGAGATTATGTTGACATTGTCACTACAAAAAGTGGGGAGTTATAGAAAAAGTAGTAGCCAAGTAAGTGTATAAATAGTTAGGTAAACTTTTAGGCAATTTGTAATTGTTTTTGTAGTTTAGTTTAGAACATATTCGAGAGGAACCCAGAATGGTTCTTCTTTGTTAAAACGTTTCCTAATGAAAATCGTATACTGTTGCAACAATATCCAGGGAAAAACGCATACAGGGTGTTCAATTTACATATGAAATATTTTTCAGGGATGTATATTTTAGCATTTTATATACATTTTTATTAAACTTAATTCAATCTAAAGAGATTGTAGTAGCAAACGCAACCATGCATTTCCTGAACACCCTGTACAAAATATGCTGAAATTACGCTTATATAATCTGATTTTTATTAACCTTATTTTCAGTTGTTTAAAGCCCTGTTTTTAAGTTGGTGTACAGTCCTGGTAAAAAATTACGTGCGCCGGTCGCGAACTTTTTTTTGTTCAAGACTGTACCGTCTTGGTAAAAACGTTTATTTAACAAGGCTTTGTTTTTTTTGTAAATTATTTTTCACATAGACTGACTAAATAAATTATTTTTTACTTGTACAGACGTTTTTGTACACATATCTTAGGGAAAATGTAACTAAATATTGTGAAAATCGTAATTTAATGTAAGTTTCTAGAATAAATTCAGATTTGTGGTTATTTAAAAATATTTGTGGCAATCACACTATGTCCATAAAAGTTTTATAAAATTGGTAACGTATCTGCTTTGCCGCTGAGTATTAAAAATTTTTATATTTTCAAAATCCAAAATGGAGGTTCCAATATGGCGGACAAGATTTTCAAAAATTAACAGATATGTGGCAAATTTCGTAAATTGGGGTTTTGGGGGTCGCTTGTTTCGAATGTGATGTCAGATTTATTAAAGGAGATGGGTAAATTTCAGCTATATTCGTGAAAATTCAAAATTTCAATTTGGGCCATTATATTATGTTTATAATAAGTCCAAGAATTTTTATTTACATCTACAATGAATTGGTAAAAAAGTCAAAATAGCCAGTACCAAAAAAAACCTTCAAACTTGCTATTTTTATTAAATTTTTGCCATTTTACACATTTTTTAATCTTTTATTTTAAAAAAATTATATGATACGCTTTGTGCACCAACATAATTTTTGTATTTTTTTTTAAATCTACTTAATAAGCTTATACACTAGATTTTATTTATTTTGGTGTGTTAAGTGCATCACAAAATTTTTAAAATAAAAGATGAAAAAACGTGTAAAATGGCAAATATATAATAAAAAAAACAGGTTTAAAGTTTTTTTGATATTTGTCGGTATAATTTTGTTACCAATTGATTGTGAATATAATTAAAAATACTTAAACTTATTAAAAATTTAATAAAATGATCCAAATTAAAATTTGAGTTTTCACAAATATGCAAGAAAAGGCCGAGTTTTAACCACCTCCTTTAATTTCCCTCCAGAATCTATTATATAAATAAAAAAGCGAGTTTATCTGGCATCAAACCTTGATGCTCAACCCTTAAAACTTTTTTGAAAGGTAAAGAAATCAAATTTTGTAAATCTTACTTCAGATTTGTAACCAGCAACTTCTGACTCCCCAGTGGACGCAATGTAACATAAATCTGTCGATTTTTGACGACTCTCGTCCGCCATATTGAATTCTCCATTTTGAATTTAGCACATCCCTGAATTCGTGATCAGCGATCTTCAAAACCCCCATGTACCGAATCTAGCTTAAATCGGAAAAGTTTTAGACTTTTTGTCCGCCATTTTGGACCCTCCATCTTGAATATTGCAAATCTGACTTCCAACCCATGAGCTAAATCACGCGTCAGCGCAAAGCGGATTACCATAGCTAAATGCTCCCATTTAGCTGTGATGGTATATACAGTGTGTCCCAGGATGGGTCCGTAAGGACAAACGGACAAAAAATTTACGAATTTTATAACGGTGTTTTGGGATTATGGTCTGCATGGTCTGAAACTTAAATACACAAAGTTTCACTGAGATCGCTGTTATACAGGGCAAACTATAACTAAATTGTTAGAAATGGTTACCAGTAAAGTGGCCAATGCATAGGTCCAAACCTGCCAATCCATCTGTTACCAAAAGTTTCGTTCATCCATTCAGTAATAATCTGCGTCGAATGCGCTGGACAACCATCTTGCTGAAAGTAAACTGACGTCCGTCAAGGGGAAGATTTTCGAGGAAATTATTACGGAACCATTCTAGCCGTTCCAAATATTTATTTTGATTCAGCTTTCCATCGATAAAATATGCTCCAATAATGCCATGTTGCCACGAAATAGCACACCATACATTTACATTTTTGAAGTACTGCCCATGGGACCGGATACGAAAACCAGGATTTTCTGAAACCCAATGCCTACAATTTTGAGTGGAAACAATCCCATCTGTAGTGAAAGTGGATTCGTCAGAGAAAATAATGTCTCTGTTAAATTGATGATTTTGTATTATTTTCTCCCCTAACATCAAACAAAAATCAAGATGGTAGGCTTTGTCTACTTCCTCCAACGTATAACGTATTTTCGGTTTAAAAGCTTTAATCTTCTTAGCTTGGAAGATTCTTTGCAGCTTGGATTTACTTAAAGTCGTTTTCCGTTTTCTCTTTCTAAGAGAAAGTCTTGGATTAACTTCAACTGAGTTCAGAGCTCTTACTGTAGGGGCATCATTATCATCATACGTTTTTCTTTTTTTTTTGTGTTAAGTACACTTTCAGTTCTTAAAAATGTTGTAATAATTCTTCTGTCTGTTGTCTTTGCTAAATGTGTATCCGGATATTTGACATTAAAAAGCCGTACTACTTGATTTATTGCGTTTTCTCCTACTCCATAACATTGGACGACATAAATCTTCTGTTCTAATGCTAAGACCATGACTCGTTTTTGTAACAAACTTTGCTGAATTTCGCGAAACAATGTCAAAAAATGCCATGACAATGTCATACGACTGCTGTATTGGTCTTTAAGGTAGAAATTAATAATTACTTAAGGAAAATGATACAATTTTTCGAAAATATTAAATTTAAAATTAGAACACCATAAATTGAGATTCTAGCCTTTTAGTTCTAAACAACTTTTTCTTAATACAATTTCCTCTATCTCTCAAATTAGGGTCAATTTACTGGTCGCGATTTCTAACAATTTAGTTATAATTTACCCTGTATAACACCCATGTGAGTGAAACTTTGTGTATTTAAGTTTCAGACCATGCAGATCATAATCCCAAAACACCGTTTTGAAATTCGTAAATTTTTGGTCTGTTTGTCCTTACGGACTACCTATCCTGGGACACACTGTACAGAGTATCCCGAATTTATTGACGAAAAATAAACAACAAATATATACAAAAAATTTTCACGATTATTTCCAAAATATTTTTGGATCCGCCACAAATCCTTATAAAGTAAATTTTTCATATAATTGTATTTTTACAATCGCATAGAAAATTATTTACTTTTACTGTTATATGTCAAGTAAACATATCATTTAAGTAAAAGAAAGTATCCTACCTACTATTAAAGAAAAACTCGATTAACCCTAAAAATAGAACCTATATTTCGTATAAAATAGGAAAATATATAGCTGTAAGATTTTTTATTTAATTTAAAATATAAAATTAGATGTACGAGATGTTTTCATTTTTTAAAAGCTGAGCCTAATAACACAATGATTTCAAGTAGTAACAAAAAAGTGGTAAAATAGGAGAATTTTCAGAAATTTTAGGTCCAGTCTTTCTAAAAACACTTTGTTACTTTGCACTAATTTTGATAATATCTACTTTGAAATACAGGAAGGACCAGATTTTTTATAACAAGCTTAGACAGTCGACAGAACACCTTTTTTATCGAATATTTAAAAATATTATATGCAAATACTTCAGTTTTGAGATATAGTGCCTTTTATTTTAAGTCAATTTAAGGTAGAAAACACTTTTAAAAATCTGCGAAAAAGGCTGCATACAAGAAAAAAGGCTAATTTTTTGATCGAGCCCCGTAAATTTCACTTGCTCTCCCAGACAAGCCAATCTCTTAAGCATAGTTTTGTGTAAAATGTGTATAGGGTTCTAAAAAAATCCAAGTTTTCTAATCATAGTATAATTTTTAATTTGTATGCCGTTTTTTTAGGTGTTTCATAAAAACGAGGCAAGGTTAAAGACAATTGTCGTTTAAAAAATTTTGAACAAGCCTTGTAGATTTTTTTAGGAGGTAGAAATAACACCATCGCCCCAGCCTTCTACTCGAATTTAAATGGATGAAAATCGCCATTCTAAGACAAAAATTTGTATTTGGTTTTTAAACTGATGAATTCTCATCAAAAATTAAAGAAATAAATGAATAAATCTTACCTAACTAAGTGTATACATTTTTTTATAAATGTCATAGTTTTAAATAGGTTTAAAAAAGTCCATGTTATGGACCTAACATAAAACAACCTGTATCTCGAGACTAAAGCGTTTGCCGACCTATTTTGACGGGGGGTTTTTTCGTTAAAAAAAGGTTTTTCATCGACTGTAAAAATTTGTCACCAAAAACAGGATTCACCCTGTACCGGGTCACCATTCGAAAACTATCACCTTCATTGACTTTTTTATTTAAAGTTTCTCAAAAAAATGTTTAATATAAAAGTTGTAAGCGAAAATTTGGAGAGTTCAAACATAATTTTGGATATTATACAGGATGCATCATAAAGATGTGGCAAATCATAGTTATGATTTTTTTAAATAGGACACCCTGTATTTAATTTGACATTTTAATTCTGCCCAAAATTTTAAGAATTTTTTATACAAAACACTGTAGGCCTAAATTCACTGGTTTTCGAACTAAAGATGTTTAAAAATTGAATAATTAAAATAATAAATGTTGGTGTACCAAACTCAATTTTTATTTTAACAATAAAACAGTAATAATTTAAGATAACATATTAATTGTCACACTTTACGTTAACCACGCATTCTTGGTAAGTTTCCAAATGTGCCATTGAATTTTATATGAAGCGAGAATTTGTTTGATTCAATACGTTAATGTTATGCCTAATAATATTTTTATGACATCAGCATTACCTAGGTCCTGTTGGTAAATTAAATTTTTTATATATCCCAATAAAAAGTTGTCCATTGGCGTCAGATCCGGACTATTAGCTGGCCAATTAATTTTCCCGTTTTGTCCAATACATTCATCATAATTTTCATCTAATAAGTTTTTTACTTGTCGAACAACATGTGGTGGAGCTCCATCATGTTGGAAAACTAAACTGCGATAATGCCTTAGCCGCAAATT
This sequence comes from Listronotus oregonensis, assembly GCA_019359885.1. Lineage (NCBI taxonomy): Eukaryota > Metazoa > Arthropoda > Insecta > Coleoptera > Curculionidae > Listronotus > Listronotus oregonensis. The sequence goes on from JAHBCN010000667.1 coordinate 99,389, forward strand.
GTTCCGCACGTCTGAAAGCTCGTTCCTCAAAAATTCGTAATATACTTCACTATTATTTAGCCTGTTCATCACATCAAATTGCAAAAATTTAGTCTTTGATCCTTTTGAGCTTGTGTGAGTTTTTGAACTTTATGGTATTTAAAAGGTTTAAACTTAATTTGTTTTAAAACCTCACGTATTGACTCACGCACATTTGGATACACCGATTTCTTCCTGTCGAAATTTGAAGTTGTTCTAGATTTTGTAAACATGCTTTTAATGGTGTGTCTTGTAGGAACGGCTCCATAAGGATGTCAAGCTGCAAACGCACGAACAGTAACAGTAGCGTTATAATTATTTTCAATAAATAAGAAAAGGATTTTTGTGATTTTCTTTTGTTGAACAAACCATTTTTTCATACAAATTATTCAGATTTTTCAAAAAAAAAACATGTCACTTTAAACTGTCATGACGACAGATTTGGCCTACTGCAAACTTTCAAAGCAAGTAATACAACTTTTAAACTTTCCTAGTTCGAAAACCAGTGAATTTAGGCCTATAGTGTTTTTTATATAAAAAATGCTTAGCATTTTAAGCAGAATTGAATTATCAAGTCAAATACAGGGTACCTATTTAAAAAATCATAACTATGGTGTGCCACGTCTTTATAATGCATCCTGTACAATATCCAAAATTATGTTTGAACTCTTCAAATTTGCCCATACAACTTTCATATTGAACATTTTTTTGAGAAACTTTAAATAAAAAAGTTAAGGGAGGTGGTAGTTTTCGAATGGTCACTCGGTAACAACTGCAGAGTGCATTTTGATTTTTAAAAATTTTTACTTTTGGCACACTGTATCTAGTTATTTCTCTTTCAGTTTTCGGGAACCCCCATCAAATTTTATACAGATGCTCTGTATGGAACCTAGTTACTGAAAAATTCTTCTATATCACACTTTAGTTAATTTAACAGAATTTGTTAACGAAATTGACTTGTTGTATTTTTATCTAGAAAACCGAAAAAATCGCAAATTTAGTAATTTTGTATGGTTAACAATGTTTTTAAACTCTGAACTCTTCGTGTGTTTTTTAAGTAAAATATACCTTTACTAAATGTATACTATAAAACATAATTTAAGAAAATTTTTTGCGTCGTTTTTGAAAAACTATTAAAAGAAAAATTTGAGCTCGTTTAATTTGACATAGATTTTGTTTGACAAGTTTAAAAATATACATTTTACTTACGAAAGTAGGTTTTAGTAGTTTATGTAAAAAATAGGTTAAATTATTACGTTATAAAATACAGGGTACAATATAAATTAAACACTTTAAACTACAGGGTGTTTCCTAATGATATAGGCCTATTTAGGAGTATCTATAACTTTACATGGAAAAATAAAATAGTGCTATATAAATTTTGCTTCAAAAATGTTCTGTTACTGAAATATAGGGTGTTGAAATTTAAGGAAAAGGAAATTAAATAATTTATATTTCCGAAACCGCTTGAGATATTTGAGTGATATTTAGTTTGTAGTGACATATATAAAAGCTGCATGTTTTTTAAAACTAATATACATTTTAGCTTTAACAGAGGCGTGCGTACAAGTTTTGACATTATTATTTTTAGATATGAAAAGTAAAATATAATATATAATATACACTGCTCAAAACCATTAATGGAACACATCTTAGTCCATTTGTAACTTTTTAGGAGTTAATTACATTCAGATTTTCGATTCCCAGAGCCGGAGAGACACTTTTAGGTAGTAGTTATTTATAATAACGTCTGTGGTGCACTACCGCGTTGTCTAAAAGGTGCTGTGAAATGCAACATTTGCATGTTTCAGTGCTTGGACAACGTTGACGGAACACCTGGGAGGAAATGGGTTAAACACCGGAAAACCCGGCACTCACGGTACTTTGAAGTAAATAAAGATTAAAAAAGATCAAGCTAACATATTTTTAAAGTCACACTTTTTCTTACAATAAACCAAAGAATGTTTCATTTGATTAATCATTTATTCCTAAGAAAAAACTTACAAACTAAAAAAGGGTACAAAACACAAAGAGTCAAATATATAAAATATCTCCATTATTGTTCATTCTATCAAAAATATTCATATAACTTTTTATATAGACAATTTAGAAGGCTGTATTTTTTGTTTCATAAAGTTTTTTGTATCTCCTATAGTTTTTGAGATATTACCGATTATTATTAAGATTTAAAACGTCAATATCTCAAAATCTATAAAAGCTACAAGAAATTTTATTTGACACGAATTATGTATTTTTACAAGACCTTTAATTGGAGCTATATAACTTTTTTGTCTAAGAAGACCAAGCCAATATTTTCCAAGTTTATTAAAAAGTGTTTCGTTAATTTTTTTGAGCAGTGTATTAGAAAAAAATCATTGGCGTACTAGTTTTTTCTTAAAAAGTTTCAGAGACCGTGCTCATACGCACGCCCCTGTTAAAGCTGAAATTTATATTTATTTTAAAAAATATGCACTTTTATTAAATGTCCACATACAAATATCCCCGAAGTATCTCAAGCGATTTGGAAAATATTAATTTCTCTTTTTCTTTAAATTTTTACACCCTTTATTTTCCAATTAGAATCGCACCCTTAATTTGCATATCATCAAAAAACACCCTGTATATTCTGTGACACAACACACAACTCTTGGGCGCCCAGTAAATACAGGGTGTCCCGGAATATGTGGGCAATCTCTCGGAATCTAATAGAAAACCTAAAAATATAGTGACAAGTTCCCATAAACTTTTTACCTACGACTCTCCCCTACGGAGATACAGGTACATAACGGACGACCCTGGAAATTAAAATTTTTTTTTTAAATTAATGTGTTGTATAAATTTGGCGACATTTTTTTGGATATCTTAGTCGAGGATACCTTATGTCGCAGGTGGTAGTACAGGCAGCGTTTAAGGAGGTTTTTAAAAAAATTTTTTTTTTGCTCACAACGTTTCGTACTTGATCTTTTTTGGGGTAAACAAAAAAAAACTGGCGAAATATTTCCCCCCCCCAAAATGGAACCCCAAAAAAATTTAAAAAAAACAAAAATAAAAATTTTAAAAATTTTTTTTTAAAAAAAATTTTTTAAACCCAATAACCGGTTTTTTTTGTCTTTTAGTTTACACTTCAAAATTTATTTCAAGTTAATTGAGCTCTTCTAAAAAGTAACCATAATTTAAATTAAATCTTAGAATAATATTAATGCTATTATATTAAGTGTATTTTTTATATTAATTATTGAGGCTCAAAAATGTATTCCTATAGTAATAGTTCAAATTATTTTTCTTTTTTTGTTTTTTTTTAAGTTTTGTTTTTATTTCTTAGTTTTTATTCTTATTTATTTATATTTCCTTGTTGTTGGACAGTTTTTTGTTAATGATCGATAATCGTTTTGTTCGTTTAATTCGGGTCAAAAATTTGTTTATACATGCAAACCATTCTACCATTTTCCAAAATTATGTGTTTTAAAAATGAATTTAAAAAATTTATACATAAAAGGTTTTTTAATTTTTTTAAAATTTTTTTTGCCCCTTTTTTTTTTTTTCAATGGGGGTTATGTTAATTGTAATGGGTTAAAATTTTTTGGGGGTTTTAAAATCCAAAAATTTTTTTCCAAAAACCCGGGCAGCCGCAAAAAAATAGCGCCCCCCCTAATTTTTTTGCTTTAAAAAAAAATTAAAAGGGAAATTTAAAAAAAACCTTGCGAGGAAAAAAAATTCGAAAAAAAAAATTTTTAAAATAGAAATCTTTTAATCTGCCCCAAAAAAAAATTTTAAAAAAAAAAGGGAAAACCGGGTTTTTTTTTTTTCCTTTTGGCTTTTTTTTAAAAATTTTTAAAAACTATAGGCAGCCAAATTTTATACTTTACAAATAAATTCCATAAAAACTGAAAAAAAAAACATTTTGAGCGTGGTTGAAAAAATGATTATGTTTCATGAGAGCCATGTTAAATTTTAATACTTATTTTTAATTTTGATTATATGCTTTTTGATTTAATTGTTGTATTTAAAAAAAAACTTCTTGGTATTGTTAACAGAAACATGTTCAATAAATATTTTTAACATAAGTTATGTTGTTTTATTTTTAGAATAGACACTTTTTCTATTTCCTTACGTTAAAATAGCTCACTGATCATTTCGTAATTCGAAAAAAAAAAAATTAACAACACTACTCTTTTCGCCGATGACCCAATAAATTAAAGCACCCAAATGTGTCCCAAATTCGAGGCTTATCATTCCCAAACTTATTTCGTTTAACGCCCACCTTGAAAATCAGTTATTTTGTATCGCCTCCCTTTTTTTTTACCTTAAAAACCCCAATAACATATTAGTCTCGCCTGGAGTTTAATTAAACCTATATTCTAAACGAGACATTTCTTCAAAAAAATAATAATGCAATTTTTAAAAAAAGCCCTGATTTGCGTTTTAAATTTAGTTATTGTTTTTAAAAGTTAACAAGGGTTTTTAAAATTTTTAAAAAAAACGTCATGTGTTATTCAATGATTTTAGTAGGCAAAAAATTGACATTTTGTTAAACATTCTAAACCGTTGTTAATTTTTTAAAAACTGTAAATTAAAACGGTTTGAATTTTTAAAAAAATGTCAAAATTTGACAGGTTGCCTACTAAAATCATTGAATAATACTACAATGACGTTTTGTATACATTCTAAAAAACCCCCGTTAACTTTTAACAATTGCTAAGTCCATTGCTAAATTTTAAAAAAGATTCCCCCCCCCGGCCGGGGGGGTCTTTATGGGAAACCCTGTATTTTTGGTTTATATTTATACAATAAAATAGGATATAAATATGAACTAATAAAAAAATGTTTTGTAGTAGGGGGATTTTAATTTCAGTGAATCAACCGTTGCCCCCTTAAATTAGATCAGCGCTCCCCAATTTTTTCTGGACCCCTTACCGCCCCCCGCTAAGCCTCCAGCGGTCACAAGGGAGCGTTATCGCCCACTTTGGGAAAGACTGGGTTAAATGAAAGCAAAGTTGCGCAATTTGACGCCGATGAAAATGCCACCCTTAAAGTTTTAAAATTTCGAATACTTCCAAAGACTTTTGAAAAAAATCGAATATTTGTGATTTTATTTTTATTTTTTCATCACTTTGTTTGAATAGATATAACAAAATAAATTTCACATTCTCATTGCTACTTTTTCGTTCTACAAGACGTGTTTTAGATTTACACATCGACGTTTGCCTGAGCTGCCATCATCAACTTTGTTTTTTAAATACGGTCCTAGATCTTTTATTAAATGTTAAGAGCTTTTAAGGTACCAAAATCAATTATGAATTGCATTTAAATTTAAAAAAAATTTTATATATATATATATATATATAATATATATATATATATATATATATATATATATATATATATATATATATATATATATATATTATATTATATAATAAATCAGTGTGAGTTACAACACATTATACTTTTATGAGAGCCGTAGTACCGTTTTGGTCTTAGGTTGTCTAAGGTTTTTGGTGCAAGGGCGCGCGGCGATGAAACTATATCCGCGCTGTACCTCAACCGTCGTCGTCTCATCATTCGTCATTTTCGTTGTGGTTTGTGCCCTTTGAGCCGTATTAGTTTCGATTGTTTTGCTTTGTGTGAGTACCTATATTTTGTGGTTGCAGTAGTTTTTTGGATTGATAAAAACCTTCTTATTTTAGTGATTAGTGTTTATGAAATTGTGACTATAATTTTGTGTTTATTGTTTGTAACTTATAATTACGTAACAAAATGATTAGAGGTTGTATGGTTTTGTCTTGCAAATCCAAGGGTAACATACCCGGCATTTTTTACTTTAGGTAAGTATTTCTTATATTTAAATTAGGTGCTTCTTATGAGACGTAACGTTAGGTAACCGAAAAAATAATAATATATCAATTATGAATAACAGAATAATGAAAATTTCACAGGAAATAGCAGTGAGAAAAGTACGGCAATCCTAACTATCTTTTAGATGATTTCCACAATGTTTGTGTATTTCTGTGGATTATTAAAAAGAAATAAGGTTTTCATTTAGGTACTTTTATTTCATTTAAATTAATTTAGTACATTCTTTTAAAGGATCAAAATAATTAATTACTGGGCAGACCAAGCAAATTTTAATATATACTATATACAGGTCTCTCTAATTGAATGAAAAAAAGTACAATTTTAGTTAAAGTTCCTTTTTGCTTTCTCTGTATTTGTTTAAAAGAAATTAGATTTTTTGGTTTCTTAAACTTACATTATCAACTTTTTAAGCTGGACATACTGTAGACACCTAAATATTTAACGGATACTGTTACAATGGATACCTAGGTACCAAAGGTTACTAACATTTTTAACCACTGTTTTTTGTCTCATGAATGTTTGTTATTAGTGAAAGTATATGCCTAAAAAGCAGTTATAAAAATTTTTACTTTTTAATGTACAACCAGAATCTTAGGATTAGATTAAACTCATTTAACTATCTTGCCCTTCTTTATCACAAAATTGGTGATAAGTACATGAAACTATCATACAATGTTTGAAATTTATTTTAAAAAATCGTGTTTTTATTTATTTACAAAGATTTTTGGTAAAAATACAAAACTCACAAAAATATCGACCATTTAAATAGAAGGCTTCTTTCCATATTATGTTAGATGATATAAAATCCAATATTACACAATTATTTTAAATATTCTATGGTAGTATCGTTTAATAACCAACAATTTTGTGCAAAAAATAAAAAAAACAGTAAATGCTTGAATTTGACATTTGATGTCAACTTTATAGATAGTAACAAAGAATTATGGAAGTCCGGCTCTGACCTACTATTCATTGCGCAAACTCCGCGGGGCCAATTCCCCTATTCCCGCTGCCCTGCACGCCTGGACAATTTTGTTCTACAGTATTGGGCTTCCATACACCTTTAAACTTCCTTGGACACTGTGTATTCAGGATTAGAAAATAGACCTTCAGAATCTACAAATGTAATTTTTTCTAACTTTTAGCATATATTTTAAACAGAAAATATAATTATACAAAAATAAACATTTTAGAGTTTTCTAACCTTAAAAATATAGGAACACTGGCAATTAACTTAACTTTAAATTTTTTTATCTTAAAAACCATAACTAAAACCCCCAACGGGACCATTAAAAGCTACCCTAGAAACAAATTGCGCAGGAGCACTAGGTAAAGCAGCTGGCAAAGCACTTTGCGCAGGATATTGAGGTGCCGCAGTGCTACGGCAGGTTGAGCATACTGAGCTGGTAACGGCTGAGCATACTGTTGAGGACAGGTTGTGCGTATTGAGCTGGCACCTGCTGCACGTATTGCGGAGCAGCTGCAGCTTGCGCATATGGAGCTGGTAATTGCGCAGCAAAAGGTCCTGTGGCGAAATAAGCATTACTGGAAGGCGAAGAGTATGCTACAGGACTTGGGTACTGAACTTGCGGCTGTGGTAAAGCATATTGCTGTGGCTGTGGTTGTGGCAAAACGTACTGTTGCGGCTGCGGTTGAGCATACTGCTGTGGCTGCGCTGCGGCGTACTGTGGCTGTTGAACTTGTGGCTGAGCTTGAGCGGTGGAATATTGAGGAGCATATCTAACGGTAGTAGCTGCTTGTGGTTGTGGTCCTGGTAAATTTTGACTCAAGGAAAAACCCTGTGGAGTCGCTTGTAGTTGGGGACGTGCGGGATATTGCTGTACGGAGATGAACTGCTGGTTAGCGGTAGGCTGAGGTTGTGTTGGTTGTTGTTGGGGTTGGATTTGTTGAGCTTGGTTACCTAAAAATATTTGTTGTTATTGCTGGTAAAATAGTACGAACAATAGAACCATTATTTCGTTTTAAAAATTTTTGAAATATAAATAAAAAAGTTAATGTTTTTCTTTTCTATTTCCAGATCTTTTTCTGAACTTACCAAAGCTTCTAACTAGGGTCTGCCCTCTGTTCCCTTTGATTTTCTCCTTCCTGATGATTTTCTTGAGGAGCCTGTCTCAAGCTAGCAGGTTGAATGGGAGCTGCAGGCAGTTGAATTTCGTTCAATGAAGAACCATACGTTACCAAGGGAGAGTTGAAGGAGACATGAGATACGTCGGTGGCAGCAGAATAACGGACCCCTAGTAATGGAGCCGAGCGACCTTGGGTACCTTGGGGGGCTATTTGAGAATCTTGTTGTGCTAGAGTTGTTGTTATTGCGGCAAAAAGTACCAAAAACTGAAGCAAAAAACTTAATGTTAAAAACCTATCTAAATTTAGAGTTAATGTTAACATTTCTGGTTTCTTGCTTCAATAATTTACAGTGTGAACATGGGATAAATTCTATATTATTAAACTTTCTGCATCTGAATCCCATAAAGAAGTCGTCGAAGTGTTTTTAATTTTTTTAATACCATATTTTCTTAAAAATAGAGTGTATGATTAGAGTACTTTATTTGTTGTGCTGTAGTTAAAGTCGATTTTGATTTTTTTTTCTTCTCCGATAAACCGTAAAAAATATTTTTTTCAGAGAATTAAAAGAACTTAATTTTGCACAAATGTTCGAGGTTTAAAGTTTTTATCCACCGTCCGCAACTTGGGTGATAACAACCCTATAGTTAATCTCTACGTACCTTATAAGTTAACTCCATCTTATTTCACACAAATAACACACAACAAGTCACCAGAAAACTCCCACCCAACTCAATCAAAAATACTACCCAAATCAAAGTGCCTTCTGCTTTATATACTAGTCCATCTCCAAAAATATCGGGGAGAATTTAAACTGGAGAAACAATACCGGTACCACTTTCATTTTCGTTAAAAAAGATCGGGCAATTATGTAAAATACGTTCGGACGACCCGGCGATGTGCGTTTATTTTTATTTCACCCGCGGAGAAAGAAAAGGATGGGCTTATGGAGTCGGACCGCGTTTGTACAAGGTGAAGTTACGTAGTAACCAACGCCTTTTTTGCCCAATAGTTGATACAGTTACCAAAATCGATGTCCACTTGGTTACATGATTTTAATGGCGCGAAAACGTGATAAAATTTATCAATACAAATTATTGGTAAGGATGGTTATGTGTATTCTTATATAGAGTGGTTCAAAAAATTCAAAAATCAAAATATCACTGCAAAATATTTAAACTGCAATATTTAAAAAACTAATAGTCGTACAGCGTTCGCCTTTAACATGTTTGAACAACACATGATCAGCAATCATTTTCCGGAAGATGAACTTTAAAAACAAATTTCGGTCTTTTTTTTAAAACCCCCAAGAAAAAAAAGTCAAACCGGGTTTTTTCTCAATTCCATTTTTAAAAAATTCCCAAAAAAAATATTGGAAAACAACACAATATCTTTTTCAACAAAACAAATATACAAAAACTATTTTTAAAAACATGAAAAAATTTGAAACAAAAAATTATTTTAAAAACACTGCAATTCTTACCCAAAAAAATCATCCCCCCGAAATTTTTTAATTAAGGAAATTCATATAAAAAAACCACAACTCTCGGGCCCAAAAAGATACCCCCAAAAACCCCAAACATATATCATAATCTAATTTTTTCCACCCCAACCCCCTTTTAAAAACCCCGTATATAAATTTTTTAAATTATTTTTTTTAAAAAATTAAACTAAATAAAAAAAAAAAAAATAAAATCAACTTTAAATTTTCCCTTTTAAATCAAAAATTTCCCCAATAACAAAAAAAAAAATATAAGCATTTTTTAACATATTCTAAGTTATTTGTACCAATAAAATTTTTAAATACTCCGATTACCAAGATGTTTCTTCGGGGGGCCCCTATTTTAAAAATTAAAAAAAATTTTAAAACAATTTTTTTTTAAAGTATATTAAATCCCCCCCTAGTCCCCTGTAAGTGTTTTATGTTTTTTTTGTTTGTTTTTTTTTATATGTAAAATCTATGGTTAACTTTGTTCTGTTTTTAGGTTGATAACCAAAAATAAATTTTTTTTTAAAAACCCCAAAAAAAGGGAAAAAAAAAAACGTAAAAATTTTATTTTTCCCTTTTTTTAAATAAAATAAAAAAAAAAACCTTACCAAAGAAAAGAAACTTTTTTTATATATATATATATATATATATATATATATATATATATATATATATATATATATATATATATATATATATATATATATATATATATATATATATAATTTATTAAATAACAAAAATTTATTAATTTTTTAAAATTTAAAAAAAAAAAAAAATTTTAAAATTTTTTTAAAAAAAAAAAATAAAAAATTTAATTTTAAAATATTTTGGAAGGGCACTTTGCCAAATTAACCGAAACCCGGAAATGTAATTTTTTCCTTTTTTTGGGTTTTGGGTTCTACACAAAATTCTAAGTAAGTTTTTTTAAAAATTTTTTTTTACCTATATCTTACCGTTTTTTTAAAAAAAATTAATCACTATTTTTTTTGGAAAAAACCATGTTAAAAAAAGGTTTAAATTTACGTGCCTTTTAAACCAGCTAGATACAAAAATTTTTTTTTGGGGGTTTGACAATGCATGTATTTAAAGATCTACATGTTTTTTTAGCAATATATCCCACAGGATGTCCCCCAAAAAATTTCATTTTACCGATATTAAATAATAATTAAATCTCAATTTTTTTTAAAACAAAAAAAATTTTTTTTAAAAAAGACCCCCAAATTTTACCTACAAAAAACCCATACATGTTTCATACCCATCTACCCCCCTTTTTTTAAAACAAACGAATTTTATTTTTTTTCCCCTTTTTAAATACTATCTACAGTAAACCACCGGCAATTTACAATTTTTTCCCAGGTAGGGGCCTGGAAAATTTTTATTTTAAATTGCCCCTGACAACTATTTGACAAAAAGGTAAAAAATTTTTATTTTTTTTTTATTAATAAGAAATAAATTCTTAAAAAATTAAATTTTGCTTATATTTAAAAAACGGGGCAGATGGGAAAAGAAGATGTATGGACATTTTAAAAGGTTAATTTTTTCAAAAAGGGGAAAAAAATACAGATGTTGTTTTTAAAAAAAATTTTAAAACGTTATTTAATATCGGTAAAACGGAAACCCCCGAAAAGGTATTTTTAAAAAAATGCACTTGCCAAAATATTTTTAAAATGTAGTTTTTTTTCCTGTTATGGCCGTGTCCCCAAATTTAAAATTTTTCTTTTTTTTGGTTTCCCAGAATGTTTAATTTATATATATATATATATATATATATATATATATATATATATAATATATATATTTTATATATATATATATATATATATATTTATATATATATATATATATATATATATATATATATATATATATATATATATATTATTTTTTTAAAAAAATTTATTTTTAAAGAAAATACATAAATATCTTTTACCTCTACCAAAGATAATATTTATACGGATAAGATGAACCATTCAATGCTATTTTTTTGATACCCTAATGGACTTTGGCTAACGTGAGCCGATGTCATCAGAGATTTTGGGTATCCTTGAACGAAAGTTAAACAGTGTTGCCGGCAGGCATTTGGCGTGATGAAACGCGACTAAAAAATACACAATCCGTTTAGCCGCCCGCAATCGCTACTTCGTGTTCCGAATAAGGTACAAGCGACAGACATTGACAATGTCGCACATGGTTTCTACCTCGTTGCTGGGGCAGGGTTACCTTAAATTTTATTCGCATTTACGGAAGCATTGATATTTCCGGCTATTAAAAACGCCCCATTTAAATGAACCATCTATTCGTATGATCTACATCCCTCAAAATAGACACGATATAAGTCTATCACCTTGACGTCAGGAATCTATCATAAAATTATGTATGCTTATTTTTCGGACACTCTATATTTTAATTTTATGTAAAAAGCTAGGCCATATAAATCGTCTAGCCAATGACCAAGAATACTAAACAGCCATTATGTCAAATAATTGCTTTCTTAACGCGAGAATTAAAAATATTAATGAGACAGTCACTTTGGTGAAACGAAAAACCTTCAGAAAATTAATACAGGAAACTGTTAAAGTTAGACCCGCTTAAAGCGAAGTTGTTTATTTTTCTCTGCATGTAGCTGATTTTCCAAATTCATAATTTTTTAGGGGCCTTACATACAGGGTGTGTGGGTGGTATATCATGCCCCATTTTTTTTTAATTGTGGAATTTTAATAGTTTTAGCACCAAATAATGAAACCTTCGTCATATTTACGAAAAAAAGTTATTCTTTATGGTCAGTTGTGGTTAGTTGTGGTTAGTTATCTCGAGAACTGTTGGTCTTAGCGATTCGATTATTGGGACCATTTTTGTAGGAAATTAAATTCCCAACAATTTTGTCATTTATCTTTTGTGTAGCCCCTTTCATTTTATGGTGGCGAAAAAATTTTTCTTTTTGCTTTATGGCTTTTGAAAGTGACCGTACTACCTCGCCGCCGGTGTGAGTTGCGACTTTGCCCAATGGGAAAATTTTTTAAGCATTTAATTCTCAAAAAATCCGTTTTGGGCGGCGATAACATAAAATGCTCTTTGTTATAGAAATAAAAAGAAACAAGTTTGTTTTATTTTAAAAATTTATTTTAATATTAATTAAAATTTTGGAAAGGGGATTTCCAAAAAAAATTTCGATGGGCCAGAAAAAAATATATATTTGCAAAAAAATTAACCCTATAACAGTGACCCCAAAAGTATTCACATATGTTTTTTTATTATGAGTTTAAAAAAAAACGATTTCGCGTCAACTCTGCATCCAAACCTCGAAACAATGAACGATCCCGATTGTCATTTGTTATTTGGCAGTAAATTTAATTTTGTTAGGTCGGTTACCAAAATTTATTTGTCAAAATATCGAAAAATTTTAAAGGATAAGTTGTTCAAATTTAATTCATGGCTATGTTAAAATTTTGACTATTTGGCTAAAAACAAAAATTTGGACATTTTTTTCCAAAAATATTTTTGTTAAATTTTCTGTCCATTTAAAAAAGGTTTTCCAGCCCTAAACTAATGTTTTGCACAATTTTTTTTACTTTAGTAAGTTAGTCCTTTTTTCCGAAAATTTTAAAAAAAGGATTTTTCGGGAAAATCGAGTTTCGCAAACATTTTTTTAAAAACCGTAACTCGGAATTTCAAAATAATTTTTATTTGGAGTATTTTAATTTATTATTGAATTGTTTGGTTAAAAGAATATTTGAAATTCCGAGTTGCTATTAAATACCAATGCGACAACTCGGCCGAAAAATACCATTTTTAAATTTTTTTCGGAAAATTACTAAAATTGTCTGTCATTGTTTGGTCGAAAAACCCTTTTTAAGTAAAGAAAATTTTCAACAAAATCTTTATGGAAAAAAAATTACAAATTTTGTTTTAATCAAATAAAATTTTAAAAATAGTCATAAAAATTCAAAACTTATCCCTATAAAATTTTTCGATATTTTTACAAATAAGGGTTTCGCCAACAACAAAAATTAAATTTCCCAAATAACAAATGAAATCGGGATCTCATGTTTCTGGAGGTTTAAAATGAAACTCTGAAAAAATTTTTTAATTATTATATATATATATATATATATATATATATATATATATATATATATATATATATATATATATATATATATATATATATATATATATATATATATATATATATATATATATATATATATATATATATATATATATATATATATATATTTTATATTTAAAAACCCAAATTTTTAATTTTAAATATGTAAGCCCAAATTAAATTATTAAGCGGATCTGCCGTAAACAAACCGCAGGAGTCAAAAAATAAATGAAGAAACGCAAACATGATTAAATAAACACATTTGCAAACTTTATTTGCAATAACAGACCAACTTTCATTACCATCAAAAGAAACAAAATGTAACTGTACCCGATATAAACAAGTTTAATAAACCAACTAGGTATCGACCGGAACCCACTGACCTACATTTTTTTATCTTCAAATTTCCATGAGATGCAACAAGTGTACCGGCGTGGTACCGGCCTGCCGTAGTGTCAAGAAGTCAACAACGGTACCAATTGTTTATCTTTCTTTGCGAGTCTAAGATCACGCGAACCCATTAAGATGTTTAATTTTTACATTAAATAAATAATAGTTTCGTCTTTTGTTGACTAACGACGTGTGAAGCAGTGAAAAGAGATGAAAGTAAAAGTATTCGGTTTGATGAACTTGATCTACGGACTCCTAGTCTGCCAGATTTGTGTTTGGGTGGTTTTTGCGGTTCCGGTGGTTGAGGTCGATATTTGGAGAGATGAGGTTGGGAAAAATGAAGTGATGAGTGGATGGGTTGGAAACGGGACGCGAGGACTTGACAGTGACGCTAGTAGATTACCAAGAGGCAAGAACAATATTATTTTCTATAGTTACTTATCAGAGCTGGGACGGATCCTTCAAAAAAGGAATCCATTTTCAGATCCGGATCCTTGTAAAGGAATCGAATTACCGATACGAGTCACGATTCTTTTTTTAAGGAAAAAAGGAATCGAATCTTTAGTTTTTATGCTTACAAATGGTAACTACGATACCAATGATACTACATAATCCAGATGATAAATCAAGCGTCAAAGATTTTAGCACGAAGCCCGACCCGCAAAATATAATTTTAGCCTCATTTTTAAGTGCTGTTACTCTTAGCCAAATTAGTTTTTGGTAAATACTCTTTAAATTTGAATATGTATAAATCAACATCAAACCACCCTCAAATGGAACATTTTTTTCGAACTGTATTCCAAACCTTGCGATGCTAGATCTTCATAAGGTTTTTAAATGTGATCCTTGAGAAAACCTTAAGCAACTTATAAATAGGACATCTTATTGTAACTTTACAGGAAGTTTCATAAGTACCGTTTAATAATTTCTCTGGTTGCGGAATATAAAAATGTATTAAAATTTTAAATTTATTTTGAATAGTAATATTAAAATATCCCATTTCAAAGTCTCTCCGGGTTATCTAAAGGATAAAATATAAAAAAAATATGAAGATCGAGCAATCAAAACTATTAAGAACAAATGCAAGTAAAATTTATGCTCATTTTAGAATACCATACTCTATGGTTTCGAAAAAATCTTTTATTTAAATGTTGTCTCTCTGGACCTGAAAAACAACATATTTTGGTTAAAAATTAAATGTTAGGTGTTTTTTGTTATTTAAAGATGTTAATAGGCAGATGGTTTAAAATTCTTCATCTTTATTTTCAAAAATCAATGTTATGCTGATTAAGAATCTTAAATAAAAATTTGAAGATTTAAAATGGAAGATTATGACATTGATAAAACTATTTGCCTCAGATTCAGGATAAAAGGTTTTCTTTTGAAATCGGATCATCGATACCGGATCTAGGATTTCACGAGACTCTGAAATTAAAAGGTTTCCTTTTCGTCTCGTCTCGATTTCGAAAAGATCGAGACGAGATTTTGTTTTTTTCGAGACGAATGAAAAAAAACATTTTTGTTTTTTTTTAGTTTAAAAGGGGTTTTTAGTTTTCGATCCCCAAAAAAAAAGGTGCTAAAATAACTCAGATTTTAAATATCAAAAATAGAAAAAAAAAAATTATGCTAAGAAATAATTCTAATTTATTTTAAACGTGAGAACATAAAAACCAAAAAAAAAAAAAAGAAAACAAAACCAAATTTTTTTTCGATATTTCTCGATCGCGATATGTGCTGCAAAAGTAAAACTTAAATAAAAGAAAAAAAAATTAAAAACCCCTGCTAAGAAAATTTTTTTTTTTTTTAAAAAAATAAGAACAAAAACAAACCAAAAAAAAAAAAAAATTTTAAAAAAAATAAAAAGGACAAAGATAAGAGTAAGTATTTTCATATTCTGAAAAAATTTTTTAAAAAAAAAAACCCCTTCCAACTATTACAAATAATTTTTAATATCGAAAAATTTTTTTTTTAAAAAAAAACGACTGTTTCGATTAAAAAAAAGAGTTTGTTGCTGGGATTGGTACATGTCGTACATTTTTTTTCACAAACGAAGAAACAATTTTAAACTTTGACATTTTTTACCTAGGTAAATTTTAAATGTATGGATAAAAGTTAAATTTAAAACATAAAAATTTGTTTAATTTTCTTTTTTTTGGGAAAAAAATTCTTTTTTTGTGCTGATGTTGGGGATTTTTTTTTAAATGGTTTTTTGGGAGTTTTAGTTCATAGTTATATAAAATAATTGGGAGTAGAGGCGGAAAATAAAGGCCCAATTAATTTTTTTAATTTTAAATTAAAAAAAATTTTTTTTTTCAAATTTTCCTTCGTTTTCAAGAAATTTAAATATAAATTTTTTTCCAAAAAAATTTTAAAATTTGTGTGTGCTAATTTTGGGCCCTTTAACCATTACGTCATATGAAATCAAGTTTTACTTTTGTAAAAAAAGGGGGCATTTGTCTTTCCCGTTTTTTAAAAAAAACAAAAAAACAGGTTCACTAACGAAGAATACGGTGATATTGTTTATGTGTATGGGTGGGTATCAAGGGTAGTAAATTTTAAAAAATATGCCTTTTTTAAATATTTTTTCCGCAGATATAGGTTATGTTTGGACGTCCCCGTTTGCCCATTTTGCCCAAAAAAGGGTTTATTTTATTAATTTTTTTTAAATATTCAACTTTTAAAAACTATTTTGGATATGTATTTTTCTATTAGAACTCTAATGTATAATTTTTTTAAAAAAAATTAAATTTTATATTACTTTTTAAACCCCAAAACAAAAAGGCAAACAGATTACGTCACAAATACCAATTGGGCTTTTTAAATTGGTTTATATGGGCTTAAATGGGATCGAGCCCCCTTTTTAGGTTTATTACCCTTGGGTGGGTATAAAATAATAATTTTTTGGCATGTGCACCAAAGTGTCTAACTTTTGACAACAAACTTGATTTTTTATGACGTAATAGTTTGAAAGCGCCAATTGATTAGGACCCCCAAAATGGGGGTTTTTTTTTTTTTCCCAAAAAATTTATAGTGAAATTTTGGGGAAAAAAGGAAAAAAATGAAAAAAAAAAGGTTTTTTTGGGTTTTTTTAATTCAGAATTAAAAAAATAATTTGGGTTTTTTTTTTGCCTCATTTTTCCCAAAACCCCCGTTTTTTAAAAATTTTTTTTTTAAAGATAAAAAAAACCCTTTATTGCAGCCTTGGCCTTGTGTTGTGGGGTTTAACCAAAAAGAACCCTTAAAACATTCAGTTTTTTTTTTCGAGACTCTCGAAATTTCGAGGTCTTGAACGAACAAAAATTTTTTCGGAAAAACTTCCAGACGAGGGTTTTAATTTATTTTCGTCCGATGATGAGACGAACGAAAATGCCTTCGAGACGAGATTTCCGTCTCGATGAAATTTCTAACCGATCATTTAAAAATTTATAGAGAACCGGATCACGGACCCTATTTTTAAAAATAATCACCCAGCCTTCGGATCCTCAAAAAGAACCCAATTCGGATTCGATTTCAAAAGAATTTTGATTTCACCCAGTTGTTTTATGTTTCATTTTTTGCATTCCATAGACATGGCACGTGGCTCATATTTATAGCTTTCCCCATTAAAAAAATAAAATACCCATCTTGTGTTTTTTTTTCTTTCCCAGGTACATTTTTTTTAAAAACCCCTCTATTCCAATTTAAACGTAATTTATAGTCAGTCCAGTAACTGAAGACCTGGAAAAATTGTTTTAAATAAATCTGACAGTTTTCGTTTGGGGCGAATTCTGGTCTTTGGGTGCTTTGAGCGAGAAAAAGTTTATCACGATTCCGACATGGGGAAACCCCCTGAAAATGGCCCCCAAAAATGAGTTTCCCCCAAATTCGAAAAATATGCAATTAGAAATTTTTGTTTATAAAAAAATGAAGATCACCTTTGAATTTTTAAAAATGGTCCTTACCATTTTTTTTCAACACTAATATTTTTCGCAAAAACGGCCGTCGAAAAATCCATAACATTCCACACTGGATATATGTGGTGGTTTCTTACCGAATTTCTAGTGGTAGAGCGGCAGCTGAAATGAGGGGACATTTGGGTTCCGTTATCTCGAAAACTATCGATTTTTCGAAAAAATTATAAGAACCATTTTTGTAGATAACAAGACGATCTTCATTTTTTGTCTAAACAAAAATTCTCCAATTCGCATATTTTGGCAGATATTGGGGGGAAACCATTTTCGGGCTTTAGGGTCCATTTGTTTCCATCTGTTAATGTTAATAAACTTTTTGGAAAGCATCCAAAAGACCCAAAGGAAAACTGTACAGATTTATTTACAGCTTTGTCCCTTTATTTACTGGACTAATATGAATTAAATTGATTTTGTTTTTACTAAAAATTAATACGAAATCCTTTTTAAGAAAACCTATCGAAAGATGCTTTTAAAAACAAGTTAATACAAAAGGTGTTTCGGTAATTGTGTAGAATCGCGGTTCCACTTTTAAATTTTATTTAGGTTTTCAAATATTTTTATTTTTAACGTTTATTAAAAATACAATAATTAAAAAAAAAACAAAAATGTTAATATTTCGATTAAAAAAAAATTTGGAAAAAAATTAAAAATCCAAAAATTGATATTTTTGTTTTTTTTTAAAATTTGTCTTTACATTAACACCGAATTTTTTTATTGGTATCCTTTTTTTTAGAAATAATATACAATATTTCTGTTTCACATTTTTTTAATACGAGAAAAGCCATAAATATGGCCTTTTTCAGTCCCTGTTGAATGACCCTGTACATCCCTTAACCAATTTAAAACTGATTGTACAGGGTGTCCCATTTTTGACACTTATAGATTATTTCCGTAATTGTTAGTGTTATTAAAAAAAAATATGGGCGTCATGTACTCTTTTTGGGTCAAACTTAAAATGGTAAAATCAAACTTTAAAAATGTTCGCTTCCGTAAGAGATACTGGGAAAAATTAAAAAATTGTCCATTTCAAAATGACCCTATATTTTCTTAATTAAAATAGACACGGAAAAATGTTTTATACAAAAGTTTCTTAAGAATGATTGTTCAATAATCTACCGTTTTCAGAATAATATACGGGGTCAGGTAAAAAAGTTATCAGACCTAACCTTATTTTTTAAAATGGAACACCCTATATATTTTATTCTAAAAAGATAGCGTATTAAATCTCATTTTCAAAAATTTAACACACTACGAATAATGCTGATTTTCTGTGCGATTTATTTAAACTGTAAAACCAAAGCTAAAATTATAGAAACAAAACTATGTTGTGCCTTTTCACTGATCTTCATGGCGTATTGTTATTTTGACTGTAACTTTTTTATTTGTTTTAGTCCTAAATTTTTTCCCTGTGCCATTTGTGGAAGAATGCAAAGCGAATGATGGAAGAAGAAGAGGTAAGTTATTCTTCAGTTACTAGTATAAGCTGATCATAAATTTCTCACTAATTATTTTTTAAAATTATTTTTAGGAATTTGCATGAACACCTATGAATGTAGAATACAAGGCGGTAAATCGTACGGATTTTGTGCCTTGGGATTTGGAGTTTGTTGTGTATGTAAGTTTTTTAATTATATTTGAAAAGACATTAAAATTATTATACCTATATGTCTTGTACCCTCGACTTGTGACATTCATCACATTTATTTCGGAGGCTGTATCTAGATAGAATATCAATCCAGCGGGTCAATCCCACTTTTAATCCGTAACCCGTTATTGCGTCTAGCTTCACTCTGGTTGTTTTCTTGATATTGCTTCTTGGTACTACTCCGCGGCAATTCGCTGGCTCTCCTCTTTCCAGACACACTTTGCGATGTCGCAAAGTTAGCTTTCGGGTTTTGTCGGTGGAAAAACTGGATGTCGGACTCTGAGCCCCCAGAAACTGTGATGTTTCCACAAAATTAATTTTATATCGATGAAAGGCACAGTCAGTTTTGACGCTTCCTGCTGTGGGCGCAGCCCTTCCGCATGGAAAAAGACCTCGTGCACGACACAAAAACGCCAGGATCTGGAAGTCACCCCTCACAGCGCTTAGCTGCAGAAGAAAGACTTCTTAAGAATTTGAAAACTTAGCGAGCTCCCTTCTGAAGTGTTGACGCGTCCGAAGACAAACAGAAACTGTGGCGGTAGTGTCATTCAAACAATTAAAAAATCAAGTTTTAACATGATTTAAATTTTTGGACCATACAAGACCTTATTCTTGCCAATTTTTCCCTTGAAATGTTTTTGCAAGGTGGCTACCCAGATTGCTAGTGATGAGCGAGATCGGTCTTGGTTTGCGGTCTTGGTCTTGGTCTTGCAGCAAGACCAAGACCAAGACCGCCTTTTCGCTTGCAAGACTAAGACCAAGACCGGGGTATGCAAGACCAAGACCAAGACCAAGACCGAGGAGTGCAAGACTACGCAAGACCAAGACCGACCTGCAAGACTCTTGCACTTATTCGATTTTTTTTTAATATTATAAATTTCAATGTTCATATTCAATATATAGAGGTATTTTATACAGACATGACAAGAAAAAATTGTCAAGAACTGACAAAAAAGGCGATTATTTAATAAGTAACAGGTTTTTTGATAAAATAATAATTAAATCGATTACTTTGTTCTTTTATACAGTTCTCTAACGACGATAACGAGTAAATTCAATAACATGTTTCAAAAATATTAAGATGATGACTGAATGGTCCGACAAAGCTCGATATCTCCGAACGACAGACAAAAGGGTAACACAAGTTATAGAAGCTAAAAATTACTTTTATATTCCTGATGTTAAATTAGCTATCTAGTAATGCTGCTTACAGAGTAAATCAAAAATTTCCAAAATCCAATAATACATTATTTTTGTTCCACACTGTAAGAAGCGGCACCATAAGATTACATCTTAAAACTAAGATATAAATGTGATTGATTAATAAAAAATATATTTGTCATATCATAGAAGTTCTTTTTAGATTAATGGATTTTAAATATCACTTCCGGTTTAGATGGAAAAGTCAAAACAATACCAAAAGAATAATTATGACGTCATTTTTGTCAAAACCGAAAATGATATTTAATATTTAACCTACGTCGACATTGTTCTTTTGTGACAGTTCAACAATTTCCACATAATAAACAGGATGGCGATTTTTTTAAAGGATTTTTCTCCATTAATTTTGTAATTTTAGGTTAAAAGTTAAAAATAAGGGAGTTTTCTTGAGTGGCAGTGGATTCTTCGGAAAGTTCTGAGATAAAAATAATTTTACATTTACGCCTTTTTTTCTATAATTTTTTTTTGTTTAGATTTTCACTATCATAAGAGGAGATCTCGAGCTTTGTCACACTATTGAGCCACCTTGAAAATGTAGAATGTTTATAACGTATTTGAACAAACTTTGCACGGCAAATGTTTGACTAATTTGAGGAGAAAAAGTTCATATGAACTGAAAAGTTCCTTGAATAACTTTTTTCTTAAATCAGAAACCTGTGTTTTGTATCAGAATCATTCTAACGGAAATTTCACGTCACATCTGGTTAGTTATTAAGTCCTTTTTTTCTGCTCACACTCTACACCGTTTTATATTTGCTTTAATTTTATATGTTTTTTCAAAGAAAATTTAAATAATTCTTATTACTTAAATGTTTCTATATGTTACTAAATGTATACAAGCAGGTTGTGTCTCAATTCAACTAAAAATGGACCACAATAAATAAATAAACCCCTTCATTAAAAATATACTTTTTAATCAAATAATTTAAATGTATGTGTAAGGTTAGAATTTGTATATTTTAAAATTTTAAAGCAAAAAATATAGTCTCTATCTTAATTTATTTTTAAGTACTAAAAAAATATATTTTATTTAACATTGCTCAGTATAAATAATTACTACCAAAAAAAAATCAAGACCAGCAAGACTCTTGCAGCAAGACCAAGACCAAGACCAAGACCGGGTGGTGCAAGACCAAGACCAAGAACAAGACCTTCTTTTGGCTTGCAAGACCAAGACCAAGACCAAGACTACCCCGGTCTTGGTCTTGGTCTTGCTTTGCTCATCACTACAGATTGCTAACTATGCATCAAAAACAGCGACTTTAATAAAGATTCTGCAGCAATTGAACAAAGGTGCCCTTGAAAACATACATGGGAGGTTCTTCCATATCCCCCTTATTAGGGTTCCATATTTTTTTGAAAATAACGGACGGGCAGCCCAGGTCAACATTTTTGGGCCCAAAAAAAAAACCCCTTTTGACGTCCTTTTTTTTTTTTGGATGGTGGCGTCGCTACGTTTTCTTATGCTGACTAAAGGTGTGGTTCCTTCCCGCGGCCGTCGCATGCGGCCGCCGTTTAAAGGGTGGTTTCTTAGGACCGCGGCTCAAACTCCGTGCAAAATTTTGTGAATAATGTATTCCCTTATTCAAAAATTTATTTTGAATTTTCATAACAAACCATATGTTGGGGGGATCAGAAATATTTTTTGGGGTTTGGGGGGAAAACATTAAACTGTTTTTTTTGAATAAGTCAAACATCTTGGTTTGGGCCCAAAAAGCTTTAAAAATGAAAAAAAACAGGACCCCCAAAAAAAAATTTTAAATTTTAAAAAATTAAAAAAAAAACCGGATATTCCACACAAAACAACACAAACAAAATATCAGTCGCAGACCGACTGCGTCTACACTCTTCTGCAGCGGGGCCCGTCGCATCAATCGCAGTCGTTGACAGCGGACGCATACGACGGACGCTTGGAAGAAACCGGCACATTTAAAAACATTAGTAGGGTGCTTTCCGGTAACGTAGTGCGTTAGACCCCATGCGGGGCCGCGTGGAAGGGAAAAATACCTTAAAGGAGCGCGCCGCGCCCCCTTTCCCAATTCGCACGGTCCCAAACGGTGGTCAGCTGAGGTGATCTAAAGTACAGTGACGATGTCACTGTAATCTAAAAGGAGGGCCCCCTTTATACTCAAATGACGCCACATAGAATATAATATTAAGATATTATCACAGCTTATACATATAAACTGTATAAATTGATATTATCATACAGAAATCAAAAATTTAAATTTTTTATTATTTTTTTTATTTTCTGTATGGATAGTAGTCAATATAATATGGATAATAAAAAAAAAAGGACAAGGGCTGAAACGGACCGGACAAACGGACGGTTTCAAAATAACGGACTGTCCGTTACAAAAACGGACTATGGCAACCCTACCCTTATGGTCCGGATCTTCCATATTATGCCATATTTCGGGGTGTGTCATCAGTCTATTATTTTTTTTTTTAAATTTTATGGTTTAAATGCTCACTGTAGGACAGAGCTAGCAGACGCTATTAAATTGAGGATTTGGCATCTACCAGTGACGTACATCTATTATTTAAAATTAAAAAAAAAAAAAAAAAATGCTATTTAAGGAAATACATTACTAAAATAATAATAATTTTTAGTTACTGCCACCTGTAACCAAGAAGTTATAAACAATCTAACATACTTCGTCAATCCCAACTTTCCAGACCTTACAATAGGAATGTCCTCATGTTCTCTAAAAGTGAAAAAAATCGATCCAGAAGTATCTCAGCTGAGGTTTGACTTTATTCATTTTAATTTGGTAAGTGTTAATTTAGTCCAATATTTCATTCACGTATAAATTTTCCCATAAGACACGTTAAAAATCAAAAAATTCCAGCGGAATTTTACGTTGCCTAGACAACGTGGTATTTTCACTTACTTACAAACACAGAACAATCGAACGTGTTTGTTTGTATTGTCAATTAGAAATGTCAAAATCAGTCAAAATAAGTCGATTTGGTCATCTACACAATGAAGAAATAGATAAAGTAATTCAAAAAACGATTTCAGTTATAGTTTTAATTATGTTGCATGAAATTGAAAATTGTATGACAAAAAAAAACCATTTTATTAGTATAATACTCCTATATTTTTTTATTCTAGAAATATTCTCCCTAAATACCGCTCGTGCATAAAATTAACCAGATAATTTTCATTCAAGCTTGTTATACAAATTCCAGTCGTTCTTCCAACTCATGGAATTATAAGTAACAAGCTTTCATAAAAATTATCGGTAATTTTTAAGCACTCGTGGTATTATCCCCGATAATTTTTAGAAAGTATACAGGGATTTTATTTACATATATTAAAAAAAAAGATGAATAAATCTTATATAAAAGTCTCATAAGAGTTTATTATCTGTTGGGCCCACTGGAAGAAACTAAAGAACAAACGAATATTACACAGCTGGGGAAATAATAAAAGTTTCACATTTTTTTAAATGAAACTTCCTGTATTTTTGTGCCTTAATCACAACTTGAGCTGGATACTCGCGTCTAGCGACACCCCCGCTGACGAGCTTCTTGACAGTGTTGACACATGAAACATGCTTTTTATGCAGGGACACGGCTAAAAAATTACATTTTATGTAATAATTTGGGGTCTTTTTTAAAACGTCTCCGCATTTTTACGTCTGAAAATAAAAAGCCGCTTTGCTAACCAGAACTAACCATGACCGACTAGAACTTAGGGCTTTTGAATTTGTCTAAATTATTTGTAGAAGTTATAAACAAAATTTTAAGAACGTATTAGATAAAACCCGGGGAATATACAGGGTGTCCGGAAAAAGGAGGCCAATCCGCCGGCCACATATAGGGTGGACCAAAATAATGCGACTTTCGTTATGCCATTTTTTAATTGGGCGCTCGGTATTCAATATACAGGGCGTCAAAATGAGAAATATAAAATCGGTTTTTTTGAAGTAAGTCGAGTGTTTCATAAGATATTAAATTAAAATTTGGTGTGAGGGGGTTTTTTGAAACGAGAAATTGAAATCCGTTCACGGATTCGCTATACCTTGCAGAGGGCGCCACCTGTGTTAAAAATACCAAAACTTTTTTGTACCCCTGTATAATAAAGTTCTAGTAAAAAATTCTAATTATCCAATCTTTTCTTGTAAAAAAAAGTATTCTTAGTAAATGTCGGCCTGAGAATCCGTTTATTAGATATCTTAATTTTAAAATATAGATACATTTTAACAAGTTAACAAAATAAACGTAAATTATTTTTTCTAAATTAATGCTAAATTACTTATTATAATAAAAATCACTAGAATAATGACCATAAATTATTTGTTCTACGTGACCTCCAATCATTTGTATACACATACAAGCCCTCTTTATTAAACTTTATTAAAGAAAATCTAAGGCTTTGAAAAATATTTGGTTTCAACCTGAAATGCTCTCCAGCTGCAATGATTCTTTCTGTTAAATGATCCTCGTTTAAAATCGGAACCATATATACAAAGTCACAGTATAGAAAAGTATATACTCTTTTCTATACTGTGACAAAGTCTTTCATACATCCCCAGACTGAAAAATCCAAAGGTCGGGCGAACGGGGTGGCCACGGAACAGGAGCATCTTGACCGCGACCAATCCAGCGATTAGGAAATACTTGATGTAAATAGTTCCTAACATTTATAGCAAAATGAGCCGGAGCACCGTCGAGTTGAAACCAAAGATTTTGTCTTAAATTTAGAGACAAATCATCAAGCAAATCGGGCAGTATTTCTTGTAGAAACAACAAAAATGAATCACCAGTCAAATTACCGGGTAAAATGACAGGTCCTAAAAGAAAGTTATTCACAACACCTGCCCACACATTGACTTTAAAATTTACTTGATGATGTGTCTCAACTATGGCCCTAGGTTTCTCTTCAGCCCATATGTGTGCTGTAAAATGACAGGTCCTAAAAAAGTTATCCACAACACCTGCCCAATTGACTTTAAAATTTACTTGATGATGTGTCTAAACGGCCAAGTTCTCTTCAGCCCATATGTGGCGTTATGGATATTTGTCTTGCCTCGGGATCGTCGGGTAAAAGACCCTGTACTTTTTAAAGATGAAATGGGTAAAGTTGTTGACTCCGTAAAATATTATGTGTCTCGGTTTTCTCAATATTTCTCACCCGTTCAGCCAAAACCTAGTATAATGTTTGGTGATTCTTCGACAATTCTTAAAATTTCTTCCTCTTGGCCCTGGTTGAACCGTACGAGGTCGGCCGCAATGGGGGAAATTCCAAATTTTTTAATTTTTCGAAAGTATTTAAAAAAAATAAGCAAATGTCGCCTTAAAACACGTATTAGCAAAAAATACATTTTAGATACTCACAACGGCCGTAAATGATTGAAAATACCTCCAAATTCAAATTCTACCTGGCGGACCAAAACGCTTTGCCATTGGTCGTCACAACTCACAATCATCAATCTACGTTTTTTAATTCCCCAAAGGAATGGCCATTAAAAAAGCGTTGTCGCCTTGATTTAAAACTGTTCCGTTGTCAAATTTTCTTGTATTTAATCGATTGTGAGTGTTACTGCATTTCCCCTACTTTAAACATTGTTAAACGGGCTTTTCTCTTTCCATAAGTAGGTGTGGAGGTGGGTTTTTTTTTAAAAATCGTGTTTGTGTGAAAAATTTTCAAAACTATTGGATATTGTTTTCCTAAAGACTTTTGTGCAAGCAAGTGACTTTTTTCCCTTGAAAAATGACTGAAAAAAGGGGGTATTCTAAGGGCCAGCCCCATAACCTGCCTGTTGTGGACATGTTTATGGTTGCAAATTTTTTAAAAATTTGGGTAGTGATAGTTTTCTTTGGGGAAAATTCCCCCGGCGTTAAAGCGAAGTAAGTACACACGGTTAAATATAATTAAAAATAATTGCGTTTAGTAGAATAAACTTACATTATTCAGTACTTATCTCAAATTAAAAAAAAAACTTTTGGTCTAGTAGTTAGTACTATGTACATATATTCTAACAATATTCAACTAAAGTCTCGGGTTTGGGTAGCAGTTTTTTATTCTACCTTTGTTTTTTATACTATAAGACCTATACATCGAAAAAAAAATCAAACTTGCATAACAAAAACCTAGGTTATTATTTACCTACATTGGGGAAAATTTCCCCACAAACAAAAAGTACGGAGTTCGGGAAAAACCTTGATATCTCTACGGCACGCTTTTAACCATTTCGCTCTTCGATTTGGATTTGTAGGCAGGTTAAAAAAAAAAATTTTTTCGGTGTTTGAAATTTACTCCGACACATTGGTACAACACAGTATTTAAAAATTTTTGATACTACTTTTTTCCAAAAAAAAACTTTAACACGACCCAAAACAATATACAGTTACAAAATGCAATGAAAATTATCGATCCACAACAAAAAATAACAGTACAATAATAGAGAAAAAACTGTGAAAACAGCGTGGCGTGTTCGCTATACGGATGGGTCGACGGCCATAGTAAGTAATGACGTCATCCCCGCTGGCGCGAAAATAAACTGTTTGAAATGCTTTCGGACCGCGCGAAACTTTAACACCAAACATCAAAACCATATCCGCCATTTCGAAAAAGGGGGCATTTCTTGGTCTTTTGAGCCATTATGGTTTTAAAAAATTTAAAAGAAAACACACCAAATACAAATATGTAAGTAAAAATGTAGATTTTTTTTTGGAGTAATTGAAAATTTTTAAAAAGCGCCCCGAAGCTTTTATTGTCACTTTAACGACGTTGAAACTTCCAGTCTCCCTTAGGCGGTTAATCAAATTTAAAAAATATTTTATCGCGTCTAGCGACTAACTAGCATTGAAGTCACATTTTTCTAGTTGAGAATTGACTGGTATTTACTGTTTACAATAATATTTAAAACTTACCAAACATCAAAACCATATCCGCCATTTCGAGAAAGGGTACATTTCTTGGTCTATGAGCCATTATGGTTTTATAAGTTGTAAGAAAACACACCAAATACAAATATGTAAGTAAAAAATGTAGATTTATTTTAGGAGTAATTGAGAAGCTTGTTAAGAGCGTCAGAAGCGTTTAAATTTGTCACTTTAACAGTACGTAAAAAGTTACTGGTGCCCGAGGTCAGCCAATTTGTTTAGAAAGAATTATCTAGATTTTAAAATTAAGATATCTAATAAACGGATTCTCAGGCCGACATTTACTAAGAATACTTTTTTTACAAAAAAGATTGGATAATTAGAATTTTTTACTAGAACTTTATTATACAGAGGTACAAAAAAGTTTTGGTATTTTTAACACATGCAATATACCGCAGGTGGCGCCCTCTGCAAAGTATAGCGAATCCGTGAACGGATTTCAATTTCTCGTTCCAAAAAACCCCTCACACCAAATTTTAATTTAATATCTTATGAAACACTCGACTTACTTCAAAAAAAAAACGATTTTATATTTCTCATTTTGACGCCCTGTATATTGAATACCGAGCGCCCAATTAAAAAATGACATAACGAAAGTCGCATTATTTTGGTCCACCCTATATGTGGCCGGCGGATTGGCCTCCTTTTACCGGACACCCTGTATAATTACACTTTAAATAAAATTATAACTCAAAAATTATAAAAATTTTGTTAATAACTTCTATGTAGGGATAATTTGGACAAATTCATAAGCCCTAAGTTCTAGTCGGTCATGGTTAGTTCTATGGATGATTTTTTTCATAATTTTTGCATAAGTCTCGATATTTTTCTATTCGGCCATTTTTCCAGGGCCGGATTTAAGTTTTTGTCGCCCATAGGCTAATTTATTTTTGCCTCCCTAATATGTCAATATTGCCGCTCATAATATTTGCTGCTCAGGGCAGCCTCTCCGTAAATTCACCCCCAATGTTGCCCCTCATTTTCACGTAGACAGTCTTGTGGGGCTTATCAAGAGGAAGATTTTGAGCAGAAAAATGTATGCCAAAACCCAATCTTGCGCCCCTTAGATCATTTTTGCGCCAAAAATTTGTTTTTTTTAATCAAAGTTTGGAGATAAATTTACGGAAAATAAATACCCAAATGAAAACTCCAAAAAGGGGGATTGATAGGCAAATTCAAGACGAGAATCTTAAAAAAATGAGCCTCAATGGTTAAACTATAGAAGCTGTAGATTTGCGTACATATTTCACGTTATAGCTTTTTTGTGCAAATATGAATTACCTATATAGTCTGGTCAACATGTACCTTTTTGGATAAAATTTTTGTGTATTCTCCGAAAACTACGATCAAGGTGTCATTCGATTCGAATATTATGTAGAAAGTTTAAGCAAAAGTCCCCAAAGGGGCAGATGAAAATTGCAAAAGTTATAAACAATTTAAAAAAAGGGGACATGGTACCAACGCGCGGAAGCCAGACTCCCGCTTTTAGCGCTATTTTTAGGGCTCTGTAAAAATTATAAATATTAAAGATACAGTTCCGGGAGGTAGGACTTTTTTCTAGGAAATTTCCTCCTTTTTTCAGATCTTTTTTTAAATTTTGAATATCCTTGATAATTTTCGAGATATTAAAAAAAACGGTCCCTTTTGAGACTTTTCCCTAAATTTTCTACATAATATTCCGAAGCGAATGACACCTTGATCGTAATTTTCCGAGGATATACAAAAATTTCATCCAAAAAGGTACATGTTGACCAGACTAATATTTTATTTTTATTTTTGTATATCTTTTCTAAAGCAATTTGTAAATTCTAACATATGTTTCAAAGGGTCAGCCCAATAGAAGAACAGGGGAATGTGAGGAAGATATTTTTTTAATTACCGCTGAAAATGCTACTCGTGAAATAACAATTTGTGGACTCAATAATGGACAACATGGTAGGTATTAAAAGAAATACGGAAAAATGTTTTATACAAAAGTTTCTTGAAAATGATTGTTGGATAATCCGCCGTTTTCAGAATAAGTACAGGGTGTCCCAGAATATGTGGGCAATCCCTCGGAATCTAATAGAAAACCCAAAAATATTATGACAAGTTCCCATAAACTTTTTTCCTACGAGCCTCCACTACGGAGATACAGGTACATAAAAGGACGCTCCTAGAAAAGGTTTTTTTTTTAATAACTTTTAAAATACTAGGCGTAAATTAATATATTTTTTTAAATGATGGTTACTAGATAAGTCTCTCTACCATTAAATCATATTTGGCCTATTTAGTTTGCCAGAGACGGACTAGCTCTGACACAATAATAGCAATTTTTTTAACACCCTGTATGATAAGGCTTAAAAATATTATTTTTAGATAGCTTTAACCTTAAACCTAAAAAATGTATTCTTGATTAACATCAATAAAATCAACTGCTTACGAGAATTAAAATATTTTGGTTGGTATTTTTTTAACATTATACAGGGTGTTTTCTAAATGAAGGTCAATATTTAAGGAGGCAATTTTTGGGTCCATTTTAGAAAGAAAACTTTATATGAACGTATGTCCTAAACGCCTTCACTTTTGAGATACAGGGTGGTAAAATTTTTAAAATAAATAATTTATTATTAACCCTGTAAGACGTTTAGGACACGCGTTCATATGAAGTTTTCTTCCTAAAAGGGACCCTAAAAATGCCTCCTTAAATGTTGACGTTCAATTAGAAAACACCCTGTATAATGTAAAAAAAATACCAACCATAATATTTTATTTCTCGTAAACAGTTGATTTTATTGATGTCAATCAAGAAATACTGTTTTAGTTAAGGTTAAGCTATCTAAAATATATTGTTGGTCTTTATCATACAGGGTGTTAAAAAATTGCTATATGAGTCAGGCTAGTCCGTCCTATAACTAAATAGGCCAAATATGATTTAATGGGAGAGAGACTTATCTAGTAACCATCATATTAAAAAAATATTAATTTACGCCAAGTGTTTTAAAAGTTATTAAAAAAAAAACTATTTTTAGGAGCGTCCTTTATGTACCTGTATCTCCGTAGGGGAGGGTCGTAGGAAAAAAGTTTATGGAAACTTGTCATACTATTTATAAGGTTTTCTATTAGATTCCGAGAGATTGCCCACATATTCTGGGACACCCTGTATATTTAGAAACTTGCTTAGTTAATAAATAAAGATTTTTCAATGAGGGAATATTAAATGCTGAATGGATTAAAAAGTATTTTTTATTAGGAAAGCAGGAAAGAAATTAACAGGCATGTTATTAATTTTTAGTATACTTTGATGTAGAAAACATAGAAGCTGTCGATATATCGATGACTCTGGATAGAAAAGCAGTCACTAGATTTTGGGAAGTGATAATTACTCAAATTGATTTTACCCAGAAGGCACCTCCCGGATGTTTACAGTATCACGAAGGTACCAATACATTCGCCATTACATTAAAATAAAAAGTAGCAAAAAAAATAAAAACCTAAAATAAAACACCCCTGGTAAGCCACACTATTTTTTTGCCGTTTTTGAAGTTTTACTTTCTGTCAGATCAAAATATTTGTTCTGCGCAATTTTACGCGCATTTTTAAGATGAACATTAGGACGTGTTCTAAATTTTTTGCTCACATTTTTGGTATTAAATTTGAGCGCAAAAATATATGTTTGCGTTGTAAAAAGATATTTTGGATAATATTTTTGCGCGAGGAAATCTAAATAATTAAAAATGTGCTCGTGTCAAATTGCCTTAATTTAAATTTACTTTTTTCTTCCCAGCCCTAAGTTTTTTGCCCGAACAATTAAGAAATGGTATAACGTATATTTTAGGAACTACAGGAATGGTACAGACCATGAACTTTGCAGACAATGGACGTCATTTAGCGAATCAAGAATATAACATCTGTATAAGGCAGGAGGAACACATGTGTACCATAGTATACGAACCATGTCATGATAACGCATTTAGAATTTCACCAAATACAGAGGAAGGTATTCTTACTTAAAATATCTTTTTTATTTTCGATTATTTTCATTAAAACCGTATAAATGCATAAGAATCCTGCCTCATTTTGAAAGTTGTTAGAACCTCTGCGGCGACATATTTACAAATTCTTATCAACAATTTTGAAATAAACTTGTTTAAACAACACTTAGCATTCTGGACTCCATTCAAAAAAGAGCTGTTCGTCTTATTAATGATCCAACGCTCACAGAAAGGCTTCCTCTTCTTGCCCATCGTCGAGCTGTTGGGAATCTGCCGCTCTTCTATAGGTATTTTCACGGCTTCTGCTCAGAGGATTGGCCAGTATAATTCCTTCTCTGGCAGCTCCCAACAGAGCAACACGTAGTGCAACTTTTTTTGCATCCTTTTACAGTTCAGTTAGAGAGGCCCCGAACTTCCGCTTTCTTCGTTCCTTTATTCCCAGAGTGTCAAGACTATGGAACCTGCTGCCCCCAAAGTTTTCCTTCTCCTCCCAATCTCCAAAAATTTAAGTCCCGTGTGAACAAACTCCCTCTCACCACACTGAAGACACCCACGGTACGTTAATACTTAGGCATCAGCCTTCGTGGACTGTCCCAAGATTTAAAAAAAAAAAAAAACCTATAAAAGTTCTTGCTTCCTGTGGAAGTTCATCATTATTTCACTTTTTTCTGATAACATTTAAGTTACCACTAAAGTGTTATTATACTTACTTTGCTGTTTTCACATTTTTTAGCTCCGAAGATAAAAGTCGGAATTATTTTTGAAAAATAATCCGACCATGATTGCGTCGACTTGGGGCAGGTTTCTGCTGTCTGATTTTACAAAATCTTTGTCCATGGTAAAAGTATTTGACAGAATTTGTAAAATATTGCAAATAAATCACACAAAAACAAATATGGATAATATAGGAAAATCTTATTAAAACAGTTTTGAAAGCTAATATATCACAAGTAGGCGCAAGTAGGCAAACGAGGTTTACAAGCAGGTGACGTCATCATAAACTTGACCAATCAGGAGCGTTTTGTGTCACGTGACAACGTTTAAAAATGCATTTTTATTTACGGATTTTTAAATAAACTTTTTTTTTTCAACTTACGTTAATCAATGACCATTTTTAAACTCTTAATTTATACTGATAACAGTAATTGACACTTTATTTTTCGCATTCTCAAATAGCCTATTTGGATTCCGCACTAAAACCAGAACATTTTGGTGATAACTTTGGCATAA
The DNA here is from genome assembly GCA_019359885.1 of Listronotus oregonensis. Classification (NCBI taxonomy): domain Eukaryota; kingdom Metazoa; phylum Arthropoda; class Insecta; order Coleoptera; family Curculionidae; genus Listronotus; species Listronotus oregonensis. Next base: position 132,255 of record JAHBCN010000667.1, read on the forward strand.
ACCATATGATTAATGACGTAATAACCAAAGTCAACGAAACCCGCCCAAACGCATTGGTTAATAAGTAGGTTTTGTACAAAAAGTAATATAAAACATTTTGTTTTTAAGGTCTTGACACGAACACAAATATTTTGTACGATGGTTCTGGAGATGATGGGGACGGGGTTCAAGAGAATTTTAGGGCTCTAGATATATGTAACGACAAAATTGTACTCCCATGTGATTCCGAAGAATTATTAATGGTAAGTACAAACAGGCACAATCACAGTTTTTTTATTCTGCTTTGTCGAAAAGATGTATAATCTTATACAGTGCTTTTCTTTAATGTCCCTCCCCCTCTTTACTTTTTGAACGGATCAATTCAAAATATTAAAACTTGAGGTAATGTAATTGATGCATAAATACTATATTTTAGAGTAAAATTCACGGATGAAAATTTCAAGATGACTGCTGGGCGCCATCTTGGAAAAAAAATTAAATGATGAGAGTGGTCTTGTGGCGCATCATTTTGAAGCTCCTGACGAGTACTTTACGACCCTAGAATATAAAGTCAATTCCTTTACCTACTACAAAATGGTGGTACATTTAATAATTACCTGAATATATTAAGATTTGACTTGATAATTTAAATATTAACGTTGAGTTCAGTTAAGAAAATGCTGGAAATGGTTGCCTCGAACTTTTTGACACAACAACAGTCGGTCCGAAATTTCACGCCGAACATTTTCAAACACAGTAACATCGATATTTCTACAAATATTTGTTATTCTCTGTTGTATATCCAATATTGAAGCAGGTTCAGTTTCCTACCTGAATATCAACACACTAACATGCATTTCTCTACAATTAATTGTTAATCTCTGTCGTATCTACAGCAACAGAGATAACGTTAGTGGTTTGTTTGTTGACAGTGACAAAAATTTCAGTACGAAAGCAAACATCATTGTACAGTTAAAATATTCTCATTTAGTTTTCAGTTTTAGTGGTAGATACTGTGTGAACTATTTTTAAACTGGCTTTCTCGTCCATTGGAAGAAAAAATCGAAGCGATTTTTATGAATTTGATATGGATGTTGTATTCCAGCAAGATGGAGCTCCACCACACTACTCCAGACAAGTTCGGAACTATTTAGATAACCATTTTCCCGGTCGTTGGATTGGCCGTCGAGAACCTGTGGAATGGCCAGCTCGCTCGCCAGATTTGACATCTCTGGACTTTTTTCTATGGGGCTATTTGAAGCAAAAGGTGTACGAAACTGAGCCTGCTTTAATAATGGATATACGAAAGAGAATAACAAATATTTGTAGAAATATCAATGTTACTGTGTTAGAAAATGTTCGTCGTGAAATTTTGGACCGACTGTTCTAGTGTCAAGACGTTCAACGCAATCATTTCCAGCATCTTCTCAACTGAACTCGACGTATTTATTTAAATTATCAAGTTAAATATTAATGTATTCAGGTAAGTATTAAATGTAACACCATTTCGTAGTAGGTAAAGAAAATGACTTTATATTCTAGGGTTGTAAAGTACTCGTCAGGAGCTTCAAAATAATGCGCCACAAGAGCACTCTTTTCATTTAATTTTTTTCCAAGATGGCGCCCAGTAGCCATCTTGAAATTTTCATCTGTCAATTTTAATCTAAAATATAGTATTCATGCATCAATTACATAACCTCAAGTTTTAATATATTTTAATTGATCCCTTCAAAACATGAAAAGAGGGGCGGAACATTAAAGAACAGCACTGTATAAAAATAAAGCAGTATTATTATTACTATTATTGTATTTTTTTAGCCAGGAATGCTTGGTATTTCACCTGGCTTTTGCAGTTTAGTTCATTGCGGCCCCACTTTGTGTCCTTCAGGAAATACTCCATGCAGAATAGAAAGTAGCGCTACGCCCTTTACAATAGGGGTACATTTTGGAGCTAGTACCAAGGAAGCCTCTCCTGAAGATAATTTGGGAATGTGCCTGACATACCAACAAATACCTTGTGGTGAATAAGAGAGGTAATTTTTTTAACTCAGCCTCATCCTTCTTTTGTGCTTATTTAGTTTGATTCCCTAAAGATCCAACCCTGATTAGAAAAAAATGATTTGACAGGATTAAAAATGATTAACGTTTTAATACTTATAAATCATGTCAAATACTGTAAATCATTTTCAAAATTTAACGATTTATCATTTGAAATCATTTTCAATGCTGGAGAAAATTGTAAAAATGATCAGAATATGATATAATTCGATAGTAATAAAAATTTTAAATTCTTTCAATAACTGTGTAATTATAAAACAATATTCGTTAACTTTTTATGATATGAAATAATTCAACCAGTATACATTTTTATAATTCTAAAATAATATTTTAATTTCGTGCGTTCCTAACTTGTTAGAATATGAGTTGATTTGTCCAGTCTTAATTATCCCAAATACTTTGTAATCCTGTAATAAAATTTTAATTTCAGTAATGTTTTAGAATATGAGATGATTTGTACAGTATTTATATTTTTTAATCATCCCAAATACTTTGTAATCCCTAAATAAAATTTTATTTTCAGTAACTTTTTAGAATATGAAATGATTTGTCCACTATTTATAATCTTTTCCAGTATTAATAGTGTTTTTTTATCCCAAATACTTTGTAATCCTTTCAAATACTTTTAAATCATATTTTTAGGATTAAGTTTGATTTATAAGCATTAACATTTTTTAATCATATCAAAGATAATACTACTACGGATAAGATGAACCATTCAATGCTATATTTTTGATACCCCTAATGGACTTTGGCAAACGCGAGCCGATGTCCATCGAGAGATTTTCGCGCTATCCTTGAACGAAAGTTAAACAGTGTTGCCGGCAGGCCTTTACTATTGGCGTGATGAAACGCGACTAAAAAAAAAACAATCCGTTTAGCCGCCCGCTTTCGCTACTTCGTGTTCCGAATAAGGTACAAGCGACAGACATTGGCAATGTCGCACGGTTTGTTTCGCTGGGGCAGGGGTTACCGACTTAATTTTATTCGCATTTACGGAAGCATTGATATCTTCGAACTGATTCAAAACGCCCCATTTAAATGAACCATCTATTCGTAGTAGTATTATCTTTGATCATATCAAATCATTTTTCTTAATCAGGGAAAGCAAAGCCTATAACAGAAGGATTCTGGTAGTACTATTTCCTTCTTTGGATAATACATGTTTGCCTCCTGTTTGTCCCTTCGAGCATATACCTACCTAGATTCAGCCTTGTGGCTCATCCGAGCAAACAGGGTGCAAGGAAGAAAAAGCGAGATAAGTCAAGTATATTTCTCTCTCGCTCTGTGTCGGCAAAAATTGATATTTTATGAATCACATTTAACCAAATTTTAATTGCACAACTGGATGTAGAGAAGTACACATTTAATATGGCACTGAACAGTGGTGCAATTGACAAAAAAATGGGTCAAAAATTTAAATTATCTTATAAATCTGAAAATTTTTATATCGACTAAAAACTGCATGTAGAAAAACCTTTTTTAGTAACTTAGTGCCAAAGTGAAATTTGGAATAAAACTATTAATTAAAGAAAATCCCATATGATGAGGAGTTTAATTGGTCACATTTTTTGTAAAGTAAGTTTTGTATAATATGCTCTAGTCATTATTTTCACTATATATATATATATATATATATATATATATATATATATATATATATATATATATATATATATATATATATATATATATATATATATATACAGATTCAGTGTATACATGGGGATCTCGGAAACCGTAAGAGATACGAAGTCAGTTAAATTATTGCAAGGTTGCGCATTTGGGTGCCTAACAACATACTGATTAGAAAGTTGTAAAATTTCGAGTACTTTCGGAGATATCCGGAAAAAACCGAAATTTACTGATTTCGTTTTTATTTTTTTCTGACCTTATTTAAAGAGATATGGAAAAATAAAAGACACTTTCTCATGGCCACTTTTTATGCTCTACAAAACAGCGTTGAGAGATTTTCCGTACGACGTTTCGTTTCGTTAAACCATCTTTACAACTTTATTTTTTTTAATACCGCACTCAATTGTTTATTGCATTTTTTGAAGCAGTTATAATCCCAATTACAATAATGTATAACACTTAATATTTTTCTATTAAATAAACATATTTTCCATAAAAGACAATGAGTTAGAGAAGGAACGCACATCATTTTTTATAGGGGCGTTCCATGTTTGTTAATAAATAATAAATGTTATACATCTTTGTAATTGGTATAATAAAGCGTTTAAAAAAATTAAGTAAAAAACCTAGGTCCGTATTTAAAAAAAAAACTTGATGATGGTTTAACGAAAACGAAACGTCGTAAGGAAAATCTCTCAACGCTGTTTTGTGGCTTAAAGTGGCCATAAACGTTTTTTTGTTTTTGCATATATCTTTAAATAACGTCGAAAAAATAAAATAAAATCAGCAAATTTCGTTTTTTTCGAAAATCTCCGGAAGTACTCGGAATTTTGCAACTTTCTAAAGTGGACATGGTTAGCTACGCAAACACAACTTTGCCATAATTTAATCGACTTCATTCTTCGGTTTCCCAGATCCCCGTATGCACTCGAATATTATATATATATATATATATATATATATATATATATATATATATATATATATATATATATATATATATATATATATATATATATATATATATATATATATATATATATATTTTTTTTAAAATATAATAATATATATATATAGATAATATATATATAAAATATATATATATATATATATTATATATATATAATTTTTTTTTTATTTTATAATATATAAATATAAAATCAAAATTTTTTTTTTAAAATTAAATATAAAAATTTTAATTTTAAATAATTATATACCCTATAACATATATATTATATATATATATATATATATTTATATATTAAAATTTAAAAATATATATATATATTATATATATATATATATAAAATATATATATATATATATATATATATATATATATATATATATATATATATATATATATATATATATATATATATATATATATATATATATATTATATATATATATATATATATATATATATATATATATATATATATATATATATATTATAGGGTTTTTTAAGGATTTAAACAGACTGCTTAATATATTTTTTATGTATATTTATTTTTATATTATGTAAATAAATTTTGTATAAAAATATTCTAGTTTTAATTCACGTCTTTTTTGAGTACATACATAACAAAAATTTGATGATTTTCTCAGAAGTCAATACAATCTGCGTAATCGATAAATAATACGATAAAAACACTGTAGCTAATATCTATAGAAATAAAAATAAAATAATAGACCTGTCACTTTAAGGCAATTAGATAATTTAATTTTTATAGTTAACCATAGCAGCCTTAACACTGTTCGGAATTTTTTTCTTATCTTGCCTAGAGAGGCCAACAAAATTATTAGGTGGAAAGTTTTTTTATTATTATTATTATTATTATAAATTTTGGGTGTTAAAATTTCTCACATTATTAAATTAATATCGAGAAAATTTTCCTAAGTCACGCATTTTTCTAGAAATTTTTTCCTCCTTCGGAATTATTTAATCACTGTGCGTAAAAATTTTACGCCTGTCAATTTTAACCAATCAGACGCTGGCATTTTGGCATGTTTTTTTTTTAAACAACCTAATTTTTTACCCGAATCATCCTACCTAAATAACCTAATAATTCATGCTCTGCGGCTACGGAGGTTTATCAATATAAACTAGCCAATTCAACAACAAAAAAACTTCTCCAAACACAGAGCCGACTTTAGGATTTGTTTTGGGGGGCGGAGCTGCATCAGTTTCAATAAACTCCGCTCTCCCCACGAAATTCAAATCTTTACATATTAAGAGCCTAGAAGAATATTCGATATTTGCAATAAAAACGACAGCAATTTAGTTTTTGTTTAATTGCAAATCCCGAATATTTTTCAATATTTAAAGATTTTACTTTGGAGGGCGAGGGGGGATTAATTCCGATGCACACCCCTCTCAAAAAAAAACAAATCCTGTAGCCACCACTGTGTCTGGAGGTGGCTAGTTACTTTAGGAAATTTCGTTTTTCCTGTTTTCTTATTGTTGAATTTAAGCAGCATCAGACCTTATTCTAATCTCTATTATTTCGTACTTGTTCATCTTCTAAACATCTGGATTGCACCTCGTCTTGTTCATTGGCATTTTCGTCTTCTCTATAGATAAAATGGATATATCTAAAAAAACAACAAAAAGTAATGAAGACAAAACAATTTTCTTCAGCGTACCGTAAATAAAATAATTTATTAATAGCCGTTATTAATGTATGGTTTTCTTTTTCACAGAATGAAGAAATTTTGTATTTCGTGCAAAATTTTGCAAAAAAAAATGCAGGAATACAAAGTTTTTTCATTTCCTGTATTTATAACATTGTCATTGGAATAACAACTATTAAAACAATATGGCAAACAAGCAAGCAAAATAGGGTACTAATTTAAAAAAAGAAAATTAAAAACAATATAAAAATGGACTACTTACAGAACCAGTAAAAACACACCAATCTGTGATCCCATAGTCAAATAAAAAATGGCCGAAGGATGTGTATGAATGGTCGCGTTGTATAACTTGCTGTATAAAACGCCGGAAATTAACGGTATAGCATTGTCGGCCACGCCCAAAACAGAAAACGCTTTTCCTAAAAAGAAAATATAAACCCTTAAGCAACATACATAAATTAACCATAGACGGGAAAAAATGTATATCACCTTTCTCCGATGCAAGTACGATTTTTGAGAGCATCGACCTGATTACGGGAGCTACGATTGGTCCAAACGCTGCAAAGACGCCACCTACAAGAAAAAAGGGACATTTTTTCAATAGGCCTACTTTTCCAAGATATTGACTCCCAAAGAGCTCCCATAAAATCAAGTTTTTTAGATGTAATTTTTGAACCACCAGGTATATTTTAATTTTATTTTAAGAAGATGTAATATCAAGTAAGATTCTTTAAATTACCACCAAATGAAGTGTTCTGAATTACTCACAGCTGACGGACTAGCTGTGTCGTTTTTATTGTATTAAATAAGAATTATTTACTAATCTAACTTTTTAAAAAAATCAATATTTTTCTATTCAAAAAATTATTTTAATTTAACCAAACCACATAAAAAATTGATCCAAAAATTGCAGAAAAAGGAGAAAATTCTGATTAATCGCGTCGAAATAAATAATATATTTAGTAGGATCTGATGGATTATAATCGGATAAAAATAAATTATTTGCAAATGACTTTCTTGTTACACAACTGCTAACTCTACCCCGTATACTATTTTTTAAAAATTGTAACATGTCAGGATCAGTGAGCAATTCTAGTTTAACGCCTATATATTTTAAAGAGGCATCAAAAGTTAAGCCAGGAAATGTATAATATTGCGCTGGATCCAAATTAAATGTCTTTGGACAAATTTTGAAAAACATCTGCCAATAACAATATGTCAGACATAAATGAACACTTTCTTTGATAGTCATTTAAAAGTTTTACTTGGTATTACATCTTATTAAAATAAAATTAGAATATATCTGGTGGTTCAATAATTATGTCTAAAACACTTGATTCCCACTCGAGTAAGCGAGCGACCAAACCTATTACCAAAAATTAAGCATTGTTTTGTGTCTATAATAAAAACATAATTGTCTTTAATAAAGTTTACTAACATTATCACTTACCAACATAAAACACCCATGTATCTACGGCAGCGGAGTAGAAAATCCTAGCCACAGTATGCGCCAGAGCCCCAAACATTATAATAATCGTATCCCTCCACCCCAGCAGCTTGCTAAGCACAGGAATAGCACAGAGCAACCCCAAATCTTGAAGAGCGCTTTGAAATGTCCTGAAATTACTATATGAAGTAACCGTCCAATTGAATACTAGTTGACAGTACAGGAATGTCATATTTCTTTCGTCTCTTTGAAAGGTGTATAGAGCCATCATCAAGATCAGTATCAAAAGAACTCTCCTCTTTTTGTTCTCTCGCCTTTTGCACAGAGTTTTTGTCGTGTCTACCACATGATTATAGTCGAAAAAGTCCAGAAATAAGTTGTTGGCTTCAGATAGAGGCTTCTGGCTCGCCGATGTTCGCCATTTTAGTCTTAGGCACGAGTACAAGATGGCGACTGCTAAGAGACTCGCGTTGATTATGAACATGGTGGTGTAAGATTGATTAACTTTCCTGAAAATATACGAAACCATGCAAAAGTCTCCCTGCGATGGGTCTATAAAAAATTTACCTGAATATAAATGAACCAAGTGCAATGCCTGTGGGCATGGTTGCCAAGTAGCATACTTCTAAAAGAGTAACCCTGATTGTTCGATATTCGTTGCTGCTTATGTCAACTAGATATGTGAAAGCGGCAGCAAACACGGCAACATCGGCCCCTAGAAAAAAAAAGCAAATTTGATGGCGTTTTCCAATCTGCTCCCAAAGTGTCATAAAACAAGGAAAAACCTCTACCAGCGATGTTCGACTGAGTTACTAATTTTTATGCTTCTAAAAACATATTGATTTTTAAGAAGAAAAACATAGAAAAATTACTTGCTACCTATTACTGCTGAAGATAATGCTTATTTATTTTATTTATTTTGTAACTTTTGTTTAAGGATTTTCTATTTTATTTTAAATGCTGTAGCTGGAATAAGCTATGTTTTTCCATGGTAATATAACTTGGTATTGGCAGGGAGCGGAGTATATGGTGGGGACAGCAGCGCTCGCTGTGGTCAAATTTTCGTTAAATCATGCTTGTTTTAAATGTAAATAAATAAATAAAAATATTAAAAATGCTGCATAATACTTTTTGTATGGTTGAAAGTAAGAGTACTGGCAGAAATAGTAACTGCTAATTTTATACATTTTCAACTGCTAGTTGGAAATTAGAAAACAAGAAAAAATGGATAAATGCACGCAGGCAAAAGGTGTTGAATTCAAATTTCCCGCTTAGCCGCAGAGCTGTTAAAGTACTCTTAAATAGTACTTCAAGTACAAGTACCAAGTTTTTGATTTTTTAAAAATTACTTTAAGTACAAGTACCAAGTATTCATTAAAATGTACTTGCATTTTCAAGTAAATTGAAAAAGTACTTGATGTACCACCCAAGTATTTTACTTGAAGTAAATCCAAGTACTTGAAGTAAACAAAGTACTTGAAGTAAAACAAAGTACTTGAAGTACAACAAAGTACTTGAAGTAAACCAAAGTACTTGAAGTACATAAAAGTACTTGAAGTACATAAAAGTACTTGAAGTAATTAAAAGTACTTCAAGTAAAACAAATTATACTTGAGTAGTATTTTTTGTAAGGAAGTTAGAGGGTTTATTCCTCAAAAACGGGGTTTTCCAACAACTCCTAAAAGCTTTAAGGACTGAACCCTACGTCATTGGAGAGTAGGCCAGTCGGTAAAAACTATAGTTAGGAAAACAAGTAGGGTTGGTAAGTGTCCCGTTTTAAGTCGGGATCTTATGCATCCGATGTCCGAAATAATGTAAAATATCGTATGTAAATTTATGGCAACAGGCCTACCTCGGGTGAGCGCTTGGGCCTTAAACTATTATAGAAAATATTGGTTTTTCCCAAAATGGGCTTTTTCCCTGTGGTTGGTATCCGATACATCTGTCAAAAGCGAGTGTTTTCATATGAGTGCCTACAGCAGGTTGGCACCCAAAACCTATTCTTGGGATACCTTCTACTATTAGGTATCTTTCTTTTTTATTTTCACCAGACCAGAGCATTTATAATTTTCACGTTGACACAAGACCGATTTAAAGAACAAAAAGTCTTATTCTCAGTAATAGTTACACTTGTCTTGCTGTTGGATCCAATTCAAATGAGCGCTGTAATGCAATACCATAGAAATAGCAGCGGTTGCGCGTATTTCTTGTTTTAACTTGTTTGTACGATTATCTAAGCGTGTAAATTCAAGTACTTCGTTGATTTTTTACTTCAGGTACTTTTTATTTACTTGAAGTACTTTCTTTATTTAAAGTACTTTTTTTTACTTGAAGTACTCTTTTTTTACTTCAAGTACATCGTAATACTTCAAGTACTTAAATAAATACTTCAAGTAAAATTTTACTTGAAGTACTTAAAGTTTTGACAGCTCTGCTTAGCCGAACAACTTTCGAAATTCACGTAACAAGAAGAAAAACTTACTCGTTTCTTGCCGTGTGCCGTTTGTTGCTGTCTTTTCCTGAATTTTTTTAATTATTTGCGAGTTTTAAAAAGAAAAAGGTTCTTTATAATATGCTAAGTAATCAAGGATCGTCTGCAGAACTGACTTTAGTGTCTGTGTTCTTATATGATTGTGAATAGAGAAAATGGCTATAAAGCTTTCAAGCAAGTAAAGTATATATTAGTGTTAAGTATATTGGACAAGTCCTAAACTTGTGAGTTTGTCAGGTGATTTTTACTTATCTCCGCCGATTTTTGACCTAGGTGATTTAAGCAGAAGTTATTCTGACATTTATAATATAATCCAACAATCATTCACAGTGCTGACCAAGTTCATGTACAGGTTTATTCATTTTAAAGTAAACTTCCCTGTATTTTTTTTAAAAACGAATATAGCCATTTCGTGTTTTTTTTTCCGTAGAATTCAATAATCTACTCAAAAAACATTTGAAACAAAAACAAAAGAGTTACAGCTCGAGTGACGTATTTTTTAAATGGAATACCCCGTATATTTTTATATCAATAGATAGAGATTTTCACGAGGAATTTGGTGATATAGGGGTTTCTGGGTTTATTTCTTGCGGTTCTGCTGTAATTGTCTAAAAACTGCATGATACTATAAGGATAGTTTTCCCTGAAAAAACCTGGCTGCCACAGGTCACAGGTGCTTATTTCTCAAAGTCAAGAATTTTAAAAATACGTTTATTTCTTTTTGGAGTAGTTTTATAATAAGGTTGTTCAGAAGAACGGCTTCAAATTATATTATATGCTAAAAATTATGATATATCTATTTCTAAACCAAGCAGCAAAATTACAATAAACGGAAAAAATTAAAATACAATACGAGGTAAAATATGGTGGTAATAAGGACACTTATAACAAATATTATAATATTACTAATAATTTAAATGTTCTATGTGACCCCTGTTATTTTCGAAACATGATCTATAACCCCTCCTTAGCCTTTCTAAACTCGCCGATACTTATTTGAGGTTCTTGGTTAAGAGAAAATTGTAATATCTGGACTATTAGGTGGCCATCTAATAGTGCCATAACGTCCAATTCCCTGATTGTATCGGCGATTGAGATACTGCACAACTTGACGAACAGCATGGGGCGGCGCCAAATTATCTTGCGATACGTTTCGAGTGGCAATTCTTCTAAAATGTCCTCAATATCGTTTACAAGAAGATTGAGATATCTTTCTTCAGTTAAGGATCCCTCATAGAATATTGGCCCGACAATTCTATTGTTAAGCACACCACACCAGACATGAAGAGAAGACCTCCCTTGGTATTTAATCTCTTGAAATTTCCTTGGATTTTGTCTTGCCCAGCTGTGCTATTGCGTCGGTTAAACATTCCCGATGGAGTGAAAGTAGCTTCATCCGTCAAAGAATCGTTTAAACAGGGTAGGATCGTTATCTTGTCCATGGATTAAAATTTGGGAAACAAATTGAAAGCGAAGTTCCTTTTGTTCACGTGTTAAATGCTGCACTGGAAAAACGTGATATGGAAGATACTTAAAATATTTCAGTGTTCTCTGAACCGTCGCATAGGTTACTCTTCTTCTTGAAGGGCCATACCTCAAGTCTTTACTGCGTCAGTAATTGACTCATGGGATAGAAAGTAAAATAATTTAGAATAGCTCGTCCCGGTTTCTTTTTCTCATTGTAGGTAGTCCTTTTTTTTAATAAGCAACGATTTGTTTCTTCGAATAAGACCTTAAGTTTTAAAATAGTTTTTACTGATATATTTCGGTGGAAATTCGTAACATATCTTCGTTGTGTTTTCCTGGCGTTTTCTCCACATTTATAATAGAGTTATAGTGAAGCCGTTCTTCTGATAAAAGCCTCATTATAAAACTACTCCAAAAAGTAATAAACGTATTTTTAAAATTCTCGACTTTGACAAATAAGCACCTGTGACCTGTGGCAGCCAGGTTTTTTCAGGTGAAACCATCCTTATAGTATCATGCAGTTTTTAGACAATTGCAGCAGAACCGCAGGAAATAAACCCAGCAACCCTGTATCACCGAATTCCTGTGAAATTATTTTATGATATAAAAATATACGGGGTATTCCATTTAAAAAATACGTTACTCGTGCTGTAACTCTTTTGTTTTTGTTTTAAATGTTTTTCTAATTAGATTTTGTATTCTACGGAAAAAAATGGCTATATTCGTTTTTTAAATACAGGGAAGTTCAAAAATTAAGCCCTGTTTACTGTAAAATGTTTAACCCTGTATATTTATTAACGAAAAATATCTATCTATCTATGGTAGCATGGTGAGTTCCCTCGCTGGGGCCCTGAGCACTGAGGCCTAAGCCCATTATGCTCTACACCAACCCTAAAGCATACACAGGTTCCGTCACCCTGTACTGTCCCTTACGTATGCATTCCTTTTACACTAATATGGTGCTGTCGTTTTGCTTACTAGGCCCCAACTTCCTCACTAGTGATGCGAGTCCCTTAGTGGTAGGAATCTTATGTCATTTAGGTCCACCATGCCGTACCCAGACATTTCCCCCTGATGTGCCCTAGTGCTGGGCAATCTCTAAGTACATGTATGGCGTCCTCTCTTCCCTCTCCACACCATCTACATGTACTTGTCTCGCTTTTTCATATCTTGTTGAGATAGTGTCTGTTTCTACAATGACCTGTCAGTATGCCTGTCAGGTTTCTCATTTGCACCCTATTAAAGTCCTTTATGTTCATCGGTAGGTCCTTCCATAGTTCTTCCCCAATAATAGCCTTTGATTGTCTGGCTTTTGTCTTTTTTCAGTTCTCATCGAACCGTTTCTCTATCCATGTTGCTATCTCTGTCATATCCGTGTTATAAGAGATTCCCACGGTATATTCAGGTCCATTGTCCTCAGCTCCCAAATTGGCAAATTTTTTAGCTATTTCATTCTCCGAGATTCTTTTGTGTCCAGGGACCCATTGCAAGGTGACTCTGGCGGTTTTGTTATTTAATTGCTTCCCGACATCTATTTGTAAGTTCTGATCTTTTGCACTGTATTTGTTAGCGCCCCGATCGCTGCCTTACTATACATATAGTTATTTTTCCCCTGTATCTTCTATTCAGGCAGTATTCTATTGCTTTGGCTATTGCCATAACTTCCGCCTGAAATACGGTTGTATATTTTCCCATTGTTCCGTAGAACTTGTAGTTCGTCCTACATAGAAACCGAAGCCTGTGCGGCCTCCTTTCCTCGAGCCATCTGTGTATATAACTGTTCCTTCGCTTGGTGTCCCACAGCGTTTGTGAGCCCAGTCATCTGCCGATGCCATGTTCACCTTGTGCATGAGGTCTAAGTGAATTACTGGGGGGATGCTATCCTGCTTTATCGAAAGAGCCACAGTTCTCACTTGGCCCATGATGTCACAGTGCCCCCCTCCCTGGTCCTCCACCTTCCTCCACACTCCAGTCTTAGTGCCTCTGCCCTTGCTGAGGCCTTGATCATTATATGGAGAGGTGGGAGCCCCGTAATAATCTCCAGCGATTCCGTCGGAGTAGTGGATGCTGCCCCAGTTATTCCTCTCATCGCCATTCTTTGTATGTGTTTCAGATTATCTGTGCCGTCTTAAGTTCCGTGCGTTGCCACCAAATCACGGAGGCATACAGTATCCGTGGCCTGATGACTGCGACGAAAAATAAATAAATTTTATAAATAATCTTACACCTCTTCCACGGCTTTGATTTTACTCAGCCGTCAGATGTCGTTTTCATCGCGCTCCGTGCCAATATTTTATTTTTAATAACAAACCAAATGGACTAGCTTTTTTCATTTTAAAAAATATTTTGCTTGGTTTTTCCATTGAAAAAAAATAATAGTTTTCGTTATCTACCAAGAAATTTTAGTGCTTATAAAATTCTAAATTGTTTAATAAGATTCAGATTATACAATAATCCGATAATTACGTTTGTAACTTCTGACATCGCTAACGTCAACCAACTTTTACCAACCTGTTAATGTCATAGGCAACGTTGCGGTATATATAATATATTCCACAGGCCAAGTAGGCCGTAAAGAATTTACAACTATCATGGAAGAGTAATATAATTTTCCCAGGAGGCCTAAGATGAGAGGAAGTTTCCGGCCTCGTCTGTCTGACCACGCTCCCATGAAAAAGGCCAGGATGATCTGGCCTGCATGCCCGGCTATGTCGTTCCATAAATGAAAGTTTGATACTGTAATCTAAAAAAATTATAAAGTATAGGCAGTTGGTTTCAAATGTTATGATCAAGGAAATTTAAAGGTTAAAGGAACTGAACACTATAAAAAGAATTGTCATTAAAGTATCCTTTTAATTCGGCGCAGTAAAAAATCCCAGAAAATTTTATAGAAACATGAGTGTGCGCCATAAATTTTAGTTGGAAACACAATAAGATTTGGAGCAGGGCCGGAGTTTTCTGTTGTCGTATGCGACGGAGCATATCTATTTATACAGGGTGTCCCAGAATATGTGGGCAATCTCTCGGAAAAATATTATGACAAGTTCCAAAACATTTTTTTCTTACGAGTCTTTCCTACGGAGAAATAGGTATATAAAGGACGCACATGGAAATCGTTTTTTTTTTAACTTTTAAAACACTAGGTGTAATTTAATATTTTTAATGTAATGGTATAGATGAGTCTTCTTAAAATGAACCCATCAAATTATATTTGGCTTATTTAGTTTGCCAGGGACGGACCAGCTCTGACACAATAATAGCAATTTTTTAACACCCTGTATGATAAAGGCTCAACAATATTATTTTTGAATAGCTTTAACCTTAAACAAAAAATAAGGTTTTCTTAATTGACCTCGATAGCAACTGTTTACAAGAAATAAAATATCATGCTTGGTATTTTTTACATTATACAGGGTGTTTTCTAATTGTACGTCAATATTTAAAGAGGCAATTTTGTGTCCATTTTAAGAAGAAAACTTCTTATAAAGTTATGTCCTAAACGTCTTAACTTTTGAGATACAGGGTGGTTAAATTTTTAAAAATAAATGGTTTATTATTAATATTTGTAATACCACTTTAGATATTTCAATGAAATTTGGCACACATGTATTATGTATCAAGAAGCATTTTTTAGTGTAACTTTTTTTTATTTGCCAAAATAGGCAAGTTAAATTCTGTACGAACGCTACTGGTGGAAATAAAAAAAACTGTAGTACATTAAAAAATGCTTCTTGATTAATTTAATTTATGCAAATTTCATTCATATATCAAAATGGTATTACAGTTTAATAATAAATTTTTATTTTGAAAATTTTACTACCCTATATCTCAAAAAGTTAACTTTAGAACTATCTTTATGAAGTTTTCTTCTTATAATGAAACCCCAAAAATTTTTTCCCTAAATTTGACGTAATTAAAAACACCAAAATTAAAAAAAAAACAAACCATGATATTTTATTTCTCGTAACAGTTTTATTTTATCTATTCAACAGAAACTTTTTTTATTTAAGGTTAAAGCTACCCCAAATTATTGGAGACCTTTTCACGGAAGTAAAACTTTTAATGTGTCGGCAATCTTTCCTGGCAAATAAAAAGCCAAATATATTTTAAAAAATTTAAGGGTTATCTATAACCATCTTATGAAAAAATTTAAATAACCCTAGTATTTTAAAAATTTAAAAAATATTTCCAGGGGCCTGTTTACCTGTTTTCTCCGTAGGGGGTCATGGAAAAAGTTTATAGGAACTTGTCATAATATTTCAAAGGGTTTTTTTTGATACGGTTGCCCAATATTCTGAGGACACCTTTTTTATGAAATAAAAATAAGTTTTATTATTACATACCAATATTTTCTTTAGCAATTTTTTAATGACATGTTGAGTGTCATAATATAAATTGGTATATTAAAGATTATACGAATTTTGTCAATAACTTGCATGTAGAGGGTCTTTAATTATATTTACGTGGCTTCTGAAGCCTTTATTTCTGAAGACAGAAAAAAATGTTTTATATAAAAATTGTAGGTTTGTTTCCATATTATTTTTGAAATTATTGTTAAAAAATATCAAAAAAAAATTAAAAAAATACAAACTTCAACTGTTTTAAATGGAACACCCTGTTTTATATGCGCTGCAATAAAAAAATTTTTTTTATTTTTAAAAAAAAAAAAAAAAAAAAAAAATATATATAAAAAAAAAAAAAAAAAAAAAAAAAATTTATGAAAAATTTGGATGAACCATTTTTGAGATATTTAAGCTTAAAATATAATAAATTGAAAAAAATCATATTAATTCCAAGATAGCTATGAAAACAATAAAATTGTTTTAATAAATTTGACATATTGATATTTAAAAAATTAAAATTTTCATTTTAAATTAAAATAGTTTTATTGCTTTTTGTCAATGGGCTATTCAGAAAACAAAAAACGCTTTATGCGTCTTTTTGGTAACAAAAAAATGTGACGACAGTGCAAAGGGGAAAATTTATTATATCCAACAACGGGACCATCTATAGATAATATTAAATACATAGTAAAAAGTGTTTTAAAAGAAAAATTAAAAAAAAAAAAAGGCTCCGAAATAAAAAAAAAAATTTTAGATATCCCCGTTTTTCAGGATAATTAATTTTTGAAAACCCCGAAATATCAATCTCGGTGCGGCATTTAACTTAAAAAACAGATTTTAAAAAATTTTTTTAACCTTAAAATTTTACAAATTTTATCCTTATTTTTGTCCCTTCAAATCTTCCCAACAAAACATGCAGGACCCCCAAATTGAATTGGTTTATGCAGCAGGATCCCAAAATTTTTAAATAAAATTCTATTCACCTAAAGTCTTTCTTCCCCTTTGCAGGGAAAGTATAATCATAAATATAAACCTTATTGGGGCCCGAAAAAAACCCTTCCACATTACAACATATCAATTTTCCATGGCTTTTTGATACTTATATAAACTTTTTTTTTAATTTATTAATAATTTAACCAAACTATCTCAAAAACGGTTCATCCAAATATCATCAATTAAAATGTTAGGAACCCCCTTCCCAAAAAAAATTTGCGAAATGATCAAAGAAATGATCGATTGCCGAAATAGTTCCTTTTCGGTATTTTAAACTGATTTAAAATTTCGCGAACTGAGCTATCCGGAGTTGTTAAATCCGAATAAGATATATTTCGGCGGGAACAAAAGCTCGTCGCTTGAACATGAAAAAAAAAAAAATTTCAATGTTGCTTTTGGCCTTTAAGGTAGACCAGAACGCGTGTTTCAAAATAAAATGCCGCTTTTTCCCCAACTCCCTGACCGACTAGGTAGTTATTAACAAAATTTTTTCAATTTTATATGATAGAAGTTATAATTTTTTTTAAATGTAATTATATATTCCCCGGGTTTTTTAATACGTTGTTAAAATTTTGTTTTTTAAATTTGCAAATAATTAAGACAAATTAAAAAGCCCCAAACAGTCTCATGGGTTTGTTCTGGTAAAAAACCTTTTTATTTTTAAACACCACAAAAACTGTTTTTTGGGCGACCAGAACGGGGGTTTTACCACAACATATATATATTTTTTTATGTTCGAGCGACCAGTTGATATAATCTGCCGAAATATATCTTATTCGGCGAACCCCCACTTAAAAAGTGAAACCCGTTTAAACAGATACCAAAAAGGAACATTTCGGCAATTGATCATTTGGCTTTGATTTTCGCGAACTGGTTTTTTTTCGGCGAATGGGGTTAAAAGTCTAACATATATATATATATATATATATATATATATATATATATATATATATATATATATATATATATATATATATATATATATATATATATATATATATATATATATATATATATATATATATATATATATATATATATATATATATATATTTTTAAATATATATATATATATATATATATATATATATATATATATATATATATATATATATATATATATATATATTATATTTGTTTCTCCGGTAGCGTAGTGGTCAGAGTTTCGGACCGCGGGCCCGTCGATCCGGGTTCGATTCCCTGTGCCGGAGACACACTTTTAGGTAGTAGTTATTTAAAAATAACGTCCGTGGTGGCACTACCGCGTTGTCTAAAGGTGCTGTGAAATGCAATATTTGCATGTTTCAGTGCTTGGACAACGTTGACGGAACAACTGGGAAGAAATGGGTTAAACACCGGAAAACCCGGCACTCACGTACTTTGGTACTTAGGTCTATATATGTATATATAATCCGTAGGATATAATATACATATATAATAATCCTTCGTGAGCTGTCATAAAGATAAAATATATATATATATATATATATATATATATAATATATATATATATATATATATATATATATATATATATATATATATATATATATATATATATATATATATATATATATATAAATTATATATATATATATATATATATATATATATATATATATATATATATATATATATATAAAACGCGAGGTTTTTATTAATAGCTATTATTCTTAAACTTGTCATTTTAAATTTGCTCTTAAAAGGGTTAATTTTTTCCTATTACGGTTAAAATCAATTTTTTTAAAATTAATTCTTTAGTCAAAAACGGTCGAATAATTTCTTAAATAATTTGGCCGCTTCATTTCGAGGAGTTATGAACGTCTGCGCAACTTTTCTCATCTCATCTCACATCGTATTAATCTAAAAAGTTGTCAACACAGACACTTTATGACAGTTAATCTCATTGTTTAAATTTTATATGATTATAATGTCAATAAATTGTTAATTATAGGCTTGCAGATTAAATAGATTAAAAAATATGTTTAGGCAGGAAATGGATGGGCAAAACCAGCGATAACAAATATAAAAAAAACAACCGGCTAAACAGAGCCATATTTGAGGCTTTTCTTGAACTAAAAAAATGTAAAATAGCCATCTGCTGTATATTTTCCGTAAAATCTTACAGAATATATAAAAAATGATTAAAATAAAGGAAATACAACATAAAAATAACATTTTCTTTAATAATGGAACAACCAAGGAAGTTTCAAGGCTAATGGAAGTCCAGTATAGTAGAACTACCATATCCACGCATGCAGGGCAAATAAGGTAAACGGGTATAGGGGAAAAGGCCTTTTGGACTTTCTCAATGAATGAATAAATAGTACGGTCAGGTCCGGACTTCCATAATTCTTTGTTACTATATATAAAAGTTGACGATTATTGTGTAAATAACGATTTTTTTTTACTTTTCTTGCCCCTCGCCAATTTTTTCTTGCAATACCGGATTTTTGAGGCATTAATCACGAATCTAGAGTCAGTTTTTTTCGGCAACGTTTTATTTTTAAGATATCGATCATTATCAAATTTTATTTTCAAAATAAGTGCACTTTCACTGTTTTTCTCCTTTTTTTGCACAACATTGGTTGTTTTTAAACGAAGCTATCATAGAATTTATAACATATTAATTTAATATGTTCGTATTTTATTTACTTTACTGCGTCTTAGATTTAATATCATCTGCTTTAATATGGAAAGAATAGATGGCCTCACTTCACACCCTTGGTGGAGTTTTGTATTTTTACCAAAAAACTTACTATAATAAATGAAAACAGGACTATTTTTGATAAATTTATTATATTGCCTGACGGTTTCTTGTACTTATCACCTATTTTGTGATAAAAGAAGGGCAGGTAGTGGATAATAGGCCTTTTCATCATGTGACAAGCGCAAGCGCAGTCGCCATGTTGAAATAGCGGCAATTCAAAAGTTTCGTACTGTTTTGATCGACAAATGCTGGAAATGCAGTATTATCTCCCAATTAAATCTTATTGAAAAATCGTTGATGGTGCTTCACAATTTATAATTCAATTGAGCCATAATTGTAATTATTAAAAAGTAGCTAAATGTCATGGACATTTTTAAAAGGAAAAAGTAGCTGATTGAGAGGTTAGGCATCATTACTTCTTTACTATACAAAAAGTATCTATAATTTTATTCTTATTAGGCCAACCACATATATACAATTGTTATATTGATTAAATTGTATTGTCTTTAAATGATTTATAGCGTGTATCACTCTTACATACTCCATAACAACACCGCTTCTTCGTTCCTTTTCGTACTGATATCATTATAATAATCGATTAAAAAACCTATTTGCTAATTAAGGCAGTTTTTTCTTTATTTTCGTATTTCTTTCCTTCAATAACTATGCTTTCTTTAGTATTTTTTTATTTTAATTATGTGTTTACAGGCCCTTTAACATGCTTGTTTACAAAAAACAGTACGAAAAAAATGGCTGATACTGACGCATGCGCACAAAAAATTTGTGATGAAAAGGCCTATTATCATTTTAAATGTTCCATATCTCAAAAATAAAACGTTGTCGAAATGCCCCCTAAAGGGCTCTCTAATAATTTTTTTTTGTAAAAGCTTCAAAATTAAAATTATGTCTTATGATTTGTTTTTCGCAAATAAACTGCCAACATTTCTTAACCCCATGTTGAAGAAATACTTTTTTTAGGTTCAGTAGTATGGCTTAAAATGAAATATTCTTCTTTTTTGTGTAAATATTTATGTCAATGTACTTACAAACATTATATTATTAATGTGCGCATATAAGTTCGCCATTTGTTTTAGAACCTATTTTTTATATGTAGCCTTTAAAAATAATAAACATTAAAAAATTATAAAACTTATAAGTTTTATGAGAAGAATACCTTGAATAAAATAAAAATGCCTTTAGTGATTACTTATATTTTATAATTACCAAAGAAAAAAACCTTGTTCAGGTAATAAGACGTAACCGGAAAACCAATTAAAGCTATTTTTAAATAGCAATTAATGTAATTGCTGACCTAACCACTTTCAGAATTTAGATACTGTGTTTGTATATACCGTATGGTGCCTTCCTTCATTCGCCACGCTTTTCGCACTTTCTATAAAACGTCCATATCATTGAAGCTCCACTTTTTAATTGCCGTACATTATGGGCTTCAATGAATTATGTAACACCATCAAGAAATCCAGAAATTATTAAATTTCGGAAATAATAATCCGCCATATCACAGTGAGAAATTTATGCACTATATGGCTTTATAAAATACTTATTTTGTACTTTGATGAAATAGGTCCTTATTCAATTTACAAAACATAAAAACCCCATATAAAGTTCTTCGCTTTTGAACACCTATAGTTTTATATGAGCTTTAAAGTAATAATAAACACCTTAAAAACTATTATAAAACTTACCTAAGTGTCTTATGAGAATATTACTCTTGCAATAAAACCTTAGCTCCTTTAGTGATACTTATAATTTTATAAGTTACCAAAAAGATATTTATAGAAACCTTCGTTCCCGGTGTAAAACCAGACGTAACCGGAAAACCAATTGAAAGCTATTAGTTCTCAAATGTCAAATTAATGTCAATTGCATGACCATAACCATTTTCAGTAATTTGAGTTGTGGGTAATTTATTACCTGATGGTGTGCTTCGCAAAATATTCTCGCGAGTTTTAGCGCACTTTCTATAAAAGCTGCTACTATATTTAACTTTTTTCCAATTTTTTCTCTCCTGTGACATGTTTCACTTACAATCAATTATTAAACCTTAAGAAAATACAGAAAACAATTATTAAACATCTTAACCCAAAAAATATAGTGCCCCGGTGTGCCCCTTCTACATGAAAAAGTTGCTACTGGGCCTATAAGTTTTATAAAATTCTTTAGGTTTTGTAGTAGCTTTAGATGATTTATTAGGTGCCTTAAGATTTATAAGGGTTTTACGAAGAAAGCTTTAAAACCCCCAGAGTTAAAGTTTTATAATAAGGTTTTTAAGAACGCTATAAAACCCTTTTTAAAAACTTTAAGTAACCAAAACCAAAGGTTTTATAGATAAGGTAACGGAAACATTTTGGATGCAATGTTATAAAACTTTAAGTATTTTGGTATTTTCTGAGCGTCTTACAAAACTAACGCCAGTAGTTTTTTTTATAAAACTATAAAAACAATTATAAAAGTTAAGGTTCTTTATAAACCTCTTATAAATATCCGTTGCCGTTTAATAAAACTTTAGGCTCCGAAAAATGTTAGTTGGGACGTCATGCAGGTAACATAAACAAGTTTTACTTACGACAAGTTTTGGATATTTTCCCATAAGCATAATTTGACATTTAATTTTTTTCTTTCAAAAAGTGCGTTTACAAAAAGTTGCATTTTTTTACGGTTACAAACGATCCAACTGCACGAAAACGGAAGACTCCGGCTTTGCTCCAAATTTGAATGTGTTGCCAACTTAAATTTATGGCACACACTGATTTTTCTACAAAATTTTCTGGAATTTTGTTACTGCGCCGAATCAAAAGGGTACCTTAATGACAGTTCTTTTTATAGTGGGACGGACATTTTTTGATCGAATAATCCATTACTGTGTTCTTTCTTTCACCTTTAAATTTCTCTGGATACAACCTATTTATTGATTTTTTTAAAAGGATCTAATTTTATCGATACGTTTTAATAAAACGATATCGTAGTAATTTTTAGTAACAACAGAAATAGATTATATGTTATGCTTATACCAATATGCATTGAAAGTAGTAATAAAGGTCAGACTTCAACAGAATATTGACTTTTTGTTTTTAGGAATTTTCTCCATGCTTAGAGAGCAATTGCAAAGACAGCTGATATTTAAAAATTAAAAATAAGTTGTAGTTGTTATGTTACTTTTTTACTCTAAAAATTACCTGAACCTCTTTAGTTATATTCTCATACTTCTTATCGCTTATATTCCTACACACAGTCTCATTATACCCATGGTTTACCGTGCAGGCCTTGTAAACAAAAAAAGATTGCTCCACTACTGACGTTATCATAAAAGCCATCATGTAGAACACCAAGGATGGTTCCACAGTAAATAAGCTTAGGTAGTAGCAAATCCCTTTGCGCTCCAGGCGAGTAGGGCATTCACGGTAATCCTCCTCCATCTAAAAAAAAATGTAAGCATCTTTCTTATTTAAATCAATAGTTTTTGTGTTACTGTACAAATTAACTCAGGACGTTACCAAATTTCTTAATATCTCAGACAATACGACAAATTTGGCAACACCGAAAATAAACCTTGAATAATAACATTCAAAGCATATACCTAAAGAGGCAACCTAGCCACTTGGCCGTGCCAACAGGAGTGCAAGAGAGAAAAAAGAATACGTGTATAACATTTCTCTCTACCTAAACATGGCAGCTAGGAATTTTAGAAATTTATTTGAAATAAGTTGGAAGCTCTGATATACATAGTCTAGAGCCAGATAACGTCAGAGTCTTTAATGAATATTGAAGGCCTGTATCATAACTAAACAGCGATTTAGTGTGTAACAAGCATGTGACCTTTGTTTTCCTGATATTTTTAGCGATCCGCTCTGACTAACTCGTTTTGCTAAGCACCGGTGTCGATTTTTAACTATGGTGTATTGAGCTGGCGATTGCCCTATCTGCGAAGCCTTAAAGCGAGGGTTAATGAAGTAACTCCTAAAGCCGGCTACACACGACCCAATCTGCAGCGTAAACCGTGTTTTTGAAAAAAAAATCGTGCTTGTCTATTTGTAGTCAATTTTATGTATAACAATAACAGTGCAGTGCAGTTAAAAATTCTGGTATAAATATTTAATACGGTTCCATCATCTACATCACTGTTTATCAAGTCGTAGCTTAAAAATAAGAGTATTATTTAATTGCTCTCTGCAATTATCCCATTGATCAAATTTACGCGGACTACCGAAAATTTTACGCTATTAACCGGGGTAATGGTAATATTAGATTTTTAATGACAAATTCGTTAAAAGTCAGCCCCAAAAAATTATTGATTATTATTCAGGCATTAAACCAATTATAACCAAAAGAAATCGGTAGTTATCATTGCATTTTGGCGGGTATGGTTAACTTTGGTTATGCTATCTTTATTCATATGATTTATGTCAAAGTTTCGATGATTTATTTTATCGAGGGTAATACCACGAGTGCTGTAAAAATTACCGATAATTTTCATAAAGGACAGGAATTTGTATAACAAGCTTGAATGAAAATTATCTGGTTAATTTTTATGCACGAGCGGTATTTAGGAGAAAATTTTAGAAGGAAAATATGGTGTTTATACTATTAAAATGGTTTTTTTGTCATACAATTTTTAATTTCATGCAACATTAATTAACACTAAGCTGAAATCGTTTTTTTTTTAATTACTTTATCTATTTCTTCATCATGACCAAATCGACTCATTTCAACTGATTTTGACGTTTCAATCGACAATACAATAAACAGGTTCGATTGTTCTGTGTTTGTAAGTAAGTGGAAATACCACCTTGTCTAGGCAACGTGAAATTTCCGCTGAAATTTTTTGATTTTTAACGTGTTTTATGGAAAAATTTATACATGAGTGAAATATTCAATAAAATTTATTACATACGCAGGAGCATTGCCGAGTAATTTCTAGGGACTTTTCTTTTTCACCAGAAAAAATTATTTCTTTGCAGCACTGCTTACCTTGCAATAACCCTAAATTTTTTATTATTGTTTCTGTAAAGTTTGTTCTAAATTTTTTGCTCACATTTTTGTTATAAAAAGTTAGCGCCAAAAGTGCTTGGTACGAGTAAATGTTTTTAATAAAATTTATGCGCGCGCAAGAAATGTTGTCCAAAATGGGATCGTGTCAAACGGCCTTTATTAAACATAAAATAGTTTTTGTTTATATTTTGAACACAATTACGTAAATTATTCCTCGTATGTGTTAAACGGCTCTTATAGGGTGAATACATTTTCCACCAAAGGTATTTTAAAATCGAGGTGAAGCAAAGAGGTTTTGGCTGATTAAAATACAACAAAACAATTTAATCTTAAAATTACCTTTTGCAGCACAAAAACAAAGCGAAGGGAGCTAACACCTATTCTCACATTAAATCATCATAACCACTCGTTATACAAACAAACACTTATTGCAGAAGTATAAAAAAGCAAACATAAACATTTTTACACAAATTACAAACACAAAAAGTGAGGTTATGTAAATGTAAGGCGAGTAAAGACGTAAGTTGTCACCCACGTGTTTTACATCCCCACCATTTTCCACTATCGCTACACTGATTTGCCGGTCCTTCGACATTTTCAAACGTTTCTCACAAAATTAAACTAATCTAAATAAAATTTCTCTTGAAAAATACAATAAAATTTTTATACGTACCCTCATTGTGGCAATAAACACGTAAGATTACAGAATATTGCTGCTGTTGAGCTTGAGCAATTAAATCGTTAATTGCATAATATCATAAACATTAAAAATGTCAGCTCAGACTATTTAGATTTTCGTTTATATCATAATTGTTTATTATAATCTATAATAAAATATTTTTTACGAGTGTTAACGTTGCCTGGAATGCATAAGAATTAAGAATGCGTCGATAGGATTCTGAGATAGATAATAATTTATTTAAACAATAATCGGATAATTTAATTTTCTCGACTTATTGATAACTAATAGTACTCATATTTGAAGATACAGAGTGACAAGTAAAAATTTTTTTTTTAATTTTTTTCAAAAATTTTTAATTTTCGAATTTCAAACTGGATTAACTTTTTGAAAAATCATGAAACTGACAACATTTTTATTTTATTTTAATCTAGACTAAAACTAGAAACATAAAAATTTAATAATTGGGGTCCATGACAGCTACAAAGAAAAATACGGGCCCTCAAACCACAAAAAGAGGTAAAAAAAATTCTAAGAGCCAACTTTGCATTGCATTAAAAAGAAATAGAAAATGACCGAGTATTTTTAATTAGTCAAAATCATCTTTAATTCATGCTCTTTTAAACGAAATACAATAACCACAATTTGCTTAAAAACAGCAAGAATTATTTGTCAACATTGTCAAAAGTAGAATTTTGGAAAAAATACCCACCTTGATAAAGTTGACAAATAGCTCTTGCTGTTTTTAAGCAAATTGTGGTTATTGCATATTGTTCGAAAGGGCATAAATTGAAGATGTTTTTGATAAATTAGTAATACTCAATCATTTCTAGCTTCTCCTTCGCTGCTGGGTGCCCTCTCCACGGTTGACTCTGTACGTCTAGCTAGGGGCCTAATTTGTTTATAGTGCGATTAAATAAACACTATTAATGCTACAATTTTTTAGCTTTTGGTTCAAAGTATATGTTATTGACCATCATTTCCCAAAAATTCAGCCCTTAATATTAAAAATTAACGGAGATACGAATTTTTATGAAAAGGTCTGTTTTAAGCGTTTTTCCGGGTTTTCTCGGTGAAAAATGGTCGGATTGGGATTTTTCAAAAACCATTTTGTAGGTTTTTGAATTCTCTACAAACGGTCTTTTATGCGTAAAGTGATATAGCCAGTACTTTTTGTTATATTAAAAAAAAAAAACAAAAAAACGGCCCTTTTTTTAATAATTATTGTTTAAAAAATCACCTGAAAAAAAATTGGTTGGATTTTTAATTTTAGTAATCCACAGGTTATCCCGGATATCTGTTAACATTAATTACAAAAAGGACTTTTTTTGCTCTAATGATTGGACTATATCTAGTCTTCACAAATTGAACCTCAGGAGTGCTATAACTCCAAGCTTTGCAATGTTTATACATAAATAGTTTTTTTATGAGTTTTCATCTTTGAGAATACACCTGCTAGAGGCACCTTTGCAGACTGCTATTCTTCTTTCTCTCTAGCACGCTTGATCGCTTAGCCGAGCGGAGAGGTTGCCTCTGGAAGGTTTATGCTCGAAGGTTCAAAATAGTTAGTCAAGTTCAAGGGTGATAAACCTAACAAGGAGTGCTCGATCCCATTTAAGCCCATATAAACCAATTTAAATGTCAATTCGGTATTTGTGACGTAATCTGTTTGCCTGTTTGTTTTGTTTACAAGTAAAAAAAGTTTTAAATTTTTTTAAAAAATATTTTACATTACAGTTCTAATAGTAAGTACATATCCAAAATAGTTTTTAAAAGTTGAATATTTAACAAAAATTAATAAAATAAATCTGCCTTCTGGGCAAAATGGGCAAACGGGGGACGTCCAAACAAAACCTATTGCGGACAAATAGAAAAAAACGAGCACTCCTTGTTAAGTTTACTACCCGAGTCAAGATTGGATTATAAGCAGATAAAATCGCTTATAGTTCTAAACATGACCATCCTATTTAAAGAATTACACAAGTGAACTTTGAACTTGACCAATACAACAAAAAATAAATTAAGAAACACACTTATTTACTATAAGATTAAATTTATTAAAAAATAATTTAGTCATTTACCAGGAAAATTTATGTACTTTTTTTTAAATGAAAATACATAAATATATAGATAGTTACAAGACTTTAAAACATCGCGAACTATATAAAAATAGTTAAAAAAATTAAAGCCACTTTACACGAGAAAATTTGTACGACAATCAGCTATTTGCAAACTTAATTTTTCAAAAAGAGCTTAAAATTTTCACCACAAGAGGTTTAAGTATTTCAAGAAATTTTTTGAGCTCTGGAATATTTTCCAAAAATATTTATGAACAAGAAAAACATTTCCAGATACGAGCACAATATGTGTTCTGGTGTCCCTGTCTCCTGGAGAGTATGACGAGCAGACGATTAGATCCGTTATGCCCTCCCCTCCCGGTCTAGTGACGTGGATAGCTACCAGGTCCTTGTTAAGGAACCGATGTTCCTTTGAGGCCGCATCTCCGGCATTACCCTATGAAAATCCTATCCGCTTTCTGTTTAAACCAGGGAACCCTTTTCCCTAAAAGGCGGTTCTGTCCGCCATCTGTTTGGTTCAGGGATCCCTTCCTAAGCACCCCTTTGTTCAGGGTGGATTAGCCCTTCCCCAAAACAGCCTTGGGGACCCTCGAAACGGATTTATCCGTTTGGTCACACCTTTTTTACTTTTTTCCCATGAAAGCGGTTCTTCCCCCTTTTTGTTTAGCAGGGGGAATATAGTCCACCACGGCAAGCCCCCCTTACCGCAGAAACTAGATACTCGAGCGGCCCCCGTATCTCAGAGGCACCTTGGAGACACCTGTTTAAGGACAGAATGTCATTCACTCATCAGCACGGGGTGCTAACCTTGAATAAAGCCTTGTGTTCAT